>CM028377.1:56707734-57019610 GCA_013146195.2 Codonopsis lanceolata | reverse complement strand
CGAGGAATGCCTCGAAGAGAATACCGAAGACTAATAGAAGCAATGATGTTAAGAGAGGACAATGGGCACCAAAATGCTAGTCAAGGAAAGGTGCTCGGTGGCGAGAGTGGTGTTACTACTTCCTGAGAAGACGAGGTGACGAGTTGACATGTAGCTTTGTATGAAGACGGACATGCCGTGAATAATTGTCAGTAAGTCAGAAAATGCTTTGCTTGTGGTGGCGATCATGTTCAGAAGATTGCCCAAGGATGAGAGTTAGTCACTGGGGGTACTAGTCAACCATCTAGTGGCTCCAAGAGAGAGATAGTGACTGGCCACCCAGAGTTTGAGGCAAGAGCGCGCGGTTGGCCATTGTGGAGTTTTGAAACCTATCGTAAATAGAAGGTACATTCTTGTATATATGTATATATTATATCGATTTGTTATTATTATCAAGTTATTATGAGTATGCGATTAAATCTATTAGTAGCTCATGTGCATTCATACATACATTACATGGTGTATTGTGTAATATTGATTATTTGCTCGATCGAATAATACCCCAATGTGAGATCGATATGATATGGTTGTTTTGTAAATTACCGGTAGTTGGGCGTTTTAATCGTAGACATGTGTATGGATTCTTGTTTAGTCTATATATATAAGACTATGTTATATATAGAGTTGTAGTTTTGTGTGGTTATATATAAAGGCCATAGTATATATATATGTATATATATGGAGTATGAATTGTATATTGATACTTATCGGGTTTGGTATGATGTTTGTATATTCTATAAAGATATGTTTTATGTAATGAATAATATAAATAATATATTATTGTTAGTGGTTATTATGCGAGTAGAATACACTCGATTAAATGTAGAGGGTTAACTCCGTTTCTGCGATTTATCTGATGAGTTCTTTTACGGCCACGGGAGAGGGATTGACGCTTCACCGTGAGTATTGAGACGTTAACGCTAGATAGGATGTTAGATTATGCATTGGTTGTAGCTTGGTCTAGAGCTTAAGAAAGGATAGTTTTAAGGAGGGTATAGACGTGCACGCATTAGTAGTCTTGTCGATTCGCTTCATGATTACTAGAAATTATCTTTGGTTGAGTGTACTAGGTACAGAGTTTTTGGTAGCCGTGATTGTTGTTTGCCAAGGTAATAGACCTTGTTACTTGGCTTGATTTTGTTCGCTTATGCATTAGTTGTAGGAAACACCTACTTGATGCATTTACATTGTAGTATATTAAATTCTCATTTCATGATTATTACCTCATGTTCATTCATTTCATTAGCATAGGAGACTGTTTGAAGGATGCTTAAAACTTTTTATTCATGAACAGCATCTTACGACGGAAACTTTTGAAGCTAATTCAAGAGGTACCTCGAATTGGTGAGCAAAAGGTATTCGTCGTTGGACTAGGATTGGTAAGAATTAAGTTAGAAATTGACTATACCCGTTACCAAATGGAATGGACTGAAATGGAATGAATTTTCAAGACATTTCATTAATGTGCTCTTATATGTTCTCACCCGCGATGGGGAAATCGCGAGAGAGATTTACATGGTTTGAAATGCTGATGTGATTATCTTTGATTTGTTTGTAAATTGCTCCATAGGCAATTATTAATTCTTGTAACTTAGAATCTCTTGTGCTTGAATTTCATGATGTGCCCCGAGACAAATAGTTTCGGTAGTTGGATGTTGAAATATCCTTGAATATGTTCTTCATGTTGAAATTTGGATTATTGCAGTTTGACCCACGTGTGTTATGTGATGGTAGACTCGGAGATTCGAGTCTAGGTTGGTGGTTTTGAACACGAGTGTTCACAAGGGATTAAGAGACACCGTAATTGTTGTCTCGATGTTTTATGGTTGAGTGCGGACCTAATGTTGGTTTGTATCATGATTTAGAATTCGGGACGAATTCTTTTTAAGGTGGGGAGAGTGTGGCACCCCGCTCCTTCGTTATCTCGGTTTGCGTGCTATACTTGCACTTCTTCCTTTGTTGACTGTATGTTTGGTTTGCGAGAGGGTCTAGATATGTATGAGAGACCACGTTAAGACCAAAACACTATTAAGAGATGCCATATAGTTGTTGACTTGCTAAAGTCACAAGTCGTGACTCGACGATAGCCTAATGCGACGCGATTGAGGGTTTTGCTTATGCGTTTGCGTCGTGACTCGGTTTGGTCCTAGACCTTTATATGATGATTGATTAACATGTTTAGATGTATTAGACTTCAAGTTGGAGGTGTTCCTTAAGTCTATCGATGATTTGGAAGCTTTGGAGATAGCGTTCGTCTCTATCGCGTAGTTCGGGGATTGAGTCGTGTAATCGTCTCTCCTTTGGAATTCTTATTTACCTAGTTGTTATTCAAATTTCTAGAAGTATTCAAGCTTCTTCATTAGCCCTTAGACTTGCCTTAAAAGTCTCCTTTCATTGCTCGTTCAATTGCAAGTTCATTCGTCGTTCCGGTTGCACGTTGTTGCACCTCCTCCCGGTTTCGCTCCGAGTTGTTCCGGATGTTGTTCGGGTGTGTTTCCGACTTGTTTTGAGTTGGGTTAGACCTTAGAATGGTTGCCCATGAGTTTGGGACCATTTAGGACACGTTTAGACCAAGTTCAAGGGTCAGACGACGCCGCATCGACTCGATCACCAATGGGAGCATTACAAAATGGTCATGAGCAGCTCCCAGAAGCCCAGGCGCCCGCCTGGACTTGAGTGAGGCGCCCGCCTCAACATCAGGTGACACCTACGGGATTTTCCCCTGTTTTGTGTTTTGACGAGAATTGCCTATCCTACCCTCATTAAACCCCCTCTAAACCCTTCCTAACCACCCATACTTAACCCTAATCATGTCCTAACATTAGTTGGAAGTTAATTAAGATTAGATTAGTGATTGATTAATCCTAATCTCTACTAATTGTGCAAGGGAAATGTCTATTGTGCCCTCCTCATTTTGGGGGTATAAATACCCAAACCCTTTAGAGAAATCAGAAAATCCTCTTCATTTCTCATTCTCCACCATACGTATTAGAGAGATAGAGAGTCCAAGGGAGATTCAAGCCCTAGACTTCTTCTCTCTTCGATCCAAGACGATCCGACCGTCCGATTGCCGCCAAACTTCGGATTCTTGACGTATGCGACGGGTGGAACAACTTCACCGTTCGGATTTTGATTCTCTTGAGTTTTCACTCAAGCTAGGTAAGTTACTTCCTTTTGATTTTGGTTCATTGGCCCTAAGGAAAACAACCTATATGCTATTTGTGGGCAATGAACACTTGATATGCTTTGTATGCCCAATTTGGGGATTTTTGGAAGTATGAACTTGTTAGGAGCATTTGTAGAATGACTTCTATGATTGTTGAATATGTGATTACTCTTCATTTTGTGTTTCTAGGCCTATGAGCATGCTAGAAACCATGACTATATGTTATTTGGGTTTATTGTGGAAATATGCCTATGATTGGGGCTTTGGATATATGAACTCACTAGAAATTATGAGTAGGAACATTTAATTGAAATAATGTGATTTATGAAATGGGTTTTGATTTATGTTGGGTTTTGTTATGAATTTAGGGCTTGGGAATTAAGCCCGAATTATTTTGGAAATTTTTATAAATTGAAGTGGGTGTTATTGTTGAGATTGATGAAATGTGTAAGAAATGAAACTTAGTATTTAGATTCAACGGAGTCGAAATAAGTTCAATAAAGCGTTAATGAACTCAGGTTGAAGTCCTACGACATTTGGGTTTTGATTGACTATGATTATGTTGAGTTTTTGGATTTTAGGCTTGGGAAACAAGCCCGGATTATTTTTGGGAGAATTGATATAAATTTGATTGATGTGTTAATTTTGGGATGTATGAAATATGTATTTAAGGAAATGTGATATTAAGACTCAATGGAGTCATTTTAGGTTCAATAAGATGTTAGTGAGCCTTAGGTTGAAATCCTACGATGTTTGGGTTTGGTTGGTTTTGATGATGAGTACCCGAGCATCTCGAATTGTGTCCCATTTGTGACACCCACGATATAGAAGCTTATTGGGGATTTATTTAGAGCGTGCTCGTAGAGCACGGAGCATTAGAGACCAATCAATGATCTCGTGTATCCTTAAGAAATGATTATTTGAATGAGATTTCTTTTAGGAAATTCAGATGAGCGTTTTACATGGAAAACTTGCGGGTCTTGGACTACGGTGTAGTCTTGTCATTCATGAGAATGGTTTTGAGGATGTCGATTATATACGACGGTTAGGACTATGGTTGAGTCCGTTATGCTTTTATGAATAGACTAATTACTAAGTCTTGATTAATGGTTGTTCTTAGACTAAATAATAGTCTTTGGTTTAATCCCGAGTAGAGGGCTATAGTAGACCTCATATTGTGACTTCTTGAGCTCATATGCTACGTTTGATTGGGTTGTGACTTGAGGGTTATGAATATCTCAATATGTGGTTCTTGGACTAAACTGATAAGTTAGTTGGATTTGTTAAGTATGTGCAAATATGTGCATTGTTAAATTGGTGTGTAGAGCTTTATGACCTACTTGATTTGATAAGTCCGCTCTTGACGGTCTTGATTCTTGGTGAGCATGCGAGTAAATATCTACTTGTGCATTGCATAAAAGCCCAGCTAGCATTATTTGGATTGGTTTTATAAGTCAGGGTAGGACGATACATCGCCTATACGAATCGTAAGATTCGTATTCGCTATGGATCGCCGTACATGGGACTTCACACACCCTCCACTGTTGGCCCCAGTGGGGAAGTTAGCCCATCTCGTAACCAATAGAGCGAATGGATTATGCTAATTGAGACTGAGAAAGGGCTGCCTTTTGGAGGCGTAGCCACTCAGCGTGTCGATGTATCAATCACGTGCATCGTGTCACAAACCAGTATAACATTGTGTATTGCAGGAGCAGCACAACGGCACTAATTCGGTATCTTCTCTATCCCTTATGTGGCTTACTATGAGCACTTATATGAAAGATAACGTGCTATGTGGTTTATGAAGTTTATGTTACTTGATAACTTAATACAAGTTTATTATTGGTATGCTATTAAGATGCCATGATTTTATACATGCTTGTGCATTATGCCATGCCACGTCATGCTATGCCATACAATTGCATTTAGTAACTTACTGGGTCATTATGACTCATTTCGTGTGTTTGTTTTCCTTAGTTTTTGCAGTAAGCTCGTTAGTGCGCGTTGCAGCTTCGGGTGCTTGTTGGATAGCAGGTGGTCTTCCGGGCAATAGCTTGGAGTTATCATTATTATTGTATTTATTATCTTGTGAGACACGGATGTAAAGTTATGTAAACTTTACTTGGGTAGTTATGTTAGTATTTTATTTCGTATTATTTTGGGAGCCGACTTGTTCGGTCGAGCTGTTGTATTTATTTAGAAGTTTATTCGGTTGTCTTCCCGAGCAAGGATTTAGCTCACATATTCTAGTTTTGTTGATGTTATCTCCGACACTTTTAGTCGCGAGTCCTTGGTTTAGTTGTTAGTGTTTAATCTCTTAATCGTTTAGTTGATTTGTCCCTCCGGCATGTTGTAGCCGTTGAGTGGTTGTTTATCAGGTTGGTATTTTGTGGATTCGCCGGCCTTAGGTTTGCCGATGGTTTGTTGCCCATGCGCAATGTTGCGTCACGCGAGTCGTAGATTTGTCGAGAGATAGTCGTCTCTCAGCCTTGTATTCCTTAGTTTATAATTATAAGCTTGGGTTCCACTTATGATTTGCTTCCGCAGATTTTAGTTTTGTTATCCTGTTTTGCCGTTATGGCTTTACATTCCTGTCTTGAGCTAGTTAGTTCAACTCTTGACTCGCACCATTACGCTTAGCGGGTTGTCCGTCTTTTAGCTTGTCTTGACGGCACGACCTTGGGATTTCGCATTGGAGTCCGGGTCGGGCTGTCACACGATTTCCCCATTATGGTCTAAAAACTCCTCCAAATGCACATTTCTTGTCAAAGGTTGGACACTCATGTCCATGTTAGTCTTGATCTTACTTGCAACAAGTTTAATCCAATAAATATGTGCACTTTAACAACTTTGGAACTAACATTTTGCAAAAAAAAGAGCAACAAACTTCCCCGACAAAGTTTTTGGCTTTCCAAGTTCCAATTTTCTTTCAGTAACTCTATCAATCACTTCTTTGTTTCTATCTTTCTGGATATTATACAAAAAAAAAAAACATAAATGCAAATTTATGAGGGATATCATCAACCACAGTGTCGCCATAAATTTGGAGGTTCCATTCCATCCAATAACTTACGTGAAGATCCCTCACGCCTCACATCATCAAACTCTTCACTTCATATCATCAACATCCTCTTTAGCATTATTATATCTATAAGAGAATATAATATATTTAATATATATTATATTTATAGTATTAGTGAATATAATATATTTGTAATATATTATAATTATCTTTAGATTATACTTTCCTAATTTACTTGTATTTAGGTTTCCTAGTTCCTCTTGTATTTAGGTTTCCTAATCCCTCTTGTATTTAGACTATCTAGGTTAAACTTGTGTAGCAAGTATTGTAACCCTATAAATATGTTCACAATATCAATAGAAAAGCTATGCCATTATTTCTAAACTCTTATCAGTTTCTACATGGTATCAGAGCCTCGCTCTTAAAACCTACAACCACCATCTTCCGCAAACTCACGAGTTCCTCAACCCTAAAACTTCCTCCCATCACAGCCGTCGCCAACCTAACCCCACGTTCAGATCCGGCGACTCTCCACAACCAAGCCGGTTTCCACCCCCTCCCTTTGAGCAACCAAAGGACACCTTGGCCAACCAAGCTTTGACAAGCTCGCCTTGGTCCTTCCTCAGCCGCCTCTCCGTTAGCAACCTTCTGCCTCTATAAACCTGCCCACCAACGATGTTGCCAACACCGCCCTCCCTTATCTTGGCAACCTCCTAACCCTAAACCACCAACCTTCCGCCTCCTTATACCTTCCTCCCACCAAAGCCGGTGCCAACCCAGATCTGATCACCCAACCCAAAGCTTAAATCTGGCACCCATTACCCTGGTAACGCCAAGGCCCCCCTCCTGAGCAATAACAAGGACACCTCGGCCAACCATGCTCTGACGAGCTCGCCAAGAACCTTCCTCAGCCACCCTCAACCAAACCTTCTACCGCCATATATCTTCCTTCCACCGAATCCACTACCAACCCAGATCTGACCACCAAACCCAAGGTTCAGATTCGACACCCATCGCCCAGGCAACACCAAGTTCCCCCCCTGAGCAATAACAAGGACACCTCGGCCAACCAAGCTCTAACGAGCTCGCCGAGGATCTTCCTCAGCCACCCTCAACCAAACTTCCGCACCCATAAACCTTTATCCCACCACACCACACGCCCCTCCTACACCTTGGCACCTCATTGCTTATCTCACCACCTGTCAAAACCCTCTTCACATTACTCGAGCTACTCACGGACTCTTCGGCAAACCTGACTTTCACCAGCCTGCTGAAGTCCTCTCTCACCAGCTCGCCCTTCGAACACCTCACGGACTCTTCGGCCAACCTGGTTCTCACCAACTCGCCGAAGACCCCTCAACCAGCTCGCTGAGGCCCTCCCTCAAACAGCTCGCTCCTCGAGCAACTCACGGACTCCTCAGCAAACCCGGCTCTCACCAGCTCGCTGAAGTCCTCCCTCAAACAGCTCTCTCCTCGAGCAACTCACGGACTCCTCAGCAAACCCGGCTCTCACCAGCTCGCTGAAGTCCTCCCTCAACAGTTCGCTCCTCGAGCAACTCACGAACTCCTTGGCAAACCCGGCTCTCACCAGCTCGCTGAAGTCCTCCCTCAAACAGCTCGCTCCTCGAGCAACTCACGGACTCCTCAGCAAACCCGGCTCTGAAGTCCTCCCTCAACAGCTCGCCCCTCGAGCACCTCACGGCTCTTCGGCCAACCTGGTTCTCACCAGCTCGCCGAAGACCCCTCAACAGCTCGCTCCTCGAGCAACTCATGGACTCCTCAGCAAACCCGGCTCTCACCAGCTCGCTGAAGTCCTCCCTCAACAGCTCGCTCCTCGAGCAACTCACAAACTCCTCGGCAAACCCGGCTCTCACCAGCTCGCTGAAGTCCTCCCTCAAACAGCTCGCTCCTCGAGCAACTCACAGGACTCCTCAGCAAACCCGGCTCTCACCAGCTCGCTGAAGTCCTCCCTCAACAGCTCACCCCTCGAGCACCTCACGGCTCTTCGGCCAACCCAGCTTTCACCAACTCGCCGACGACACCTCAACCTCAGCAAACCAGAGCAAGACCCCTCCTCAACAACTTGTCTTCCTCGGAAGACCCAGCTCGCGGACCTCTCCCTCACCACCGATCACCCTCTCATTTTTCAACTCGCACGCTGTCCGCATATTCTTCACAAGATTTGTCTCTCCTAACGGTGATCCATCTTGCGGGAGCATATAAGAGAATATAATATATTTAATATATATTATATTTATAGTATTAGTGAATATAATATATTTGTAATATATTATAATTATCTTTAGATTATACTTTCCTAATTTACTTGTATTTAGGTTTTCTAGTTCCTCTTGTATTTAGGTTTCCTAATCCCTCTTGTATTTAGACTATCTAGGTTAAACTTGTGTAGCAAGTATTGTAACCTTATAAATATGTTCACAATATCAATAGAAAAGCTATGTCATTATTTCTAAACTCTTATCAGTTTCTACAATATCTGACGCATATTAAGTATTCCCCTAATTTTTTATGAAAGCACATCATATTAGACATAAGTTTTTTGTGCAAAATGGGTCAATTTGAAAGGATTCTTTAATTTTCAAATCAAATCCCAATGACCCTCATGGGAATTAACCATATTTGTCCTCCTCCAAGCTCAATCCATTTTAATCGTAACTAGTTTTTGCATCCGTCCGTACGTTAAACGAACGATATATATCTTTTTCAAATAAACTAAATAAAAACAAGAAAAATAAAGAGAAAAATAAAATTAAAAGAATAAATTGAGAATAATTAGAAATATATTATTGTAATACTAATCATTATAGATTTCGAAAAATCTATATTATAAAACATCTAGGTAATTAACTAAGATTATTCAGAGGTTGAGATTAAATTCTCTTAAAACATTTAACAGTTGAGATTCACCCTCACATTCACATGTATGAATAAATATTCATTTTTAACTTCCTATTTTTTCTCTGTCTATTACAAATCACTCACTAAAATTAATTTTATGAGTAGTCACCATTTTTTCTTCTCCTTATATTTTATCTTCACATTAATCTTCTGAAGATCACCCCTTATAAAACATCAATCCATCAACTATCATTGAAAGCAATGTACCCCTCAACTGTAATATTTTTTTAAATCGTATATTCTATTTAGGCATTGTCATTTCAATTGACGAAATCGGATATACCGGCAATTGACTAGGAATATTCAGATGTTGAGATTAAATTATTTTAAAAAATTTAACGGTTGAGATTCACCGCCACACTCACATGTGTGAGCCCGATTTTTTCTTTTCCTATTACAAGTCACCCCCTACAATTAATAGTATGAGCAGTCACCAAATTTTTTCTCCCTATGTTTTATCTTCATATTACAAAGTCACACCATGCGATTAATTTTCTGAATATTCACCCCTTATAAAATATCAATCTCTCAACTGTCATTTCAATTGACGAAATCAAATATACTGGCACTGTGCCATAGGCACGGGCTTGAATATCTAGTCTATATTATAAAACAACTAGGTAGTTGACTAGAACTATTGAGAGGTTGAGATTAAATTATCTTAAAAATTTAACGGTTGAGATTCACCATCACATTCATATATGTAAGTAGTTATTCATTTTTAACATCCTATTTTTTATTTCCCCATTACAAGTCACCCACTACAATTAATATTATGAGCAGTCACCTATTTTTCTTCTCCTTATATCTTATCTCCATATTACAAAGTCACACCCTGCAATTAATCTTTTGAACATACACCCCTTATAAAACATCAATCCCTCACTACAAGAAAACAGAGCAATTGAAACGGAAAATTCTGTTGCAAAAAATGAAAATCCGTTACAATTAGATGATTGAAACGGAAAAAGTTTGTTGCAAATTAATTCGGTTTGGAAAATACTCGTTGCAAAATTTGTGCAACCGTATGTATTCCGTTGCATGATATTGCAACGAAAACCAAGCGTTGCAATTTCAAATATTTCGGTTGCAAATGTGCTTCCAAGGGCAATTGACGTCCGTTGCAAATAACAACTAATTTTTTTAGTTGCATTCTTGCAACGAACTTTTTTCGTTGCATTCTTGCAACAGACTTTTTTTGTTGTATTTTTACAACATATTTTTTCGTTGCATTGTTGCAACAAACTTTTTCGTTGCATTTTTTGTTACATTCTTGCAACAGACTTTTTCGTTGCATTTTTGCAACAAACTTTTCCATTACAATGTTTATATATTTTTGTTGCTAGTTTGTAATTGAATTTTTTTTTCCAATTATTATTGCAACAGAAGATACCGTTGCAAAAATTTATATCATAAAATATATGTTTTTTTACAAATAATGGATATATATCATATATATATATATATTTTATATATATATATATATATATATATATATATATATATATATATATATATATATATATAGCGTACCTAATTGAACATTTCATATTTCACATTTTACAAAAAAAAAATTAAATCTAAAATCAAACATTTAAAACAACTCAAGTTTAAACATTTCATTCAAAAGTCATTGTCGAAGTGTCGGATTACATGATACATGAAAGTGTGGAGAATGTTGAGAGCCTTCAAGTGACTAACAAAAGATATTGTTTATCTGTCAAACTACATAGATGTTGGTGGAGGTTGTTGGGCTCTAAGTGACTGAATCTCCTCTTGCATTAGCTTGAAATCAACTTTGATTTGCTCCATTTCCGTAGGGTGCCTGGCAGCATCTCTAACTTCGGGCTTCACAGTTCTTTTTAGCCGGTTGTGGAAGTACCTTATGCATTTCGAATTAGCAACCCCGTCCCAAGGTATATTTCTTGCCCACTAAAACAACAAAGCACTGTCCTCATGTGGAACAACAAAATTTAATTTAGATTTGACAGAACACGGCCGTATAACTTGCAAAATTCAATAACAATGAAAATTCAAAGACTCGAGGTTGGACATATATCAACATTATCTGGTGACTTTGTTTACGTGGAAGCTTTCTTTGAGAGAGAGAGAGAGAGAGATAGGCTTACCGTGAGACTGAGAGCTTCTGCGAAGATGGCGGCAACGATTCCCAATCCTTGGTGGGGCCTTCACTTCAACCATACCAGAATAGATTAAGTGTAAGATTTACTAAAAGAAAACAAATAAAAAACTTTCAAAGAACAACCAAAATTATATTGTTCTTATTGACATGGATTCTTGAGGTAAAATCGAAGTCCATGTTACAGCTAGAAAACTTTGAATTGTAACCAAGAATTGTATTGAGGTAAGATACTTGAGGTAAAATGGAAGTCATGAAAGTAAAATAAAAAACTTTGAATTGTTCAACACCTGCAATTCTCACCATATGCACTTTTGTAAATTGTATTTCTACATTTTGTGTCAAAGACTTAAACATTATAAAAAGATTAAACAATCTTCGATAAAAGCACAGACAGAGTGACATGGACTTATTTATTGCTAGCTCTAAAGAAGTGAACTCAAAAGATCTACTTGCAAACTTGGGAGACATAAAATAAAATTCCTGATGGGATGCCAATAAAAGATCAAGAAACCAACTATTCCAATCATTTCATAGACAAATATCATATTAAAATGAAACAATATATAAACAATTTCATGCTCTCTAGGAGGGAGGGGAGGGGAAGGATAGCAAAGTTTTGTACTACACTTCTAGAAATAGAAGAAATATTCACGACCACCAACTCTATAAAATCATGATTCATACAGAACACAAGTTCACTTCAAAAAATATACTGGATAACGCTTACCAGGAAAACAACAAAAACATAAAAAATGAATAAATATATCGGCCATAAATGTAGCTTTACTAACCTATAGATCCCACAGGTCAACCTCATTCATTTTGTATGTTTTATTGCTTATAACGAACTCAAAATCAATATAAATAAGTCATATAACATTGGTCAAGTAACCATTTCCCCAGACATCCAACTAATATTAGATGGGTCTAGTAACAAGTGCCCATGTTGCATTTGTTAAGGCTTCCTAATTAGGAAACCTAATTCACTTGACACCGGAGTGTCTTACGTAAATGAGTACGCATAATGGCAATGTAATGGTCAAGGAATGAGGTTAAAAGTAGTTGATGTCCACAATGTGCAGAACAAGAATTTTAGCAAACTTTAACAATTATATTGTATTGACTCGGGAGGTTCTAGAAAGTGTGGCCATATTCGTTGGCAAGATTTATGAGTCTACTTTAAGGGGAAAAAACGGTTCATCCTTTCGATCTCTATGGAGCGAGAAAACACATTTTTCGTACGATGTGTCTAGGCTAGCTGTCTGCACACAGCTTTAACAAACTTTTTTTTCATCTTCCTTTTGTTTTTTTCTCTTGGTTTCTTCTCCAATGAAAGAGGCTGGAAGTTCATCACCCCTAGTTGTGAATCAATTTCGAAAAAGTGTAACAATCCTAATTGTAAAACAATTATACATTATTGGAAAAAGTCAACCAAGCTATTCAAGAAAAGTGTCAAGCTTTACCTTTGATTCTTATTTCTCCATAGTTGGCATGTTCCTTTGCAACAGAAACTAAAGCAGAACTTATAGGCGACTTCAACCCAGGAAGCATTGTCTTAATATGTTCAGAATATGCAAATGCCAATGAGTTCATATAAAAATCTGTGACTTAAAAATCATATTCCCATTCATAAGATCATATATTCCCAAATGACATAAAGTTCTAAAAGTGACCAAAGGCGAAAAATATCAGTTCACTAAAGACAATGAATAATTAGACGGAATGAGGAAACAACAGACACTCTTGCTACTGTATTGTGCTCATGCTACTGTATTGTGCATGGTTCAGAACTGGCCAATGTTAAACATGATAGATGTTTCATAGTTGCTTCCAAAGAGAAGTACTAAAAGCAAAATCGTAGAAAACTCAGGCAGGCTCAATGTTACCTGGTTCAATTTTTCGCCAACTGGGGCACTCCACAATGGTCATCAAGTTCACTATAAACCTGAATTAAGAGCAGAAGTTAGATCAAAAAATAGATGGTCTATGCCCAAGCCATGACCGTTACAATGAAATAATTTTATGATCGTATTGGACGACTGAGAAAGAACTTCTCGGCCACGAGTGCCTACTTTCTGATGGTACTGATGTTTATGCTTTCGCAAAAAAAGTTGGTCGCTACAAGCAGATCAAACGCACTGAAGGTGTTTCAAGCACAGACATTGTAGGAAGAATCCTTGCTTCGATTGAGGATTCAAAAGCACGTGAAGGTCACAATGAATCATCTCTACAAAAGGAACCTAATAAAATGAACGGGATTTAGGGTGTGGATGGTCAACCCAAATGTGCACATTCATCTCATTTCATTCCTACATCGAGGCGAATCGTGCAATTTTCGAATGGCAAGGCTCCTGGACCAAATGCTCACGTGGTGTATGTTGATGGTGCATTTGATCTTTTTCACGCTGGACATGTGGTGATCCAGAAGAGTGTGAGACAACTTGGAGATTTTTTGCTAGTTGGTATTTATATTGATCAGACAGTCAGCGAACAACGAGGGCCTCATTTTTCACTCATGCATCTGTATGAGTGCAGTCTTAGTGTATTGGCTTCCCGTTATGTTGATGAAGTCATCATTGGCGCTCTTTGGGAAGTTACAAGGGATATGATAACAACTTTCAACATCTCTTTAGTCGTGCGTGGGACTGTTGGGGAGAAAAACCCGATGTTGGATGGGAAGGCTAATCCCTATGTAGTTCCTAAAAGCATGGGAATTTTCAGGATGCTTGAGAGCCCTAAAGATATTACGACCAGTTATGTAGCTCAAAGAATAATTACCAACCATGACATTTACTTGAAATGAAATGCCAAGAAGGAAGCAGTGAGAAGAAATATTATGCAGAGAGAAAATATATAACCGGAGACTGAGAAGAACAGCATGGTTTGGCTGGTGTGTCAACAGTTTTTCACAGATCCTTAGATTAGATGAACGAAATGGAGGATATAGAAATTTTGGTGTACCAAATGTTTTTTCATTGTAGTTTCTTCATAAAAGAATTTTAAATACGGGTAATGAGAAGTAACATATGCTAACACCACCTGTTATTTTAGCGTGTTGATGTTTTGTAAACTATTTAGCAGCACATAATGGAGTTGAGTTTTTTTTAAAATAATAATCAGCTGGTTTTGATACATTTTCAATCCTACAATTTAGCGTGTCTTTGGATTTGTGTTCACTATACTAGCTAGTACATGCATCCCCGGCTCAACCACTGGTTTTGATACATTTTCAATCCTATAATCAGCTGGAGTTTACAGTGAGTTTACTGGTTTTGATACAGTGGTTTTGATATAGTGAGTTTACAGTGAGTTCACTATACTAGCTAGTACCTGCATCCACTGCTACTAACATGGTTCCATATTATGATTATGCATTAGGTTCTTAAGCCATGTGTCAGAATGAAGTTGCTAAAAACTCCAAGCTCAGTCGGCTATAGGAGATAGATGTGCTGCCATTTTTTATGGATACTGCGAAGCTGCTAAGTACATACTGATGGTGAAGACTCCAAGCTCAGTCAGGGTTAAAGGCTTGCAATTGATATATTCCCATGTTTTTTTCTTATAGGTTCCTTAAAAAGTTTGTCTATGCCCAAAAGATGTAAAGGATTTTGGGCAAAAGCCACAGCCACAGCCACAAATGCAAGATTCTTTGAATCACGGCAATCCTGGTGGTAAATCTGAAACAGTAAGGGATGCTGGGAAACAAGATAATTGAGATGAAAAGCCTAGTAGTCCTACATATCAAGGAGCCAAGTGTGGTAATATTTACAAACACTACTGAACCTCACATTCCATCGGATACACAACTGGAAGTTAAATTACTATTCGAGCATTTTATACAAGTTGGAACAATTAGGACATGTCAGGGTCGTGTGTGTACTTTTTGTACGTACCATGTTGTACGATGATGATTTGAGTCACATGTATTTGACAAATATCATCTTTATATCTCCTATTGGTGGATTTTGTTTTTGCATGAAATCAAGACATAAAGCTTACTGAAAGGGTATTTTTGTTTGTTTTCCTTACAGCTTCATGAGTATTTGATATCTTTTTGGTGCTAAATATTGTCTTAGAATATAGCAAGAGGTCACATATATCATTTGGTTGAAGCATGTCATATTAGCCTTGAGTTGGCCATTGACTATGCTCCATCCACCCTCTTTTTGACATTGCACCGGTTTAAGAAAGTATTCGAATTCGAATTTATGTACTTTCCGTTTAATACCCTCGAGATAACTCTATGATGTAGAAGAGGTGGCCGAGAGTTATTTGAGCAAGGTTCTAGAGAAGAGTTCGAAGTTCAGAGGGTCCAACGGCAATTTCTGAAAGTTGGTCTTGCGGGTAGTTTTCACATTTTTCCGTTAGTTTTCGTTAAGCACTAGTAGAAATCATTTAACGGTCGGCAGAACTTTAACGGAACATAACTTTTGCATCCGGATGAATCACGGGGCCCGCCGCATATCAAACCAAAGTTCTCAAAGAAATCTACAAGACTTACTAGGGTTTTACCCGGTGAGACGTTCGTTTTAAGCCCCAAAACGCTGTTTAAACACTGTTACAGGTCTTGGAAGTTTTTCGTCATTTTTGTTTATTTATACCTTTTAGGGTTTGGTTTGTTTTAGGGCATATAAATACCTTATGAGTAAAATTTCCACAGGTTAAGTATGATGGCTACATTATTGGAACGTATTGCTAGCTTTCAGGTAAGTATTGATCTAGTGATCAACCCTAGAGGCTACTTTATTGGAACATATTGCTAGCTTTATTGCAACCCTAGAGGCTACTTTATTGGAACATAGTGCTAGCTTTATTGCAACCCTAGAGGCTACTTTATTGGAACATGAGTTGAGGAGATGATGCATACGCAAAACGAGCAAAACTTGTATTATTAGGTTTTTAGACAAATAGCTGGAGTACAGTTTATGGGGTAAATAAATGATAATGAATGAGATTCTATTAGCGCAATATGTTCTTCTGCAGCTTATATGATCCTAGTTACAACACCAATCTGCATTTTCTGCATAAGCAGCATAGTATGCAGCAACACCGTATTGTGGCCGTTGCCATAAATCTTTCTTTCCAATTCAATAATCAATATCAATACCAATATCAATACCCACTCAATCCAAAATTCAACAACCCAACTCCACAGTCATTAAAATTCTAAAATTCAATTCAGGGTACAGTAAACAAAGCATTTAGTACAAACAAATAAAATACCTAGTTTAATGCTCAGTGATATTGATCTATCTATCTATCGTTATCATCAATAGCCCATTAACGATAAATTCAACTCAGAGTACAGTACAATAAACTTCTTGTATGAATTCTGATAATTCAATCACCCATCAATCACCCCTAAAAATAATGAATCGGTGTAGTTTGCATAATCACAATACCAATAATTGCAGCCCTAAGAGAGTATTATTCATAATGGGAGAGTTCATATTCAGAGTCATATAAGCATATTAACTAAGGTTATCAATGAAGTACCTTGTTCAATTTGGCAGAGAGGGAAAGAGATGTATTTGGGCGTCGGAGGAGAAGCCGGCACCACGAATTTCGCCTGAAGACGCAGCAATGAAGTTGGGCGTCGGAGGAGAAACGGGCACCACGAATTTCTCCTAAAGACGCAGCAGTGGAGAGTTGGACGTCGGAGGAGAAGCCGACACCACGAATTTCGCCCGAAGACGCAATAGTGGAGAGTTGGGCGTGGGAGAGTAGACGCAGTGGAGAGAAAGAGAGAGCGAGGGCGAGAAGAAAAGAGAAGGGGCAAAACGGTTGCTGCTTTGTCTAGGTTAGGTTAACTAAGAGTAAAACATAATTAAGCTGCCGGTTTAGACTATTAATTTTACAATTTAATAAAATAAAAATTATTTATGATTAATTACAACTAAAATTGAATGGAGAATTTGAAACGAAAATTTATTTGTTTCAAAATCCCTAGCAAAAGTAGGCGGGTTTCTTCCTTCCAAACTTTTTGCCCAAAACAGAACGCCAATTTTTTTAAGTTCTAAATATAAAAATCTGATATTAATAAATGCAACTGAAATTGAAACAGAAAATTGAAACAAAAGTTCATCTGTTTCAAAAACCATTGCAAAATTAGGCGGCATTCTTCCCTCCAACTTTTCCCGCAAAACATGATGCAACAAAATAGTTTTCCATTGCAATATGAGTTGCAAAATTAATTGTGCACGTCAATTTCCCTTGAGCACTTTTTACATTGAAACTGATTTCAATTCGGTTGCAAAATTCCGTTTCAGTTGCCCTGTTTTCTTGTAGTGCCTCAACTATCACTTGAAGCAATGCAGTTGTAACATTTTTTTTAAATCGCACATTCTATTTAAGCATTGTCATTTTTATTGACGAAATCAGATATACTGGACTGGCACCGTGCCATAAGCACATGCATGAAGATCTAGTTTCTTTATACACAACATTTATTGCTTTATTTGTTGATTTTGCATCTTCATCGCATATTAGTATCTAGAAATTGAGGTGACATCCCCATGTAGAATGTCTTAAGGCCGGGATTTATATAAATGCACTTTCTTTTTCGGAAATGCACAATCAGACGGAATTGAATCATCTTCATGATTCGTTAAGTCAACAATTGGCGAGAGATTTGTTTCTGTGGATGACGAAAAACGATAGAGATGATAATTTTCAATATTCTATTTTGTGTGTTTATTATTCAAATATGTCAAATTGAGTGAATATTGGGTACTGCAATGGAAAACATTAAAAATACAATTTACAATTTGAAATACAAATTAAAAGGAAAATCATAATTTATAATATGAGTTTAATATTTAGCTCGGTTTCAGCAATTGGTGGGACTTTCAAATGATTGTTGGATGGGCGGAACCATTATTTTGCAATTGAATTTTGAGAATCCAATCCGATACAGATGTTTAGCACTGTTGGTACGTTGGCCCGAATGTATAGATCAGACTTGCTTAATGAAACCTATTGATTTTCAGTAAATGTAATTTGGAAAATGTCTAAAGATAAGTTGTGTTGTTTGTATTCAAACTTGCTGCACTTTGAAAATTATTTATACACGAGGTTGGAAGCCAAAAGAGACAAAATTTAAAGGTTTTAAGAAGTTGGACAATTAGAGAATTGAGAATTTTAATTAATAGAATCTTGAATCAGTTTGTGACTAATCAACTTTACATCAATATATAATTATTTTATTTATTTTTATAAATAATAAATGATACATTAAAGGTAATCTAGATATTTAAGATTTGACCGAGTTAATGTTGATTTATTTTTAATAAGATGATTTTGATAAAAAATTATCTTATTTAGATGTGATATGTACTTCTAACTTTATATATATATAGATTTTCTCGAGCCAGATTCTACGAGTTTGTTTTAAAACCAAAGCCTAGTCAGGTCCCTCTATGCTCTAACTTATTCAATTCCCCCAAACTCTTGGAGTGATCCCATTTCGTTCACGTCCCCAATCCCCATGACACCCTTAAAGGCTTCTTCAATCTCCTTCCTACTTTAGATACTGCCCCTCAGGCCTCCATCTTCATTTCCGAAGCAAATGTTGTTTCACAATTTACATCCACTGCCTCTAGGAAATTTGCCATGTATTCATCATCACACTATTTTAATTACGGTGACCTCCTCTAAGGTTTGGCCCAATTGCAACGCCCTCCCAAACGTTTGGAATGTAAGTAAGTAGACTCCAAAAGACTAGTTTAACCTAAATTATTTTGAAGAGTTAGCACAGACTTTTGATAGTAGACAAGTACTAAAAATACGTGAACCAGTTATTAAGCTAGGGTTTTGACCTAGGTTTTCTCTTGCACACGCGTCCGTCGACTACAGTATGGCCGATGATGTCCTTATAGACGAGGTGTTGGGAGATCTGGGGGGCATGGCTAAAGTCCATTTCTGAAATATTATTCCTATATCACCTAATTTCAGAGAACACTGTAAATTTTTTTTCTTCTTCTTCACTCTTGTTAGCCCAAAAACGCAAAAAAAAAAAAATATATGAAGTGAAAAGAGAGTGGGGGTTGGGTAGCGAGGAAGAACGATAGTTACTGCATATTGTTTCTTCGTTATCCGAACTTCCCACTCTTTTACAATTCATATCATGATATTGTTGTTGTTGTTGTCCTTTTTTCATTATTTGTATGCGTGATTCAAAATATATTTAGTAACACAAAATACAAAACCCTTTTTATGTTTTGTGTTGCTATGCAGACAAACCATTCAATGAAATGCCTGTTAATTAATTTATTTTTTCGTTGTTGGACATCTTTTTGAATCTGGATGCATTAATTTTCAATCGCAATGCATCATTTTATGAATCGTGATGCATCGATTTGAATTTGGGGTGCAGGAAAGATGCATATATATTTTGAATTGTATACCGGAAAAAAGGTATATAAGGTCTAGTATTTTAAAATTTATGCATCACGGTGTATAATTTGATGCATCGCACTACAAAACTGGATAAAACATTTTAAATTCATGCATTGCGGTGCTACATATTTTTTCATCACAATGCAAAATTGAATTAGGTAAATAATTTGATGCATCACACTGCAAAAATTGATACAATTAAATTGATAAACGCGGTTCATTTGGGTAAGTGATTGGTAACGTGCATCAGACTCATTTAAGGTATCGTAGTCTTTTCGTCTCCAAAATTGACTTTTTCAATTGAAAAAAAGATGATAAACTGGAACGATTGAAAACTTTTGAAAGTGGACGGACCCGAATTTAACCCTAATTTTTGATATATCGTCAGTGTAAAAAAAAAGTTACACAGGCACCTACAAAAAATCAATGCTGAAATTAAATTAGTTAAAAAAAATTGTATTGTTTGCATTTTCAGATCTTAAAAAGCGTATTAATGTCTCTTAAATCAACTTTAATTATCAGTTAATACAATGACTCGAGATAATAAGTTCGTCAATCATTAAAAACAATAATTTTTCTTTAAAAACATTAGGATATATACAGTTTTTGATAATTGTACACTGTAATCAGTTTCCTAATGTTGATATCAAATCGAATAAGATTAATTAGGTCCACACGTATAATTTTTTACACCGACTAAGTACTTAAAATTTATTTTTAAAAAAGTCGTACTATTTAATATCTATGATTACTAAGTTTAATATATAGGTCCTAAAAATATTTCTCCATCCACCTTTTACACTTGTTTTATAATTAACAGCATTGATAAAATTATTTTCTAACTTATAAAAAACATATTCCATGCTTTTAAGCACATTTTTACTTATGAGTTATGACTAGTGATTGAATAAAAATTACTTCCTCCGTTCCGGATAAAAACTTGACTACTTTATATTAGAATGACTCACTTAAAAAGTCCACTTTAAAAAATTAAGACATAAAAGTGTAATTTTATTACTAAGGAACTACTAAAAGTATTTCTCCCTCCGTCCCTAATTATCGTCCTCCTTTCTTTTTTTATCCGTCCCAAAATAATTGTCCAGTTTGAAACTTACCTTTTTAGAACATCACTTTTACCACTTTACTCTTACTTTTTCACTCTACTTTAATTATAGGCCACATACATATGTGCTTTAAAGGAAACTACATATTAAACCAATATAAATAATCAAGTCAATTGTTTTTTCTTAAACTGTGTGTCGGTCAACTAGGACGATTATTTAGGAACGGAGGGAGTATTTTTTTTTAAAATTTTAACTTTCAAACGGAGACTATTTACCCGAAATAAAAGAAATATTTAGGAGAGATACAGAGATTGATAGTTAGATTGTGAGAAGAAAGAAAAAAAGAAAAAATTCAAAAAGCCAACTAGAACCATGCTATCCTAAAATTTTGCCTCCCTTGGAACTTGGAAGTCACCGTCGCAACCACAAACATCGACAGGGGAATGTCAATCGCCAGTTCGTCACCACCCCTTTCACCGAAATTAATCAATTTTTCATCTTCAATTCTTCACACACTACCATAGTCTCTGGTGTTGGAATATGGGAGAAATTCGGGTATTTGGAGGGAAAACGATGAAAATACCCTTAATGAAAGAAAGACGTGTGTACAAAGTCACTGTCCA
The DNA here is from genome assembly GCA_013146195.2 of Codonopsis lanceolata. Lineage (NCBI taxonomy): Eukaryota > Viridiplantae > Streptophyta > Magnoliopsida > Asterales > Campanulaceae > Codonopsis > Codonopsis lanceolata. Next base: position 56,998,237 of record CM028377.1, on the reverse strand, counting down.
AATTTGGGCATCGCTCAAATTTTTAGGCATCGCAATGTAAAAAGTTACTGTTCAAACATAGCTAAAAATTTTAGGCATCATAGTACAAAAGTCACTTCCTGAATTTGGGCATCACTCAAAATTTTGGACATCGAACGAGCATCAAAAAATGGGAGAAGGCGAGGAACGTACCTGGAATTGTGATTTTTTTCCCATTTCCACCTCTTGCGCTGAGGGAGATGGTTAAGGCGAGTACAAGGATTAGGAATCGAAGAAAAAACCTATGATTCCGAACAACATGAGACTTGAATGTGTTGAGCACTGTTGCAGCACTTTCTTAGTTCTCATAGAAAGACAGAAAGGTTTTCCCCTGCTTTTTAGGCTTTAAAGACTAAAAGAGTGAAAGGGTTTCAGAATAAAGAAATTTTGGCTTTTGATCATTTACTCCCTTTGCAAGTAAAGGCCCCTATTTCCTTTCGTTCCCAAGGTAGACTATAGAAAGAAAAAAAAACGAAGATTGGTGAGCCGATTGGGGAAGAAAGGAGACAGATGGAAGGGATATTATTGAAACAAATTTATAAAGTGGACTTATACTATTGGGAAAAAAGAGAGGATAGCGGAGCGGTTACAATTTCACAAAAATATATCGATCTGTAATTATTCCTTGGGATATTTTCATTTGGTGGCTCATATGGACTAATAGGAAATAATTTCTAATAATAGAGTATCTCACTTTGATGATTAAGTCATAATAAAAATATTTTAAGTTTGAGGGCTTTAAAGTGATACTCCCTCTTTTTGCCTTAAATAATTGTACAAAATACAAGACCGATCATTTGAAATCGAGGGCCCAAGGCCAATTACGTTGAATGAAACCCTTCTTTTATAACATAATTTTTTGGAATAATTACAGGTCGATCCCCTTTACCAAGTTTATAACCCCTCCAGTCTAGTGTTATTTTTCATCAACCGCTAAAGTCCATTTTCAAAAATCACGATTGTGGAGGACATGATCTGGTTTATTATGTTTTTGTATTGCGGTGCAAAATTGAATTATGTAATATTTTATGTATCGCGGTGCAAAAATTGATTCATCGCAGTGTAAAATTGGATTAGGTAATTAAAACTTATGTATCGCAATACAAAAATTGTTTCATTACGGTGAAAAATTAGATTAGATAATGAAATTGATGCATCACGATGAAAAACTTGATGCAATTAAGTTGAGGTATCGCGATGCAAAATTTGATGCAGCGTGATGCACTTGTGTGAGTGATCTGTACGTGTCTCAGGCTCATTAAGGGTACGCAATCTTTTCACCTTTAAAAATGATTTTTTTCTGGTTGAAAAAAAGAACGCATTATTAGAGCGATTGAAAACTTTTGAAAGTAGATCGACTCAAATTTCATCCTATTTTTTATGGTAAAGGTACACGCAAGCAATTTCTCTTAATTTTTTAAAATTTTTAAAAATTAAAGAAACAAATATCGAAGATAATAAAAAAAAAACACTTCATTCCAAATTACAAAGTACTACTAAAATGTCGCTCTTCTAGCACATATGAAGCAAAATTAATAATCAAAGTAGAATAATCAACTTTTTCAAACATGTTAGATATCATAGTTAGTCAATTCAAGTGTTCTTGAGACAATGTGCTTCGAAAATAGTTCTTTATCAGTTTCAAATTCGAAAAACGTCTGTCCCCAAAGACAACTGTAATCGGAATAGTCAACAGGATTTGGTAAGCAATTACCGTGTTCGGAAAACAACCATTATTCAGTTTCAAATAACTCAATACTTGGATATGACCGCTTATTTTTTTATGGCAAAATATGTTTAACAAGTTGCAACTCAATAAACAAATCATTTTCATCCACATCAACTTGCTCATTATGTGTCAAAATATTTAAAAGATTTTTACAAGAACTTCTCAAACTTATATCATCTATGAATTTCTTCAAATCAAACAAGAAGCCAAAAAAAAAAAAATCGTACTCACAAAATTGCTTGAATATTTTATTAAGTGAGGTGAGAGTTTTGTCAACAATAAACAAGAATTACTCTAATCTGAAATTCTCTTGTGGAAAAAAAATGACCTCTTTACTTGAAACCTCATCAAAACTTTTTTTTTTTGAATTTGTTTTTTCACAAAAATTCGGCTCAACATCCATTTCTCAAGCAAGTGCTTGGGCTTTTATTAAAGCATCCTCGAAACCATGTTATCTGTATTGCAACGCCAATATGCATGTCTTCACTTTGAAAAGTCTTACTCACAATATTGACAGTATACCGAACTTCGTACCAAATCAGCGTACTAACCAAGAACTTAAAGCTCCCAACTTCATGTACGACTAATAATTTTGCTTCAGTAGATGTTTTGGAATCTTCACTGGAACATGCTAAATCAAACAAAATTTTGAAGGCATTATGCTTGATTGGTTTAATAGTTTCAATTTTAAGTTTTTAATAATATATAAGGTAGTTGTGAGATTTGGGGGGCTCAAAAAATTGGGTATTTTTAGGAGTCCTAAAGCCATGGCCTCACTTTTCTTATGGATGGGCCGACTCTAACAAAATATAAATTCCCTCAGTTTTCAAATTATTCTCTTCTTTGACCAGGTACATCATTAAAAATAATTTCATGTATTATAAATATGGGTAAAATGTGTGATTTCTTTTAATGCTCTTGAAAATGTGGTCATAATTAAAGTAGGTAGAAAAAGTAATACAAAGTAGTAAAGTGGTAACATTATTTTCCTAAGAGAGAGAGTTTTGAAATATGACAATTATTTTAAAACATATGGAAAGAGAAAGAAATACGATAATTTGAAAATAGAGGAAGTACATAATAATATATATACGTATATCAGAATACCTAAACGTAACACCTAAATCCTTAAACGTAATACTATTTAATTTAAATGATAAAAATATCTAACTAACCCTTAATTACATTTACACATTACCCTCCATTAATTCCCTAAACCAACCACAACCCATATATATATATATATATATATCATTTCCTTATCAATAATTAAATATTGAGATAATTGACCAAGCCCAGGACCGGCCTGAGTTTCGAGAGGCCCATGACAAAAAAAATGGGGGCTTTATAAAAATGAAATCATTTAAAGTATTGGAAAAAAGAAAAATAAAAAGTTTATAGCAAGAGACTTGAACCCAAAATCTCTCATAATCTTCTAAGTATGTTTACCATTAGGTAATCTATTTTACACTCAACTATTCAACACATTATAACTTATATACAGTTTATATACTAAAAAAGTAACAAATTAAAATAAACAACAACCTAAAATTCAAACATAAGATCTCTACCTTAAATCATGAGTATCTTAACCACCTGATAAAGTAAATCAATTGAAAATCATTTTGACATTATAATATATACACCAGAAGAAATCGGTATAAGTGTGTCTCTCGTGGGAAAACCGATAACTTATTCCATCCCTCGAACATATATATATATATATATATAGAGAGAGAAAAAAAAAAGGAGAGGAGAGTATCTTCGGATGTCACGGAAAAGGGAAAGAAAAGGGTTCTCCTCTTTACCATCAAGGGGGAATTAAAAAGAAAAGGTAATGGAGAATATCTCATTTTTAATAATTGCTACAAATATGAAGCATGGTCCAAGGTAGAGGCCGTAGAGCTGTTAAAACGGGTTAGTGGGTTGGGTCAGCCCACGGGTCAAGAAAACCCACCATATAACGGTGTGGGGCGGGTCAACCCATTTAGGTGACGGGTCAATAAAACACCAACTCAACCCAACCCAACCCAATATGGGTTGTGGGTTAGATGGGTCAACCCACCAATTTTTCCTACCTAAAAACTATTTCTTTTATTTTCAATTTTTCATTGTTCTACACAACTCTCAAATCAAGTAACCAATTGTCCAAGCCTTTCTCTTATCCTATTACTCTGTTAGGCTGTTAATCTGTTATCCATCAAGGCATCAACAAAAGTACAAAACAAGATAAAGAGTTTGAGGAAATTTGTGAGAGTAAGAGAGAGAAAGGGAGCGTGAGAGAAGTTGAGGCTTGAGAGACTGAGACGGCGAGCGACTTAAGAGAGCGAGAGAGTGAGTTAGCTACTTAGCCAGCTATGGCCTATGAGCGCCATGCCGCCATCAATCTCGCCGAAGAAGAAGAGTCTCCGCCAATCGCCAATTCGCCATGGTTGCAGACTTGCAGTCTCGCACTGTCGCACACTCGAAGCCGAACTGCCGAAGTAACGGGATTTTGAGATTTGGGATTTGGTTTGGGAAAGCCGGAAGGTAAATGTTATATTGATCACTTATTCACTTTCCACTTGATTGTTAATTTGTTGGGAAAGGAAAAATGCTTTGGAAAGGTAAATGAGGCAGGTTGTAATTTGTAAATAAGGCAGAGGGCAAGAGTCAAGAGATGAAGAGACATTCTGTTTCAACTTTCTGTATTTGTGGTGGAGCTTTGAGACGTCACGACAGTCTCACAATTCACAAAGTCTCAAGAAGTGAATTGGCCGGTACCGTCGTATTGAAATTGAACTATTGATATAATGATAGCGTTTGTTTTTTTTTTAAATCCTAAACGGGTTCAGCCCGTTAAAACCCGCCCCAACCCACTTTGACCCGTGACCCATATGGGTTCAACCTAGAGCTGTCAAAATGGGTTGGGCCCGTTGGGTTGGCCCGCTCCACCACTTAAAAAAGGTGGGTTGGATTTGGAAAATATGAACCTATTAGGAGGTGGGTCAAATGAATTGAGCCCGCGGTGGGTTGCGGGTTGAGGTGGGTTAGGGTGGGTCGGGGCGGGTTGGCCCGCCATATACTAGTTTCAAATAACCAAGTCATAAATTTGAAACAATTAGTTTAAATCATTTTTCGCGCAAAATGTAAGATTATTTTTTATATTTGAAATATTAGTAAATGATTTTGAATTCTTTTTAAAAATGACACTTATAACAACTAAAGATGTCAGAATAAGGTATATTAACATCAATATTTATAGAAAAAATTATTATAAGAACATACAAAAAGAGTAATGATAAAATAGTTTCTTACTTCTATTTTTTTCTCATTTTATACTATAAATATTAGAGAAAGTTGTTATAAAACATTATTAAAAATATAATAGTAGAAAATATAATTTTTTTAATGAATTGTGACATTTTTTGTGTTATTTATGCAACGGTTTTGGTTGACCCAACGGGTCCCGACCCATTTTGACGGCTCTTGTCCAAGGTTAGTTTCAGTTATCTATAATACAATACAGCTCATAGTCGCACGTTTATAATTGATAAAAGATAAAGAGCGGCTGAGATTGATTTATTTACTGAGATCCTGCAGTCATTATCACTCCCCGAGTTCACATGTGTGAACGGCGGTTGAGTAACTACCCCTCTCTCTCTTCAACTCCCCCCACTATTCATGGTTGGTGTGGCCGCTAATCCTTCCTCCACCAAACCCACCGATTTTATGTACTCAATTTTGTATATAAATAAATTTTAAAAAAAATCATAAATTTTGTAATTTGAAATATTTGAAATATACTGGCTCCGTGTCATTGACACGAATAAGAGTATTAGTATATATATATATATATATATATATATATATATATATATATATATATATTAAATCTTCTTATATGTTGTGAGAGTTACGTGTTCAAGGATTTTGAGTGTTATTTAAGTATAGTTTTATGAGTTTCTCAAAATTGAATTTATATATGAAACTCATGTATATATAAAAGTATAACATTCGGACCTTGCCATCGATTTATTGAAGAAATTCTTCAACTAATGCTAATTGATACTACTATGAAAGTTCGTCAATCAATGGATCGAAATTGGGTTAGCTAAACAAGCAAAAATTAAGCTAGAAAATTTCTCTTTTCCGGTAGAAAAATGGTATTCCAAATCTATATGTAGTTGGTTAAAAAAAGTTGATTTAGTTTAATAATATTAATTTATTCGTAACATAAACTAAAGTATAAATAAAGAAAATACTAGCATTTTATTATTAGGGGTATGGTACGTATTGCTTATTAGTGTAAAGAAGTATACTAAATAAATTATGGGTGAAAAATTGTCAATCAATTCTAATAAAATTATTTTATTATATGCGGTCCTGCGCAGACAAAATCTTTGGCTTTGCCACGGATTTGCACCAAAATTTTTAAAATGGTAATGGTAATTTCAAAAAAGGAAATATTAGAAATTAGATTTTTTTTTGAGACGACCTAAAAAGAAAAGATAAATCTTTTTTTAGAACGAGGGAATGCTATTTTTAGAAATAAGACATTTTTTGGAACAAACTAAATAAAATGACTTTTTTTTAGGATGAAAGGATTAAATAATTGCACCATTTAGTCTTGTACAATATGTGGAGTCCAAGATCGAATGATGTTATTACCTATAATAAATACTCCCTTAGTCCAAAAATAAATAAATTATAGTCTCACTTTCCATTTTTATTTGGTCCAAATAAATAGTTTCATTTCTAAATTATAACATTAAATTTGAAGATTTATTATTAACAACGTTTACGCAAAAGACTAATGGTGAAGAAACGGTGTACTTTTAACTAAACACGAGCATAATCTAAGTTCATGAACAATCTCACTACCTACCTATAAAAGTTTAGGTTATCTCTTAGAACTAATTAATATATGGACTAATCTATCCCTTAATTTAATAAATTACTCATCATTAATTAAGACCAAAATAGTAAATTAGTCATAGGCTAATTAATTCCATGAATAATTAAATAATAATTTGATCTCTTGACTTGTATCTATTTTAAAATTCATTTTGTCTTATATTTTGATTTTTTTATCAATTTCCCCCTCCTACCATTATCGTTACAAATGTCGCCCAATATTTTCTAAAATGACACAAGCACCCTTACTTAGTCGAGACACTAAAACTTTATTCGAAACTAAAAAAAATAATATAGTTTTACTTTCTTAAATATATTCGGGAAAGACATTATTAGATTTATATGAAAAATTATATCTATAATAATAGAAGTATTGGTGAGTATCGAGATATTAAGAAAATTTATAGCATGTTTAGTTATTACTCATGAATAAAATAAGAGAAATGAGTTAAGAAAATGTGTCATAATGTCAAGAAGATGAAATAAAAAAAAGAACCATTTGATGAATCTGTGCATTTTGTTAAGGACAATACACGTAAATTTATCATTCCAAACAATAATGATTAGAAAAAAATAGTCATAAATATAATAAATCACTCATCATTAATTAAGATCAAAAGAATAAATTTGTCATAGGCTAATTAATTCTATGAATAATTAAACAATAATTTGATCCATTGACTTATACTTATTTTAAAGTTAGGTCCTACATTTTTTAACTATATTCATTTCGTCTTGGATTTTTGATTTTCTTATCAGTTTCCTCCACCTACCATTATCGTTACAAATGTCGCCCAATATTTTCTAAAATGACAAAAATACTCTTACTCAGTCGAGACACTAAAACTTTATTCGAAACTAAAAAATAATACTCCCTCCGTCCCTAAATTATCGTCCTCCTTTCCTTTTTCGTCCGTCCCAAAATAATTGTCCACTTTGAAACTTACCTTTTTAGAACATCACTTTTACCACTTTACCCTTACTTTTTCACCCTACTTTAATTATGAGCCACATATACATGGGCTTTAAAGGAAACTACACATTAAACCAATATTAATAATCAGTCAAATAGGTTTTCTTAAACGGTGCGTCGGGTCAAGCAGGACAATAAATTAGGGACGGAGGGAGTATGATTTTATTTTCTTAAATATATTCGGGAAAGACATTATTATATTTTTATGAAAAATTGTATCTATAATAATAGAATTGTTGGTGAGTATCGAGATATTAAGCAAATTTGTAACATGTTTAGTTATTACACATGAATAAAATAAGATAAATGAGCTAAGAAAATGTATCATAATGTTAAGAAGATGATAAAAAAACAAAAACAAAGAACCATTTGATGAATCTGTGCGTTTTGTTAGAAGAAAAAAAACTAAAATCTACAGTTTACTTATTTGAATTTTCAGACTACTACAAGCAGCCTTAAAAACTATCATATTGTTCCTAAACTTGTAGATATTACAAACAAAACTAATTGTAGTAATCACATAACTGGTTTCAAATATTTTAACTCTCTCCATAATTGCGTTCCAAACCTCAAACCTCTTTTGCTCTTAACTTACTTGCTCCTCTTCATAGGACTCGATGTAGTTACATATGAGAATCTCTCTATTCTCTTCCCTTGGCTATCGACTTTCTTTTCTTTTACTGCAACTCTCATTTTATTGGAAGATACTGCCACCAACCGACATCCTTTCAAGTAGTATATCATAAAATTAATTAAATTATCTCATTGCTTAGTAATTTGACACCGAAAGTGGATAGAAACTAAGAAATGTGAGACGTTCTAAGGAAAAAGTCCGACTAATTGGAAGCTAAAAAGATTATATGTCTCCGTTTGAACAAGGCGAGGTGAATGCATTTCTTGGTGGTGGTGATAATAATACTGACGACTGTAGGGATGGTGCATGTTAGGGGTGGTGGTGGCAGCAATTGTAGGGATGTCAGTGGTGGTTTAGATGAAATACAATATTGTGAGATTTCCAAATCATTATATTTTCAAATATCCACATGAGTTTTTGTTTCAATTTGAATATTTGAAAATTCAAAAAATTGAACTTGAGTTTGTAAAAAGTGAAATTCAAAGTTGTGTGGTGATGTGTATATATATAAATGATGAGTTTTTACAAATTCGTTATTTTGAAGGAAGGAGTAAAGAATTAAAAAAGGAATCAAATCAAATAAAAAATTAACTTTTTGAGGGAAAAATGGTTAATTTTGCCACTGTACTTTGATTAATTGTCACATTTTCCCAATGTACTATTTTTCGAGCGAAATTGTCATTATACTTTTAAAGATATATGCAATTTCGTCACTATCTCTAACTGTCATCCAATTTTAACGGTGACTTAACGGAAGCTAAAGATATTTTATTTTTTCATTTTAGTAAAGCAAGGTGAACGTGTTTTTTTGGTGGTGGTGACTGGTGATGGCGGTGGCGGCGATTACAGGGATACTGGTGGTGGTGGTTATGAGTGGTGTTTGGGGTGATTGTAAGCATGACAATGCTAGTTTATGTGGAATATGACATTATTAGATTTCCAAATCATCAGGTTTTCAAAATTTTATATGGGTTTGAGTTTCAATCTTCAAATTTGAAAATTCAAAAAAATTAATTTGTATTTGTAAATAGTGAAATTTAAGGTTGTGGTGGTGGTGGGTCTATAAATGACGAGTATTGCATATAAGTTAATTTGAGCGAATGAGTAAATAATTAGACAAAAAAATAAAATCAAAAATTGATTTTTGGTTTAATGGTGTTATTTGAGGTGATAATGGTGGTGGGTCTATGAATGATAAGGTTGATGAAAGAAAGCTAATGATAACAAAATAGATTAAATTAATTCTAAATTTCATTTTTGAGAGTAATGCAAATTTTTAATTTTTAATTTAAATATTAGAAAAATTATAATAACAACGTTGTTAGCCTTACAACTAATTTTATAACTTTCCTTACAACTAAGTCTTGAAAAAGAACAAAAATGTCTTTGTCCAAAACAACTTTCCAGTTCTTCAAAACTTAGTTGTAAAAAAAATAATATAATTAGTTGTAAGGATAACATTTTCCTTATAATTATGCCAAATTACAATTCCCCTCAAAAGTATCCACCAAATCACATTGTGCTCCCCAACCCTAAGGTTTGTCCCATAATAGTATCTAACGTTATTTTTTTTCTTCATATTTTTCACCCTAACCACAACCGTTAGAAAAGTCACGTTAATTTGACATTTTCTTGTGGGTGTTAACTCGAGGGAAATATTAGAAAATTGGTGTAAACTTTGGGCGTGCTAAATGTATTTTAGCTTAATAAAATAAAGAAATAAAATATAATTTTCTAAAAAATTATATAAATGTGTGTGTAAAGTTAAAATGTTAAAAAAAAAATGGAGTCGGGGTCCACAATTCCTTTTTTTCTTGTTGAAAGAAAATCTAGAAAAAAAGACTCACCATGTTTTCCGGTCTTCAGTCGTCCTCAAAACAAAAATTAACTCAGAACCCGATATCGGTTTTATCCACTCCTTCCAAATTTCTCTCTTAAATCTCTCCCTTTTAACCCAGAAGATAGATACGCGTTTAATTTCATTATCAATTTTTTTTTTATCTTGATGATGAAAACAAAGTACGCAAACAAAAGATATGAAAAACTTTTGCACATAGATACCCGTCCCATCTCTGATTTCTTGTATGAAATTGGATCCACTCACCTTCTCCGATGAAATCCAACCACCACTGAAATTAATCAATTTCTTATCCCCCCTTTCATCCTATTACATGACTTAACTTAACTTTACTTTTTCTCTCATAATTCTTTAAATAATTCAACCCGACCACCATGACAGTTGCTCTGAGTTTGAAATCATCTAGAACCATAGTTTTTTCAACATCCTCTCAATTTCGATACTTTGATTTAAGCCATATGCAAGCCGGTCGTATGCTCAATTTTCTCCAGCAAAATTAAAGAGTATTTCAATAAAACCCCTTACTATTTCTCTTAATTCATGCCTATCTCTCGTTCTAATGAATTCAACGATATGAGTTATTGGTTTTCTGTTAATCTCATGTTTTTATAAGGGTTTTTAGTAAGTATACTCTATAGCATCTGATTACTACTTCAGGTGCGACTTTTGCAAGGGACAGAACGAGGGAGATCGAAGATGAAATTTGGCTAAAACCAAAAGAGTTAAGCACCAGAGCTGTGATAAGAGCGACTGGAGGGGAAGGGTTTAGGCTGTAGATGGCGATTTCTATATATGGTGGGGCTGGAGATGGAAGCTATTACGATGGAGCCGAAGATGTGATTGCACCAGGAGATGAGAGAATGAGAGGAGGTGAGATTAGGTTTTTTCCTTTTAATACATTTACTCTTTAACCAGATAAGGGGAATGCCATTTTTACTCCGCACGTGGAAGATCACGTGCTATTTTAAGTGAATTTCTAATGTCCGTCAAGGGTAGGGTGGAAAATGGAAATAAAAAATGTAGCATCACATACCATTATGGGACGAACCTTAGGTTAGGGTGCACTATACGATTTGGTGGATACTTTGCGGGGGGAATTGTAAATTGACCATATAATTATTTTTGGATTATTGAAACAATTATTTTTTATTTTTTTTTAAAAATATTTTAAATACTAAATGGGTAACTAAATATTGAAGTTATAACCAAATCTCATTTTACACCCCAAGAAAAATGATCAAAATAATCTTCATGTGACATGCACATACAATTTTTCGTTACTATTTTCAACACCCATAGACGGAAGGGGGCAAAGTGGGACAAATAGAAAAATAAGGTATGGAAGTGAGACACTTCGTAGGTTGGGGTACATTGTGAGATTTATTGTGCAATTTTGAGAGCTAATCATATTTTGGCCCCATCAAAAGTAGTCCAAAATACAAATTTCCCCCTGAGTATTCACCAAATCAACTTTGGTTCTTAATGTAATTTTATAACATTTTCATATTCCATGTCAAATTTGGTGATGATGATGTCATGTCTGGTAATTCGTAGTAATAGACACGGTAGCGAATAATGTTTAAGATCGATAATTTGGTCAAATCAAACCATAAACAATATCAACGGTGCCGATGAGAAATTTATTAGAGTTGAAGCTAGGGACGATGAAGACGGATTGAACCATGGCATGACTCATCTTTGTCGTATACATTTGTGATTGGTTCAAATATGAGTTTTGAAATTTGTGGTGTATGCTTGTGTATTGTGTTGTACGAGAGAGAAAGGGAGAAATGTCAGGGGGTTGTGACAGCTTTAATTTTTTGTGGGTTCTTATTTGTGGCGGTCTTGACACATGATTGTGATTATCTGATTTTTAGTTATATCTCTCTGATATCTAATATGATTCTGCTCTATTTTTATTTATTTTTCAATATAAAATTTTGAATAAAAGATTCATACACTCTTGAGTTTTATCTCAATTAAAATTTACATAAGAGGTCATTGATGTAGAAGAAACAGAGAAATAGTTGTTGGAGAAAAAGAAAAAAAGTTTCTCTTTGGGTAATAAAAGTAGAGAAAACGTTGCCAAAAAATGACCAAAATGTCCTACATATGAAATCTCATATGCACATTAATGTCAGATTGGTAACCTTCGTCGTGGCTAGGGGGTAAACTAGAAAAAAAATTATAAAATGACACAAAACTTAGGTTGAGTGTGGCAAAGTGGGACTTCATAGATACTTTGGTGGAATTTTGTATTTTTTAGTGCAACTATATACTTTGAGATTGAGAGTTTGATTCTCTAACACAATTTAAAAAAAAAAAGTCATAAATTCCAGAAACGACATAAGCAAAGTCTCCAACAACAATATGTTTATCTAAGATAGTAAGTTTGAATTGTTTTCAATTTATACACTGATAAAAGTAAATGAATTCATGTTTGGTATTAAAAAAAGATTTAAAAATAACCAACAAAAAAAAAACAAATGTGTAGGATATGTTGCTATACAATGACTAAAAGCATACATTATAAATGACCAAAAAAAACAAAGTATCAAAAATGTTAAACACACAACAACATAATTTATAAGTCTCAAAAACTGTAAAGATTAAAGCATACAAAAATCCAATAATTAAAAGTCAACAAAAAAAATAAAGGAACTAACAAATCACTTTAAAAAAATCATTAACACTACATGCAATGCACGTGAACCTTACTAGTAAGTTAAAAAGGATGACTCTTAAGCATGAACAACAGCTCCACCAAATCAAATACAAAATCAAACACAACTTATAAAAAACCAATAAATTAATCATTTGATACTTATTTGATTCAAAACTAAAAAACTATTCCAATAGTTGCACAAACTCCAACATTTTTAAATATGCCACCATCTTTATGCTAAAAATCAATTTGGTGTCGAAATGAAACAAACCAAGTTTCTATTTATAAATAAAAATATGTACTCTTTTTTATATAAAAATAAAAAAATAAAAAACATTTTTTTGAATTGCTAAAATGCCAAAAAAGAAGTAAAAATGAAAAAAAGTGGTTATATAATTTGATTTTAATATATGATATATGATATAAATCAAACCAAATCAAATTAGATACCTATTTGATTTTTTTAATTCAACTGTTGTATGAAAAGATTGGCTTTTGATTCTTATAAGAATCTCTGTTAACCATGCCCGTTGAAACCACTAAACAAAAAATTGAAGATTTGACATCTTTGCCCTCAAATAAACCCTTGATCTATACTTACATAGATATCAGCCAACCTCCCTTGCACCATTGCAAATCGAGCCAATGAAGTTTCTCGGTTGAGTTAGGTGGAAGAATTCCCTTGCACCATTTTTTGTTTCTTGCCAAATTTCTTACACCGTTTCTGATGGGACCCGACCTGGGTCCCCCTACGTAGAACGATCACATGGATTCCAGCTAGGCTTGGGCCGGTCCCACCAAAGGCCGAAGACCATTTCCCAGTCAGTCATCATCGACAACCATTGACCAGCCGATGAAGTACCGGCGACCACCGACCTGCCGAGCACAATAGGCGATCATGAATCAACACCCGACCACACGAACGAGGACCACCTATGCTCGGTCGACAACTCATCTGGGATAAGACAGGTTTAGCCCGTAGCCTGTACATAACATCCAAGTGCCTTCCCCACGAGAGCTGTGCGAGCCATGCAAGCCGCCTTACCTTATTGGCCCATTAGACCGCCTACAATTGGCACATCACACGCAACCTACTAACCACTCAGAGACCGCCAGCAAGCCGACCAGGGAACAAGTCCCACCATCAGGGACCCTCATATCAATCATGATCCCAAATCTAAGCTACTATAAAAGGAAACATTTCCCTTCAAGAAAAGTAAGATTTACTTAACATCTAAAACCTACTATACTGCTGGTGATAAGAAAGATACACAAAGGGATTACTCTAAATACACTCACCGGAAGCTGAAGGGGACGCCTAGCTCCGGCACACCACATATTACCCTTCTCGACTCTCACACCGGAGGTCAGGCTGAAACCCCAAAGACCCTAACGGTAGTCTTCCTTTCAGGTACCTATCAACCATCAAGCCCAGATATCCCAACGAAGTTGGTACCACCGGTACCCGCATACACCGACGTGACCCTCAAGAACCGGACATGTCAGCTTCGGTCCATTACGTGGACTGCCAACATAGTGTAGAAACTGATAAAGTTTAGGAATAATGGCATGACCTTTCCATTGAATAAATCACCTATTTATAGGGGATTTACAATTAGGGTTACACTAGGAGTAGGATACAAGAAACCTATACAAGGAAGGTAACACAATTAGGAAAGAACTCTACAAGGTAATTACCACTAATTACACATTACAAATCAACAAGAATAATTAAAAGATATTATTCTCTAACATGACCCCGCAAGATGGACGTCTGAGAAGAGAGACCAATCTTGTGAAGTAAGTGATGAAACCGTTGGCGAGCAAGAGGCTTGGTCAAAGCATCAGCGAGTTGATCAGCCGAGGAGACATGGCAAACTCGCATAAGCCCATCCTGAACTTGTTGCGAATGAAATGAAAGTCGAGCCACATGCTTCATGCGAGTATGAAAAACCGGGTTAGAGCAAAGACTCGTAGCGCCCACATTGTCACAGTAAATGACTGGTTGAGTCGAGGAGGCGAGACCGAGTTCGCTAAGAAGAGAGACAATCCACGACTTCACTGCGGTGGCGCCACGCCGTATTCGCCTCGAGGAGCGAGCTACAGTTGCGTTGTTTCTTGGAGCTCAGGAGATCGGGTTCCTTGCCAAGATAGACAATGTAGGCACTGGTGGATGTGTAGTCATCCTTGTTGCCATCCCAGTCGGCATCAGTAAAGGCATGGAGAGCAGGAGGAGACTGGCGATGAAGGAGGATGCCCGAATCAATTGTGCCACAGAGATACCGAAGAACTCGTTTGACCACAATCCAGTGCTCAGTGGTCGGCCTATGCATGAACTGGGAGAGTTTGTTGACAGCGAAGGCAACATCAGGCCGAGTGAGAGACAGATACTGAAGACTGCCGACCATTGCTCGAAATTACATCGGATCGAGAGAGCGTGTGTGGAAGAGTCAAGGTAGGCGAGGTAGCAAGAGGCGTAGCTACTGGGCGAGCATCGGTCATGCCTGTGCGAGCAAGGAGATCAGCTATATACCCTCGCTGGGAGAGCAGAAGACCACTTGGGCGCTTAACAACTTCAACCCCAAGAAATTAGTGAAGATAACCAAGGTCCTTGAGAGAGAAGCGAGTAGCGAGCATAGAGATGAAAGTCTGAACCCCAGCGGGCTGGTTGCCAGTGACAATGATGTCATCCACATATACAAGGAGATAGATGATGGTGCCCGCAGTACGAAGGATGAACAGCGATGTGTCAGCCACCGAGTTTTGGAAGCCAGAGGCAAGAAGAAACTGACGCAACTCATTATACCATGCTCGGGGAGCCTGCTTGAGACCATAAATAGCCTTGCGAAGTCGGCACACATGTTGAGGTTTGTCCTTATCGGTGAACCCAGGCGGTTGAGCCATGAATACCTCCTCGGACAGGTTGCCTTGAAGAAAGGCATTGTTCACATCTAGTTGACGAAGATCCCATCCTTGACAAACGGCCAGTGAGAGAACAAGACGAACAGTGGTCGGTTTAACCACCGGCCGAAAGTCTCGTGGTAGTCAACCCCGTCGCCGGTGAAAGCCCTTGGCTACTAGGCGAGCTTTGTAGCGATCAACAGTACCATCAGCATGTCTCTTGATACGGTAGATCCACTTACAGCCAACTATATTGCGAGCATCTCCGGAAGGGACTAGATCCCAAGTCCCATTGCGAGCAAGGGCATCAAACTCTTCAGACATGGCCTGACGCCACTTCACATCCTTGAGAGCCTGAGTAACACATGTGGGTTCACTGTCTACTGCTAGCTGAGCCGAAAGACTCATTTTGATCTTTGGTTTGAAGATGTTGTTCTTGGAGCGAGTGACTATGGAGGATGTGTCAGCGGGAGGAGGCACAGAGGCTGAGCAGCGGGCATGGGAACCAATGTAGCGGGCACGAGACTTGCAGCCTTGGGTGATCCTCGGGCACGATTTGCCGAGGAGGGCCGAGCAACGATAAAGTGCAATCCGCGAGGAGGCTGGTGGCCGAGGATGGAGCAGGGCACGGGCGAGGGGCAATGGTATCCTGCACAAGAGGCCGATGTGGGAGGTTGGGGGCGGCCGAGATCAACAAATTCGATTAGTGGCGGGAGCCACGGACAGAGGCGGAGCGCCGACGGTGTGTATGAGGGACCGAGCAGTTCATGAGGGGTAGCCAAGACTCACTATCATAGGTGTGCGCGGTGGTGGCCGGGTGGACATGGGAAAGGTGGACTCGACAAAGCGAACATGGCGCGACGCGACATATGTACAGCTTGGTGGTGCTCGAATCATAGCGAGATAGGCACTCGAGTGAGCGAGTAACCAAGGAAGACACACAGTGGAGCGAGCAGCGAGTTTGTGGACGGAGTAAGGGCGGAGCCAAGGATAACAGAGACAACCAAAAGCACGAAGCTTGGCGTAGTTCGGCAGAAGCCAAAAAGTTTATGGTAGGGAGGCTGGCGAGCAAGGGTGGGTGTAGGTAGTCGATTTATGAGATAGGTCGCGGTTTGGAAAGCAAACGACCCAGAAGGGCAGCGGAAGAGAAGCACGAGAGAAGGGAGAGCCGGTCTCAACAATGTGGCGATGGCGGCGTTCAGAGAACCCATTGTGTTCGGGGTGTGAGGGGCGAGGTAAGGTGAGAGATGCCATGGGCGGACAGTGGCGGCCAAGCGAGTCCCTGCAAGCCCCATATACTCGCCACCATTGTCCGAGTAAAGGGTGACTATGGTTGTTTTAAAATAATTTTCCACTAAGGCTTTAAATTTGGGAAAGATGGTGGCAACCTCATATTTGAGTCTGAGCGGGTAAAGCCAGATGTAATGGGTAAAGTGATCAACAAAAATCACATTGTATTTGAACCCATCAATAGAGGGAAGGGGGGAGGTCCAAACATCAGTATAAACAGTTTGAAGAGGGAGAGTAGACACAATAGTATTTTGATGAAAAGGAATTTTATGACTTTTATTAGAAAGGCAATCATTACAATGACTAGGAGTGTGAGCAGTGTCTAATGCTAAACCTAGGCTAGATAATATCTGACTTTGGATGGGGCCAGACGGATGGCTAAGACGATGATGCCAGTCCTGATGGAGAGACTTTGGAGCTGACACAAGCAGAGGGGTGGGGCGGGGAGACTGTGGTTGGCCATTCATACACAGATCCTTAGGCTCAGGTCCAACGTATTCTCCTCGGCAAATCCTTCACATGAAAAGAAGTTGGTAAGAACTCAATAGAGGTTTTATTGGAGATACAAAATTGAGATATAGATATAAGATTCTTTTTCATGTCAGGAACAAATAGAACATTATGAAGGGAAAAAGTGTGTGAGGGTGTATGAAGGGAGGAGAAACCAGTTTTGGAGATAGTTAACCCAGTATCATCACCAATGACCATGTCATCCATGCCCGTGTAGTTGGAGTGTAGCGAGAGATTGCCGAGGTCGCTAGTGACATGATGAGAGGCACCACTATCGAGTAGCCAGCTCGGTGTCCCCGTGTCTGCCGTGGTTGCAAGGTGAGCCCGTGGTTGTCACTTGGAGCCACTTGCCGAGTTGGGAGTAGCGGGCATAGAGGTGGTGGTGACCAGTTGAAATTTTGGGCCGAGTAGCAGAGTGGCCTGTTGGCGACTTGCTTGACACTTGCCCGTGATACGGTCGATGTGGCCGGCGGATCTTGGGGTTGGGAAGGTGGCCGAGGTTGCGAGGCGGCCGATACCGAGCTGCGAGGAGGATTGCCGAGCTGTCGAGCTATTGCTCCTTGGTGCGGCAGGTTGGCCGAAGTAGGGTGCGAAGGACGAGGCTGAGGCGCTTCAAAAGAAGCTCGCGATTGATGAGTTTTTCATGAAGCTCATCAAGCGAGATGGGAGTATCCGTCCTTCAACCACATCCACGATGTGGCGGTAGTCATCATCCAAACCACCGAGGATGGTCTCAATGAGATCCTCGTGGTCAAGAGGTTTGCCAGGCGGCGAGTTCATCGGCCGACTTTTGACAGATCGCATGTAGTCGGTGATCGGCCGAGTTCCCTTGGTTGCTCGCTTGAGGTAATCTTTGATCGTTTAATGTGACCTCGAGTTGGGCGAGCATAGGTATGAGCCGAGATGTCCCGAGCTTCACGAGCAACGCCTGTTGGATCGAGGAACCGAGACAGGGAAGCCAACAAGAGCCCCAAGGAGTTTGTCTTGGCGAATCAAAGGCCGGTAGTGAGGGTTTGGGGTGGGAGCGTCCTTGGAGGTTTGGGCATCCTTGGTGAGGGTGGGAGGCGGGCATGGGTGTGAACCGTTACAAACTTGTAGAGGTCATAGCCAATGAGGGTGGCCTCAACTTGGAGTTTCCAAGCTATGTAATTGGTAGAGGTGAGTTTGGTGATATTGTGGTGGGAGATGTTGATGAGGTCGAAGGTTTGGTTGGGATCAAGAGGGTTTTTGACGGTGAGAGAGTGATTTCTGTTAGCCATTGTAGGGGTGTTTAGGGCGGCTAGAGGAAGAGGAAGAAGGTTTTAGGAGAGCTCGATACCATGTAAGTATAAAGTTTAGGAATAATGGCATGGCCTTTCCATTGAATAAATCACCTATTTATAGGGGGATTTACAATTAGGGTTACACTAGGAGTAGGATACAAGAAACCTATACAAGGAAGGTAACACAATTAGGAAAGAACTCTACAAGGTAATTACCACTAATTACACATTACAAATCAACAAGAATAATTAAAAGATATTATTCTCTAACACATAGTCACCCCATCATTGTGGCGTGATCAGTTTCTAGTTTATGAAAAAAAGTGTAAGCATAGAGACGACTCATATAATTTGCCCTTTACACTGTCTAACTACGAACAAGAGAAACTAGCCTAAAAATTGAGTCAAAGTCGTTTGCTTGAACCATTTGAGCCTAAGCATAGCTAAATTTGCCAATTGATCGATATCTCTTGCAGCTTAGCCCAGGCTACTCCTACGTATACATTGACATTATTTGGATGGGCAGAAATAAATTTACTCCAACAACAATATGGTGATCCACACTCAAAATGGAGACAGTACTGCATTGCTATCCATTCATCACAGCCTCTTCTTTATTTCTTACAGAATATTTTATTTTGAAAATCCATAAAATTGACGACATTTACAAATTACAATAATGGGTTAGCTTGTTTATAGTAATAATATATTTGATGAAATAACTATAGATCGTATTGAGATAAAAGATTGGCATAAAAATATATCCCCATGCTTACCCAGAATTTGGCTCAGCATACTACTTTATATCCATGAGGCTCTCAGCAGTTTTGAGTCTTTAATGAAGTTCATGGCTTACCTCCAGACTTTCTAAATTTGGAAAATGATGACCCAATACCATTAACAAGTCAATACTAATTTTTCTGAATGTTCGAAATTAATCAGTGTTGTTTCAACAAAGACAGTGGGAGTGAAGTGCAGTCAATTGTGATTTTCCTATGGCTTTTAATTTTTAAGGA
Organism: Codonopsis lanceolata; assembly: GCA_013146195.2. Taxonomy (NCBI): domain Eukaryota; kingdom Viridiplantae; phylum Streptophyta; class Magnoliopsida; order Asterales; family Campanulaceae; genus Codonopsis; species Codonopsis lanceolata. The sequence goes on along the minus strand of CM028377.1, from coordinate 56,978,485 downwards.
CCCAAAAAAGAGACTAGTTTCTTTCAAAGCTTACCCTTTCTATATGTCATTACAAAGCACACGATGAAAACATTGGAAAATAATTGACACAAAGACAAAGCACACACACATCTTAAGCTAAGTGTATATCATGCCCTTTGATTTTCTTGAATACTAAACAAGATTTTGGTTAGGCGACCCCTTAGATATATAGCAATGAATTTGGTAAATTTCTATTTGTGGGTGCTCGATGATTGGTCGAAAACACATGAGATGTTCGTGGAGCTGGCCTGAAGGATATTGAGCAGGTGAGCATGGAAGTAGACCCCTTTGAATTTCCATATCCAGATGAATCCGAAGAAGAATCTGAAGAAGAAGAAGAAGATGGTGGCATGTTGAGCAAGCATGATGATTCACGACCACTTCAGGCTTTGAAGCCTGCCAACAGAGAGCTCAGTCCTGTAAGTTAAACTATCTTTATCTATCTTTTCTGCTCCTGAATTTGCAGACATTTTCATAGTTTATGAGTATGTTGGTCGGAGCATGATCAATCATAGATTTTGATTAGCTCCATACATGAACTCAGTGGTGGTCAAGCCACTAAGCCAACCCATTGGTTCAAATGATATATATGATCAGTAGCTACTAGTAATACTTCTCCATGATCGATCTGTTGCAAAAGTCTGTCTGTACCTTACACGCTTGCTTGTTATTCATTTTATTCCAAACACAATCAAGGGACATCATTTCGGGAGTAGGCCGATCACTTGGTGGAGCATTAATTCTGGAGCCGAGGAAAGTTAATGCAGAAGTATCTCTAGGGCGATTGTGGGCATTATCACTTCCTTAGAACATGGTTTGAGAGTTTATTACCAATCTTTAAAAACTATAGGCTACAAACCTTGGTTAACATTTTCGAGAAGAACAGAGAAGTAATCATGACAAGTTAATATGGCATTATAGGAAGAATAGGGTGTTTGTGTTTTCTCGGTGAAGAGTCACCTAACTGTGAACCGAAATGTAACGACCCGAGCCCGAGAGCCCGGTCCGTTACGTGTAGCCCACACACTGGCTCACTGAGCACGCAATCTTAGGTCATCAGGTCCACCACAAGCCGACCCAAAAGTCCATGGAATCTTAGGTCATCAGGCCCACCACAAGCCGACCCAAAAGTCCATGGATGATGTTGGTGCCCAGTAGTAGTGCATGTCTACCTTATAAATCAAACACAAGTCCCTCATCTACTCGATGTAGGATTGGGGTATTACACGAAATTCTCCAAATGGAAAGGATTTCAGTCACTCCAAGTTGAAGTGGGAGTTCTTTTGGGACTGCAAAGTTCCGGATAAAATCAGGCTTTTTGGATGGAGGGCTTGCTTGGATGCCTTAACGACTAATGAGAACCTTTTAAAGAAGCAGATTTCTGTAAATGATTGTTCCTGAGTTTGTGGTCAGGAGGGTGAGTCGATTCTGCATGTCTTGTTAGAGTGCGTTGTGGCAAGGCAAGTTTGGACAATATATGGTAACTATGTGCCTATGTCTTTGGTCACCTATCAACCAACAGCTAAGACAGTTCATGAGTGGTTTGGCGGTGCCTCTGAAATTTTCGATTCTCATTCTTTTCCGTTGTTTATGACAGTCTGCTGCAGGTTTGTATGGAAAAATTGGAAAGAAAATAAGTACCTTGGGCGAAATTATTTGTCTGCTTAAGAACTAGTCAATGCGGCCATCAAGTACAAGGGCATCCATATGGTTCTTAGGTTGGCTCCACAATGCTACTTACAATTTCTTAAAATTCAACCAACATAATGTTTGTACCTATATTTAATAAACTACTATCATGAATTAAGGTGAAACAAATAAATTTGTTATGGGTTAGTCAATTCATGAAGAATCAAATAACAATTTGGTCTATCAATTTGTACCTAACTTTAAGTAATTTCTTATCATTTTGAATTATATTCATTTGGGATCTTCTTATGTCAATTTTTTTTTGTAAGATATCACCCTTATTGTTACCGCTAGAAATGTCCTCCAATGTTATTTAATACGACAAAAATACCCTTGCTCAATTGAAGGAAAAAAATGTTTATAAATCTAAAAAATGATACTCCCTCCGTTTTCAAAATATTGTACTATTTGACTTGGCACACTGTTTAAGAAAAAATAATTGAAGGTATTATAAATATTGGTAAAATGCGTTGTTTCCTTTAATGCCCTTGAGTATGTATCCATAATTAAAGTAGGTAGAAAAAATAAGGGTAGAGTGGTGAAAGCGTTTTCCTAAAATGGAGAGTTTTGAGAGTACAATTACTTAAGAAAGGACGAAAAATGAAAGGAAGACGATAACTAAAAACGGATCGGAGGGAGTATTTTTTTACTTTTAAAAATCTCTTTATATATAAGAGAATGAGTAGTTTCATACAAATAAAAAATGGAGAAATCAATGGTGAGAGAGGATTTGAAAAGTGTGATTGTGAGAAAAATAAGGGAGGTTAGAGGGGGCGGAGGAGGCGGGGCCACCGTTTAGGTGGTGGGAGGTGGTAAAAGATTTTTTAGAAGAACTCGTCGCCGTAGATTGTGTCCATTTTGTGAATTATGTAAAAGTAAATTTAAGGTTCATTAGTTTGTTAATACTTATCGAGTGTTAGAGAAAGCAATTTGACAGAGTTTCTAGGCTCAAGAATGTGTGTAACTTGTTTAGCGTTTAGGAGGGGGTAATATAGGCCCTCAAGACATAGAATCCTTGTTGAATTAGGATTAATCACAGCGTATTAGAGTTAGGAATCAATCTCTAAATTGTAAGCGAGTATGGCGGGAGTTTGTGGTTTACTATGACAAAATTTAAAGTTGAGATATAGTGCTGTTGAGATATGTGTATGAAATGAAATTCACTAGACAAGAGAGAGAATAAAATAATATATAAGTGCGCGGAGATTAAAGACTTAGCCTTTTGAATGGCAAAAGATAGCGGGTAGCAAAGCGGAGAGAGAGAGAGAGAGAGAGGTTTGAACTATTGCTAGAGAGGGAGAAATTTTGTAGAAATTGCAGCAACTATAAAAGTGAATAATAAAGATAATCAACCTTATATCTTGTGGTAATGTTTCTAATCTACTTCAAATATATTATGGTAGAATTTGGACATACATTACTAGAAGTATATGAAAGTTTTTAAATATAATAATAGATTTGTTGATGCATATCGAGATGTTAAGAAAATTGGTGGCATATTTACTAATTATCGGTGAGCAAACTAAGATAAATGTGTTAAGTAAAAGACTATAGTTTCAAGAAGATGAAGAAAACAAATAAAGAACCCATTTATGAATCTGTGTATTTTGCTGGGGAATAAAGCTAAAATTTACAATTTGCTTTATTGAATTTTTGACTTCTACAAGTAGGTTTAAAGACTAACATATTAGTATCTAAGAAGAACCTCAAATTAGTTAGCTAAGTAACTATTGTTAGGATTTCCACTATCCTTTTGAAAGAACTAATAAAGTTTAGGAATAATGGAATAATTTTTCAATTGATTGAATCGCCTATTTATAGAGAGAGTTACAATTAGGGTTACACTTAGAGTAGGGTACAAGAAACCTATACATGGAACGAATCATAATAAGGAATGAACAATATAAGGCAATTAATTACAAATAAACAAGAATAATTAATAACAATATTATTCTCTAATATGCCCCCGCAAGATGGACGTCCGAGAGAAGAGACCAATCTTGTGAAGTAATTGATGAAACCGTTGGCGAGCAAGAGGTTTGGTCAGTGCATCTGCTAACTGATAAGCTGAGGAGACATGACAAATGCGTATAATCTCATCCTGAACTTGTTTTCAGATGAAGTGAAAGTCGAGGGACACATGTTTCATGCAAGTATAGAAGATCCCAGGTTCGAGCAGAGACTCGTGGCGCCCACATTGTCACAATAAATAACAAGTTGAGCCGAGGAAGTTATACTGAGTTCGCCAAGGAGAGAGGCAATCCATCGGACTTCAGCAGCAGTGGCAGCCACTGCCTGATATTCAGCTTCAGTTGAGGAGGAAGACATAATTGTAGATTGCAAAAAAGGAAGTTTGTAACTGTTATTGCATAAACAATCATTACAATGTTTTTGTTTGATGCGAGGATTGTCTAAAGCTACGCCTAAGCTAGATAGAATCTGATGCAGGATGGATTAAGAGGGATGGCCAAGTCGGTGATGCCCGCCATGATGAGAGACCTTAGAACTGACACAAGTAGAATGGCGTGCAGAAGGAGCTGTGGTCGGCCATTCATACACACCATCGCTAGATTGTCCAGTCAGTAGAATGCTCCATGTCTGTTGATATTTCACATGAAAATAATTTGGTAAGAACTTAATAGATGTATTATTAGATATGCACAATTGAGATATGGAAATAGGGTTCTTTTTCATGTCAGGTACAAAAAGAACATTATGCAAGATAAAAGTGTGTGATGGTGTAGAAAGCAAAGAGGAACCAGTTTTGGAGATAGTTAACCATGTACCATCTCCAATGACCATGTCTTCTGTGCCCGTGTAGGAGGTGTGTAGAAATAGGTTGCCAAGGTTGCTAGTGACATGGTGAGAAGCACCACTGTCAAGCTGCCAGCTCGGTGTCCATGTGTCTGTCGTGGTTACGAGGTGTGCCCATGGTTGCCACTTGGAGCCATTTGTCGAGTTGGGAGTAGTAGGTAGAGATGTGGTGGAGACCAGTTGAAAGTTGGGGCAACAAGCAACCGTGTGTCCTTATTGGTGACATCCTTGACACTTGCCCAAATATGGTCGCTGTTGGCGAGGAGCAGATGTCGATGATTGGGAAGGCGGCTGAGGTTGTGAGGAGAGTTACTGGACTTCCGAGGATGGTTGTCGAACAGACGAACTATTGGTCCTTGGGGCAGTAGGATTGGTCGAAACAGGATGCGAGAAGGACATTGCCTTTGTCTGTTTGAGAAGCAGCTTGCGGCTGATGAGTTTTTCATGAAGCTCATCGAATGAGATAAGAGTGTCTTGGCCGTCGACCACATTAACTATGTGGTGGTAGTTATCATCCAAACCCCCGAGGATAATCTCAATGAGATCCTCATGGTCGAGAGGTTTTCAAGAGCAACGAGCTCCTCAGCACGCCCTTTGACTGACTGCATGTAGTCGGAGATCGTCTGGGTGCCCTTGGAAGCTCGCTTGAGATAGTCCTTGATTTGTTTGATGTGATCTCGAGTTGGGCGAGCATAGGTGTGAGCAAGGGTTTTCCAAGCATCACGAGTAGTGGCGGCCTGTTAGATTAAAGGGAGCAGACAGGAAGCCGACAAGAGCGCCAAACAGAAGTTTATCTTGTTGGATCCAGGGTTGGTAGTGCGGGTTTGGTGTTGAAATGTCCTTGGATGGTAAATCATCCTTGGCTAGGATGGTAGGGGGCGGGCATGAGTGTGGGCTGTCTACAAACTTGTAGAGGTCATAGCCAATAAGAGTGGCCTCAACTTGGAGTTTCCAAGTTATATAGCTGGTGGATGTGAGTTTGGTGATGTTGTGGTGAGAGATGTTGATGAGGTCAAAGGTTTGTGTGGGATCAAGGGGGTTTTTAATGGTGAGGAAGTGATTTTCGTTAGCCATGATGAAGAGAAGTTAGGGCGACGCTAGAGATGAAGAAGAGGGTTTAGGAGCAATGCTCTGATACCATGAAATAACTAATAAAGTTTATGAATAATGGCATAGCCTTTCCATTGATTGAATTACCTATTTATAGGGAGAATTACAATTAAGGTTACACTTGGAGTAGGGTACAAGAAACCTATACATGGAAGAAATCATAATAAGGAACGAACTATACAAGGTAATTAGTTACAAATAAACAAAAATAATTAATAACAATATTATTCTCTAATACCTTTAGCTACTGAAATTTTTGCCGCCCTCCTATGTTCGAAAGTGTATAAAACCCCTTCTGTTACATATTAACGTTAAAAGTAAGTATGTTGTTTTTAGTTATTTTATTTCGTAATGCATGGATATATAATATTTTAAAAATTAGTAGAATAACTATAATACAATAGAGCTCATACTCACACATGTGCAATTGACTATAGCTATCTAAAGGTTGAAATTTATTTTTTTACCGAAATCCTACGGTCACGATTAAAATCTACATTCACATGTGCGAAGGCGGTTATGCAACTACCTGTCTCTCTTTCCCTCTCCAACTCCCCCACTCCTCATATTTCTCAATATTTTTGTTGGATTTCATTTAGGATACGTTAAACACGAGTCTACAATAATCTGCTCCCATACTAACGTTGTGCCATAGGCGCACACAATCTAGTATATTACTAATCCTTATCTTCAAATCAATCTCATACTACAAGATATTTACATTTTTCAAAGTAAGGTCACTTAGTTTGAAAATCAGATTTCAATTTTGTTGTAAGTTTGTCCCAAAAAAAAATAATGAATGAAATTCTTAAATTATTAAATTTTGAAAATATTAGTTATTGTTTTTTCTCCTGCTAGGTATTATAATGCACTGTTAAAAAATCATTAACAACTTGTGCAAGGTAGTTGACTAGTTTGATAAAATGTGAGGTTCGAACAAGGAAATAAAGTCAATTGCGACCTCGCACGTTACGCTATAGTGATGTGTCTGATTTTGTTATTTGGAAGGAGGTGTCCTCTTGTTGTATAGATGACTCGATTTATGGGTAATGGGTCAGTAGGTTTAATACACCGAAAGATGTTATTTTTAAGGTATTTAATTCGTTTTACAATAAGTGTAATAGTATCAACGAATTTCATCTCCAGGATACAAAATTTATGCATTCAATTCAAAAGTTATACTCCTTTAAATATTAATGGAACAATGGTCTAAATTATGATCGTAACTCAAAGAATAGATTATTAGAAGAAAGACTCGGGAAGAATAATTTTTATATGTTTCACTTCGGACGGAGAGCACATTATTTATAGGCATTATTCAAAAATTCTTTACTTCCTTTACTAGAAACAGTTACCACCTATCACAAACATGGTGACTGTTCTAAACAGTTCACCACCTCTTCCCCATTCAAAATGTGATCAGCAAAATGTAATTAGTCAATTAATTATTTTAAATAATTAATCTCTTTTTTTTCCTTTCTTGCATATATATTAAATACAATATAATATATACACAAGTCTCATAACTTTTAAGTTATACTTCCATGTTGGATAAGGAAGACACAATGAAGAGATGAGAATGAAGACAACAATACTTTATTCATGAAGAAGAAGGTTGATACTATACACAAACTCATATGAAATACAAGTTGTCTTCATAAACAACCAATCATGAGTACAGTATAAACATTAAGGGTTAATTATTATAATGACATTAGTTGATAATTATGTACGTTTTGAATTTAGATTTGGATATGCGAGCTTAGGGCGATCGTACGTGGAGCGAATTAATTTTTTTCCTAAGCATTACGAGGTAAAGGATTATACATCTTTTAGGTCTCCGATCTTTTATGTATCCTTCATTAGGTTCCATTTAATTCATTAATATTAATGCATCTTTGAAACGTACTCCGATTTTAAATCAGCATTTGAATTTAAACTCCGTCATTTACACTTCTTTCGAATTCATGATTTTTATTCTTTGGTTGATTCTCACATAATTATCGAGCTTCATGTGAGATGTTGTTTGACATGAAAAGTATGATTATTTTTGTGATGCATAATTTGGTTGTAACATTGTATTCCTTGAAATTCTACCATGATCACTAAGCCGGCTATATGATTATCGAATTACTGATTTTATCGAATTCCACTTGATTAGTGGATATGATTATTGAACAATTGAATTATCGAATTCCACCTAGCTAGTAGTATGGTTATCCGGATATACCAACTTTATCGAACTATCGAAACTCTTCGGAGTAAATATTTGAATTTGCTTATCTGATCATAGGATTCTGTGAGTAATCAATTGTCTAAAGTCGGTAGGAGACGTACGGTTGGTGACAGTTGGTTACTCAAGTCACCTTTGTACGTTTATTTTCATTTGGATGCTCATTCACTTAAATCGAAATTTGATAATTGCTTCCGCTTATCGATATTTGAGCAATGAATTTTGAATACTTATAATATTCATCTCTGATCTGTTTCTGGTCAACTCCTCCTTAATTAGTAATCGGATGGGTTGTATATGATTTTACTGAACATTATTCGCTCACCCTTTTATACTCTTCTTTCTCAGGAAATAAGTAAGATTTATTAGAGGATACTAGTTCAGATAGACCAAGAAGACGGTTTACGAGAGAATTTTAGATCGAGTCATTCTTATTAAATCACCTGATAGTACTTTGAATAAATTACAGACTCGTGCTAAGTATTAGATATAGTTTGTATTAAATTACTTTGAGTTTAATTTTGATTTTGGTCAAATATATTTAAGATTTAATTATTATGAAATTTGAAACATTTATGATTTAAGTTATGATTGCTAGTGACGTGGCCGAATTGTGGGCGTTAGGGAAAGTGCTTAAATTTGTTGATGTCGAAAAGTAAATAATGATGTACAATGGGAGGCTGGGGAGCGCATACGAGGCTTTGGCAAAGACAAATTTGATTTTTACACCAAACTCGGACATCAGCAAGTTTCCTTTCTGTTAGGGAGAAAAGTATATAACATCATTTTCCTGATTCTGCTGCAGCATCAATAATTTGATGAATGACATGCATGTAAAACTTTTTTACACGTATTATATGAATATGTGTTGACTGATGAAATGTTCTTGAATACGTGATGAAATTACAACCAGAACCAGAACCAGCCTAATTGTCAATTTCTGGAATGTTGACTGATGCTGACCACAAGTGAAAACAACTTCTTCAAAATATCTTTACAAAAACAACAGAAATTTTTTATCTTAATTTACAGAATATTATGCATTTGAATTAAAGAACAAATTTTCAACCAATCGACACGCCTATGATTCTATGAAGCACCAGCAAGTTGCAGAATGCAGCCCATCTTTATATATACGACTTACGAGAGCCAGAGCCTGCTCTTGCAGTTAAAAAACTTTAGGCTTAAATCAATCGAACTTTATGGACACTAGAGAAATGCTTAGCTGCAGCAACCATGGTTTCTTCCGGCCCAGAAGGCGCTGCTACTTCGACCTTTGAAGCCTTGGCATATTTATTGCCACAGAAGCAAGATACCACCCATCTCAGAACCCAGCTATTCGCTTCCTTTTCCTTATTCATCCTTCTTGAATCGAAGAGCTTATATGTATGTATATGAGAGATTGATGATATATTCTTTTCAAAATTAAGTTAGAGATATGTGCTCATTGTTTCGAGTTTGGTTGCTTTCTTAATTAAGCAACTTATATAAGATGATTTTTCTTGGTGAACAAGCTTCCGTTGAGTTTGATTGTACAAGAGAAAGATCCTAGCAATGGGTTAAATTTGACCTTTTGACCAATGGGGCGGATCCAAAGGCAAGCTCGGTCACACGCAACCAAGAAAAAAATCTCTGTTTTCTTCTTCTCTCTTTTATATCTAGTTTTCTACCAATCCTTCCGGTTATAATTTATTCAATAACTTTCTTTTCACTCCCTTTGTTTCGCGCGAAGAGTCAACTATTTAATTTTGAAATATTTTACTTAAAAAGTCAACTTTTAAAAATTAAGGCATAAAAGTATCATGTTATTATTAATAGACTACTAAAAGTGTTATTTAAAAAAATTTTGACTTTCAAACAGGGACTTTTTGCCCAAAACGAAGGGAGTATTACTTTAGTATAGTTGGATACTCTTGAATTGATATATTGGAATTTTGTGGGTTCTTCTTTAAGTTTCCTTAATTTAGAATTTTTACTTTTTGTTTATAATCTTGAAATCATTTTCAAAATAAAATTGAAATATTGATTTATTGATTTATTCTGTGAATTATATTCTCTAATTGGGATAAATGGGTGATTATTTGCTGCCTGAATTATATACTTACTATTTTCATTCTAAGTTTTGTAGTAATTATTTATAAATCGTTATATTTGTTTATTTTCTTATAACATGATTTGAAGTTTTACTGACTCATAGAGTTAGATTTAGTTAGTTTAAGCTTTTTTATATGCATGTATGTAATGTTTAAGACTCATTAAGTCACCGACTATATGTAACTTATTTTTTCAATAAATGAAGTTATTTTTCACAATTGTTATTGTTTACAATATTTTTAAATACCAAGTTCACGTTGTTTCAAAATCCTGGATCCGCCCTTCTCGATCATTTTAACTTAATGTTTTGGGAAAAATACCAAAAAGTCCTACTAAAAAAATCTCATATCCAAAAAATCCCCAAAAAAATAATTCCTCTATCTAAAAAGTCTCAAAGTTAAACTTTAATACCAAACAGTCCAAAACTTAACGTTTATGCTAACGTCGTTAGAATAAAAGTTTAGAATCATATATTTCTTTTCAACTAAGGTAATGGTGATGAAATTGTATTTTATGTATAATAATAATAATAATAATAATAATAACAACAACAACAACAATAAGAACAACAAGAACAACAATAATAGCACTAACATAAATAATTTATTATTATTATTTTGACAATCATTACTACAATTACTACTAAAATTTCATAAAAGGTATAAAAAGGTTAAGTTTTCGATTTTTTTCAATGAAAATATTTAAATTGGATTTTATGAATTGAAGAATTCTTTTTTTTTGTTCCTTTCGACATGATTTTTTAAAAGAGACTTTTGGTATTATTTTTCAATAATAATAATAATAATAATAATAATAATAATAATAATAATAATAATGACATAAATTACTCCAGTATTTCCCAAATTATTGTCCTACAAATTACGTATTTTATGAATTTAAAAAATACATGTTAAATTTTTAATTTGATTAAAAAAACCAACCAGGACAGTAATTTAGGAACATATGGAGTTTAAAATTTTAAAAAAAGTGTATTATTATTTTATTACCATCTACTACTATTATTATTATTATTATTATTATTATTATTATTATTATTATTATTATTATTATTATTATTATTATTATTATTATAGACAATACAATCTTATCACCATTAGCATTATTGAAAAGAAAATAAGATTTCATTTAAAAAAATGAAAGTTTTTATTCTAACGACGTTAGTAGAAGTGTTAACTTTTGGACTGTTTTGTATTAAAAGTCTAACTTTGTGACTTTTTATATAAAAGAATTCTTTTTGGATCTTTTTGACATGAGAATTTTTTAGTAGGACTTTATGGTATTTTTCCCTAATGTTTTTCTCTTTTTCTATAACTCTTCACTATTTTCTAGTTTGATTAATTTTTAAAAAATAGTTAAAGTTGTAAACATCAAACCAGTTAGACCTTGTATTTATGTCAAGAAATGTGCAGTGTTTTATAAATATAGTTATGGGTCGCGCTATTGAGACCTCCCGATCTTCCAAGTTGACACCCATCATATTTTTCTAAAACGAAAACCCTCTAAGTAAACCCCCACCCCAAAACCCTTATACCCCTTTCTTCTCAACTCATTATTCATCTCCTTCATCTCTTTCATCTCTAACTAAATTCCCCAACACATAATAATTCTTCTTCAAACTCATTTTCTTCCTCCAACGTTGTTTTACTTAAAATTGCTTACGAATCTTTTTTTTTTTTTGTTCATAAAAAAGAGGTTCTCGTCATGTGGGGTTACTAAACATTTTTTAAATGTTCGACTGGAGCCAACCGAACATTTCAAGAATGTTCGGTGCCAAAGATCCGAACATCCCTGAACTACTTGGCAAACGCATGCCGAACATTTCTGATTTGTGAGGCCAGAGGAAGATGCATTTGGGATGAAAATTGGCACGGCTAGGACTCTGCTCTGTCGAAATCTGGGTGAGCAGAAACATAGGTGGAGGTGAGAGATGGTGAAGGCGATGGCAGATGCGAGGGGGTTTTAGCCAGAGCAGGAGTGTAACTGGGGAAATCCGACGGTTATGGAGAGAGATTAAGAGGCTGGGTTCCGGGGTTGTAAAAGAAAGGAAGTCGTCAGATCTGGGTTGGATGTGAGGCCAGACGAAGATGGATGAAAGAAGAGAGTCGGCCGGAGAAGATGAAGTCGAAGCCGGAAGTGTACTTGGTTTGGGAGAAAGCAATTTGGGAGAGAGAGAGAAAGAGAGATAAATCACTCTACTATGGGTTTTCTCTCTTTTCTTTCTTCCTGTTTTTGTGCTTATGATGTGGCTATGTGTGGTAAGTGGGGGAAAGGGTCACGGTTTTGGTGGGGGTGGAGGGTATAGAAGGGGGGGTTAGTGTAGATATGGTGGGTTAGGGAGGGGGTTTATGTAAGTAGTTAAAAAAATTAGAAGGGCAAAATGGGTAATCAAGAGGGGTAAACAAAGTGTTTTCAAATATTTTAAATTTAGGTTGGGGGTACACTTAGAAGGGGGGTCAACTTGGAGGATCAGGGGGTTTCAATAGCGCAACCCTATAGTTATACAATAACATTTTAACCTTTTGCAAAACTGCCCACAGTTTTGAAATTAATACTACCATTTACGGTTTTGGTAATTTCTAGTTTTATATATGATGATTGATGTCGTTACCGTATAACTTATACGAGTAATTATCTGTGCGTGGTCAGAAGTTAATTAGTTACCATCAAGTGTGGACGTACCACTTGTCTTCTCCATTGTTGGCTCTGAAATCCCTTCAACTTATCTTACCTTTAAAGCAGTTATGATATTTGAAGTAGATACATAGCTTCTTCCCCTAGAACAACATTTAAGCAACAACTTTCTACGCATAGGCACATCTAATCTCATGAGAGGTAATCGAGAGAGAGAGAGAGAGAGAGGGCGAGGGCAAGGTAATTCACACATGTTCTTGCACATGCTATCTTGGGTGACAACTGGGCCGGTCCCCTCCTATCAATTTCTAACCTCTAAATGATACGATTTTTTTTTTTAACACGTAAACGACATTTTTAAGGCAACAATACGAGTATACTCTTAATGAAATTGTATTAAGGGCATGCTGCATCGCAATTCCAAGTTAATGGATTGCAATTCAAATTTGTGCATCGTAAATCCAATTGTTGCATCTGGATTTACTAATTCCAAATTATGCATCACAAATCCAAAATTTTGAATCGGGATTTCTGTATAAAAGACACAGTTGGTGCATCACAAATTTAAAATGTTGCATCGGATTTACTTTTCTATCATAATTCCAAATAGTGTATTGCAAATCCAAAATTGTGCATCATGATTCCTAATTGATGCATCAAAGTTTTAAATCGGTGCATCATCATAAACAATTTACAAACAAATGGTACTCACGGTCAAATTTGTTCACTTTGGCAATTTTCCTAATCAAATTATCAATGTTCTTGCTACAATTGCAAAATCCCACAACATTACTTAAAAATTATATGTTATTTATGCCTACAGGAAGATTTGTCTATTCTTCGCCTTTTGGATATAAGAAGGAGTGCAATTGTTGTACATTGAGATTCCAACTATTTGGACAAGCACCAACTATTATCGGCTTCCAAGGAAAATACTAGATTTCACTGGCAGGAATATCAAAGATCTAGTGCTTTTCTCTAACTATGCTAAACATGATACGTCCATGCACATTAAAGACAATCAGTTACCCTACCGTAGAACTTATTTGAATGTTTCTACTTATTCGGCAGGTGTTGGAAAGGAAGTGATATGTAGGAGTGACTCAGGATTCGACATGTTTGGGTTTTGAGAATTTGTTGAGCCACAAAATGGAAGTGGACATTTTAGGAAGAATAATATGAAAGTAAACTTAGGTTAAATAAAAAAACTGATAAATTGCAGGCCGATTCACTTTTCCAAATATCTAACCCTTTAAGTACTTTTTTTTGCAACCGCATAAGTTCACTTTCATAAATTTGTTCCAATAATGCCCAATCTTCATCTTCCTCTTCATGAGACTGACCACTTTGTCTCCCTCTTCGGCTTCCTCAGTTGGTTTGCATCAGTTGGAGAGAAGCATTGAATCAAAGAAGCTGGCGAAAAAGAAGAATAGACACATCTCCCACCGTGAAGTGGATTGCATCAAAAAAATATTTGGCTCGCTTCACTTCAGTCCATTCACGAGTACCCACTTGATCCCCATGACCTTGACAAATTAGTCAAGGATAAGCCAGATGGCACAAACCTCTTGTGAGTGGGTTGCATCTAATGAATGTAGTCTAGTAGAATGACTTGTCTTCTATTTCGCAAAAGCTCTAAAAAAGATGATTGAAGAAGAAACTAGAATCATCGTATCCACGAGAATGAAAGAACAAGTAAGCCATGTTTGGATTGATCGATAAATTCTAGTTCACTTTTATATGAAACATTTATTGGGAATCAACTCTTTCTGATTAGTTGATCCATTTTCAATTAAATATGGGGAAGGGCATAGTTATGATGCAATGTGAGGCTCTAATTCGTACTCTCATTTGTTTATATGAATTCCAAGCATCCCGATGCACAATAGTTGCAGCAAAATAAATCCGGATGCGGCAAAATATTGGGTAGCAAAATAAATCCCGATGCACAATTGTGTCCCTTTATTCGTACGCTTGGCTACAATGATTCCAGATTCTCTTTCACTGTGAGGCTATATTCGTACTCTCATTTTCTTATCTAAATTCCAAACATCCTGATGCACAAATCACAATTGCTGCATACTAGTACTTGATTACTAGTATGCTTAGTATCACAAAATGGAAATTCGATTTATTTAACATTACAATACATAAATATCTTCACCAAGTCATAGTTCAATACAACAATCATTGATTCCATAGCATAGCTAAACGAAGAACCCTATCAAAAGTGAATAGTTATCCTCTTTTTATGCATCTTTTGACCCAACTTGCATGTCTTCATAATCATATTTATCATCATCATTGTAAGAATTAAGGTCTCTAACTCTGACTCGTTAAGAGAGATTCACATATTCAAGTACACCGAGATCTTCAAAGGAACCAAATGCATCTGGACCAATATCCCACATTCTACTCTCTCTCTCTCTGCATTTATTGTGGAGACGAAGATTGTTGTGAATAGAAATCATATCCTTAGCACTTTTGGGTGTCATCAGGTTCGATTTAATCCCGATGCAACAAAATACATGGGAGCAAAATAAATACCGATGCATAATTATTATTTTTCTAAGCACAAACTGGATTACTCATGAAGAAATTTTTCGATGCACAAAAATTTGGATGTGTGATGCAAAATTTGGAATTAGAATAAAAAATAAATCCTAATGAAAAATTTTTATTTGTCGATGCACAAACTGGATTTTTGATCCAACGCACCTAATCCAATTTCATTAAGGGTATCTTCGTCCTTACGCCCAAAAAGTGCCTTTTACCGGTCAAATAAAAATACAGAGAACTTTTGGAATTAAATATTGTATAAATGGGACCGACCCGGTTGTATTCCTAAAAAAACGAGGTACTAAATAGGTTTAAAATGCAGTAAAGTGGAACGACCAGTAATTTCCCATTGTATCTAGGAATAATTGCGGGTCGGTACCATTTGCTAGAATTGTAACCGCTCCAGTGCCCTTTTTTTTTTCAACCACAAAAATGCATTTTCATTAATTTTTTCCTAAAATTCTCACGCTACCTCTCCCCTCCATCTTCAGGCTTACGCTGGAATTGCCAACATGGAGCGGAAAGTGCTTAGACTAGGAAGAAGAAAGCCATAGACATCTTCCTTCGATTGAAGGCTCATTATATCTTTATATGAATTTCACTATCTTTCGTCCTGACGAAGAGCTCTATTAACGAACCTACCTTTGATTGAAGATTGATAAAAGAAAGCGATTAAATAAGGGCATATACACCCGAAGATGTATAAGAAATGCAGTTGAAAAAATTCCATTCTTATCATGGTTAACTTACTTACTCCTACATATAGAATTCAACGAAAAGCTCCTTAGCACTATTCCTCACTTGCCTTAATTGACTTGAAGACAAAAGTTAAAGTAAAGTGGCTTCAATCTTCCAGTAAGCGCTTTAAGAAGGACTGAAATTATAAGAAATTACAGAATAGGATGAATTCCATAAGCAAGAGAGATAAAGAGATTTCGATGGGAGAAGAAGAGAGGTAAGATTCCGACGGGAGAGAGAAGAGGTGGAAATTAACCTGAGTTTCGACAAGGAGACTTGAACCAAAACCTATGATTCTGCATCGAAACCAATGATGCCCAAATCGAAATCAATGATGCCCGCATCGAAACCAACGATGACTTAATCGAATCCAGTGATGCTGCATCGAAACCATCGATGCTCGAACCTAAACCAACGATGCCCGAATCTAAACCAATGATGTCACATTGAAACCAATGATGTCGCATCGAAACCAACGATGCCGCATCAAAACCTACGTTGCACATTAAGATCGAATGAAATCCCCAGCCAAGTCAGTAGCTTTTTCCGCCTCACCAATACATTGACGATCCGGTTTCAAAGAAAAAACATCTCTTATATTTATACAAATCCAGATATCGATTCAGTGAGCTAGATGAAAAAGCCTTGCACTTCCCAACTAGGATAAGATGGCAAGGGACAAATGACTTCAAAAACCGTTTATTTACATAGATCGACTTAAAAAGAAAAAGCTAAGGGGCGAAATCCACCCTAATACATTAAAAAAAGATTCAAATATCAGGAAGCTATCTAGGGAAGATGCCATCTAAAAGATGTTTACTATATGAGGCAGAAGCCTCAGACATCTCTCAATCTTAGCTCTTTTATTATTCTTTCCAATGTAGTGAATATATGTTGTATAAATAAGTGGGCAATGTAAGCTTCGACGCAAATTTGGGCGAGGAGTGGTGTATTTTGTACACAACGAAGCCCTGTTTTGTCAATTGTGCATTGCGCTTTTTTCATTGCAATACCCAACTTTTGCATTGCGATGCCCAGATTTTGCATTGCGATGCCCAATTTTGGGAAGGGGCTTTGTGTGCATGTCTTTTATTTATTAAGGGTATCTTCGATATTTTACCCAAAAAATATACTTTACCGATTGAATAAAAAGAAAGTAAACCGAAGAGGTTATAATATCTCCAAAAGTTATCGGTCTGGTTATCACCCTTGTATCTATTGTATGCACATGCATGCGATTTGAGATGTAAGCCCAAAATATAAGATATCAAATAAGACCAGACAAATATTGTGCATCACTTGGACAAGAGCCATACACAAAATTACTCTGAGCCTATTACTTCTAGAATATGGGCTCCCCTTTCAGGCTCAGGGTCAAATTTGGGCCTTTTAGCCATCCCACTTTCAAAAGCTTGTCTCTGTATACCGTAGCACATGTAGACACTGTGCGTGACTGAGTGTGCAGTTCAGTGGCGTTATTTTTATGTTTTGTTTTGTTTTTTTTTCTTTTTTATTATACTCATCTAATGTTGTATATTATACTTATACTTTTTTCCAGATATTTCCCTATTTCTTCACTTCTCCCTATAGTTTATGTTGTCAACATAGTAATCAAGAGTGACAATTTGAAGCACGACATAATTGATCGATACGACATGATATAAAAGTATTAGGTTTGGCCTAAGGTTTATTGGGTAGACACGATAAGGCACGATAAAAATATGGTTAATAACGGGCTGGTCCAATAGACACAATAACGATTTTAAAAACAAAGATAATTTTTAAATTTACTATGGTTTGTTGACGACTGTTCACTTCATTTAGACTACTTTCGTGATTCATTCATAATTTATCATTACACATTTATAACTTTTAAACTATTTGGATATTTGTATTAATAATTTATAAAAATATATATTTAAACAAATCATATGTTTTTTTATGGTTTAATTGGTGTAACTAAATAAATATAACAATTATTTAGTTAATTTCAAGACTGAAAAAATTGCCGTGTCGTATTAATGTTTGGACTTATCATGTGGTGATATTATTGCGTCTGCCCGATAAGTAACAACACGGCAAGACCGATTATCTTCCCTAAATGTAGTAATCATGTTTTAGAGATTATTTAACAGATGGAGGGATTATTTTTTAGATTACTTTGTTGGTTTGATGTTTGATCATTGAACATATACTATGTAGGTTGCAGCCTTACGCACATGACCATTCTGACAAGGACCATGATTAAAAGAAATTTACCGTAAATTCATGATGAAGTAAATCAAAGTTGTTGGAATTACATCTCATAATGTTTCAGATTCGTATCAGATCAGTTATATCTATCTATTATTTGATTTATTAAGAAATTATTAAATTTGGATCGGATTAAATTATTTTTCGATTCATATCTTAAATTTTTAGATTTGGATTTTATTTGTCCCTAATTAAAGTACTGAATAAAATTAATATTGAGGTATTTTTGTTTAATCAAAGGTTGAATAAAATTAAAAATTCATATTTTTAGCTTACACAAACATGAATAATAATGTTAGTAAGATTTTAGAGTTCGTCGAAAAATTTATATTTAAAATTAGTAATGATTAATGACTAAAAACATATTATTAGTAATTTTTATATGTATAATTATTTAATATTAATATATTTTTTATCTAAGATTAGATCGAGTTGTTAACGGATCGGAACACCTTAATCTATATCCGATTTGTTAAGCTTTCAGATAAAAATCGAATGATTGAATTTAAAAACTAAATTTATATCTTAAAAATAACATCGAATTCGGATCAAAATTCAATCCATTGATATGCTTAGTTGAGACATTTGTACAACATAAATTGGGCAACACATGCCTTTCCAAAGTCGAAACACGTGGCTAGCTATTATTTGTTGAACAACTAAAACATATATATGCAAAATTAATAATTTCAAAACCTTACCCTATGTCACATTCAAAACGAACTAAAATAAGGTTTGAACCACAAAATATCTATCCTTGTAATTATCAAAGTTGATGACACTTGTCTAATAACATTCCCTTCGGACCAAAGGTATCCCTTTGCACGAAAGCATCTAGACAAGTAGACAGAGATCTTATTTTACTTGCGTTTTGCCAAAGTAGTTTTGTTAACAAAAACACAAAAATAAAGCACAAAGCAAAAGACCCGATACCTGCAGCCCATCATGTTATGGACCCAGTACCCCGAGACATGGCTGAGTGGTAAAAGGAGGGAGACATAAGATTCGGGCATGCAGCGTGAGTTCGATACTTGGTGGAAGTAATTTGCTTTCTTTTGAGGTTGAACCTTGTATGTGTTATTAGTTGATATGTTCTTTAATCCTACATCATTCGGGCACATCCCGCGATTTTCCTGATAGTAGCAATGAGGGACCGAAACTACTACCCCACGATTTAACCTGGCTTTTTTTATTAAAAAAAAACATGTTTTGGACCCGTCGTATTCTTATTTTGCAAACTAGATTGATGTCCCTCAACAACAATCAATCAAAACTTTTATCTATTTAACATATATTCATTAAATCTTAAATAATAAATAATGAAATTTAAGTTATTGATATGAGTACAATGAAATCTAGTTTTTATATAAATCTCATATTTGATGAATATAGTTTGATTAATTCACCATTAATGGTGGCCAGCTCTACCGTGAATGTCATGTGGCACTTGAGTTAGGTTTTGACTTGGAGATGGCGTTGGCGCCAATCCCGAAGTGTCTTGGTATCAAAGCTTGCTTTGTGGATACTATTGTATTTTCTAGTTTGGGGTAAATGTAAATCTCGATCAGTCCGGTAAGTTTACAGTGAGTTGTGGCACGAAAAGACTGGTTGCTGGCTAGAGGATGAGTAAATTTTGTGGCAATTGACTATTTAACGATGCTCATTTTACTAAACTCGATCCTCTATGTGCCTTTTGTGACAGGGGTATGTTTGAAATTGTTATCGGGCTGCGATCAGCGACAGATCTATCCTTTGAGGTGGTGGAAGGGCAAGAGACCCTCCTCAAATAAAAATAATAATTACATTTCGTCGTTTTGGGTAAGAACCGTACTCAAAATTGTGATTATATATTATTTTTTTTATATAATAATTAAAATTTGTGATCTCACTAAAATATTTTCCAGAATCAACCACTCGATGTTATGGTGTGGCATCACATTGTTCCAAAGGATCAAGCCGAGTCCCTCACCAATTTTTCTCTTTGGAAAGTTTGGCTCAAAGTGTGACTTGTTAGTTATAACTTATAAGTAAGCTCAAATAGAGCTAAATCAAGCTCACTATTAAATTTTACTAGTCAAATTTGATGATCCAAGCGTAAACTCAACTTGACCCACGTGAATTATACAAGCTAAATCTTTTAATACTGTATAAAATAGGACAAAGAAAAAGATTTAGGTTAAGTAATTAATTTTTATCTCTACCAAAATGTTTATTATATTCAACCTGCTTCAAAAGTTAAAACCCTCCAAATTATTATATTCAACATTGCATTTGCACCTCCAACTAAAATGATTTCTTTGGCATTTTGACATCACTCCCATTCCCTCTCCCATAAAATCTTAATTTCGGTAGCGCAAAATCCCAACCCACTTGCTTCAACCGCCCATCGGATTATCGTAAGACATCGGATCTAATCTAATCAATTAGCTGCCCACCGAATTACTTTAGCATGACCCATATGCCCGTATTCAATATTCCTGTCCAGCTATCCTGCCATTCCCACACCCCGGAATTCGTTGCCGTACAGATTCCCGCCACTTGGATAGTTCTGTCTACCTTTCCGAAGTGGTGAGATCCTATTGACCTTCATTTTGTCTTTATCCGTCTTTGTTATTTTTGAAACTTAAAAGAAAGTCTTATATCATATAGAATTAATAATAATCATGAGATAAAAATATTTTCTCCAACATTGCTTCCTTTCAAAAAAATTATTTTAACAATGGCATTCCTAATATTTATGATGATTAGTCTTATTCTATTGTACAACCCTGCAGCATGATCAATTTTCTCAATATCATTACGGGAACACTAATTTTAAGTGTCAATTCATGGCTTGACAACCCCCGAACATTTTATACTATTCAAAAACTCTGTATAATTAATGTTTTCGAACAAACTTTAATTTTTTCCACCTTACAAATAGAATCTGAACTCAAATAAGTTCTTCCTTTTGAATGATTACTTTTATTAAATTATATTTATATTTTATGAATAAAGAAATTTCTGAGAAGAAAATAAGCTAAAATCAAAATAACGAAATTATTTTTATTGTTAACTATTATTTTTGTTTTGTAAATTATTTTGATTTTAATAACTTCCATTTTTTATATTTTTTTTTGTTTTATTCACTTCGTAACTATTATTTTTGTTTTATTTTTAAGAATTAGTTTTACAGAAAAAATTTATTCCGTAATTTTTTATTATTATTTTGCTAACCTCGGTTTAAACTATTTTGTTTTATTGACTGTGTAACTATTATTTTTGTTCCATCAAATGTTTTTATTTTACTAACGTATTTTTGTTTTACATTACTATTTTTAAGAATTTGTTTTAAACTTTTGTTCCGTAAATTATTTTTATAATTTTACTAACATCAGTTTAAATTATTTTTGTTTTATTGACTTCCGTAACTATTCTTTTTGTTCCATCAAATATTTTTATTTAACTTATCCATTTTTGTTTTACATAGCTAATTTTATGAATTTGTTTTAAAATTTTGTTCCATAAATTATTTTTATTATTTTAGTAACATCGGCTTAATTTTTTTTTTGTTTTTATTGACTTTGTAACTGTTATTTTTGTTCCATCAAATATTTTTATTTTACTAACGTATTTTTGTTTTACATATATATTTTTAAGAATTTGTTTTAAACTTTTGTTCCGTAAATTATTTTATATTACTAACATCCGCATTAAATTATTTTTGTTTTGTTGATTCTATAACTTTTATTTTTATAGTGACTTGTTCTATAAATTATTTTTATTTTACTAACCTCTTATATTTTTTGTTTTTTTGACTCCGAAACTATTATTTTTGTTTTAGTTACTATTTTTTATGTTTAAAGAAAGAAAATTGTTTAAACATAATTAAAAGAGATGAGATGATGGTGATGAGAGAGAAAATATGGAGGATACTGGAGAGAGAAAGAGAAATACAACTAGAGAAGATATGAGAGAGAAAGAATGAAATGATAACTCAAAAGTTAATAATTCAAAAGTGAGAATTTGGAGGGAGAAATCTACCCTTGTCATTATATATATTGAGTACAATGTAGGTAACAACTTACTGTAAATGAAGATATGAAGAATCATCATGAACGTTGTAATTATCCATATCAGAATTCATTGAATAATTGTTGGAAATGAACAAGTTTAGGGCTTATGGTTAATTGTAACGGAGGGTTTGACTTATATCAGTATTCAACGATATAACTTTTTATAGGAAGATAAATTATTATTAATTGTAACTCCTTTATATAAAATGATTAATTAGTAATTAGAGTTTATGGTTAATTGAAACTCCTTTATATAAAAGGATTAATTAGTAATTAAACTCTTAAGTGAATGTGGTATTTAGTGTTTTTTGTGTTGCATTTAGGGTCACCCATTTAAATTAGTTGGTAATTATTTAACCATAGTAATTTCATTTTTTTTCTAAATTTTTAAATAAACTTAGAAAATTAGTATAATTAAGAATATATATATATATATATATATATATATTATAATTTTGTTATATATGTAAGGATCCATTTTTACTAAATTAAATCTTCTGAAAAGTTAACTACTGACCATGATTCAATTTTACTAAACATAACTATTAGCCATGATCAAATCTCAATCTCCACAACCTTGTGTACAATAGTTAATTACTGCGATTTTACAGTTGTAATTATCCAAAAATGATTTCACTCATTAGTTAACTAATGAGATTTTACGAGTTGTAATTAAAGCATGTGTTATAACTAAGATTTATTATTTTGCAGTTTTACAGATCTTATCGTCTTAATTAGCGAGTTTATTTTCCATGATTATCTCTCATTTATTTTTTTATTTTTGCGCAGCATACATTTATTGTTTTACAAATATTTAGTTTGTAGTTTCTTAATTGATTGTTATCGTAATCAATTGAAATCTCAATTTAATTTTTGTTCAGCCTAGATTTAGTTTTTTTTAAAATAATTATTCATAAGTTTTGTAATTTTAAATATTTGTATTTTAAATTTCTTTCTTTTTAAAAAAATTGTGTTAACTTTCTCTTATTGGTCTGAAATATTTGTGATTTTAATTTCGAATAGTCTTTTGTTAGTTCATTCCGCCTCATTCAATTTATTTTATGGTTTTTGTCTAAAATTTTCATTTTTAAGTTTATTTCAGTTAACAAGTTCTGGGTTGGTTTGTGTGAGAGAAAATGTTTTTGGTTGTTTAATTATACTCTTTTTGGATGAGTTACAAAATTTTACAATTAATAAAATATGTTTTTTCTTTAGTTTTTGTGATGTCGTATTTGTTTTGTGTAGTGTACATTGATCCGACACCTACAAAATATCAAGCATATATTAATTTATTCACATCATACATACTTCATATACTGATCATCTTCATACTGATATTGTGTCATATTTACGGACACAAAATCTAGTGTGTGTGTGTGTATATATATATATATTCAAATATTTATTTTAAAAATAATTAGTTTGATTAATTATATACTCAATGTGAAGGAGCATTATTTTATTCTAACACTTTATTTAATTAATAACATACTTTTTTTCTCCTTGAGGGCATGGTAATTGATTGAACCTGAGATTTTACATTTTATAAAACTACATTTTTACCATTGGATCATCCCTTAGAAGCGATTAATTACATACTCACTATTTATATCAAGACAATAATGTCTAATTCTATATCATTTCTTCCAATCTTCTATATATATTAGTCAAATTTTATTTTCACATCTCTCATAGTTTTTACACTTTTTACAATTTTAAGACACGTCAATTAATAAAATTCTTATTACACCCCTAATCAAAAATATTAATACTCCTCTATGTACACAAATGAAAATCTAGTGTAAATGAAATTATACATATTATGCATGGATGTTGGATACTCCTAATAATCTAAAATATTTAAGCATTTTTTCGCTAAATTATATATAGGGGCAAGAGAATAGTATATTAACTGCATGTCATATACTTCCACCGTTCATCCAAAAGAGTTCATGTTTGAAAAAAATAATTATTAATATATAATTAATAATTATATATATATATATATTCATATATAACTATCATTTGAATTGATCATAATTCAAAAAATATACCACAAATGGAGGCTAAAGTTGAAAGATTAAGGAGACTAGACTTTAAATTTTGAACATAAACTCTCTAAAGAAATGTTTCAAAATAAAATAGTATACTTTTGTATGGAAAGGAGGAAGTAACAAATAAGACTTTGTCATTTCATTTTGTATGTCATAGTTTACAAAATAAAATAATATTCTAATCTCTGTAAATGTTGAAAAAGAATTCTTGGTTCCTTAGGTTTAAAACATATTAATGTGATCTTTAAACTCGTTTTTTTTTTAATCAATTTTCCCTTCCATTACCATTATCTTTCCATCCAATATTATTTCAAATTTCAACAATAACCTTACTTAAAAGTTTAATTTTACTAACTTTTCAAAATATCCAAAATATTGGGGTTAATAAAAATTAAAAAAGGGGCAAGGAAAAAGCACTACGCGATCTTGACTCTCTCTCTCTCTCATCTCTCACGTTCAATTTGCCCAGATGTGCTGCCAGCTCTCTCCTCCATGCCGATTTCTCCATCATCATCTTCCAAATCATCCCCAGATCCAGTCGTACCCCTTCGTCTCAGCCGGCGTCTGCTCCATCTCCACCAATTCCAGACCCGCCATTGATCTCCATGTCAAACAGAACCCTTCATCTGGGCCAGCTTCTTCAACAGCGCCGGAACCCAGCTCCACCATCAACCATAATCACCGGCTCCTTATACGTTTTCGCCGCCCAGCGTTTTCCCTAGATATCGGCAAAGCTGCGTCCAAGCCTTGCCATCTTCATATATCGCCGACTGCAATCTCAGTCTCAGGTCAAGCGACTCCAAGCAGCATCAACACCCACCATCTCTGATCTATCTTTTCTCTTTCTCCATCTCCTTCCAGCCCCGTTAGTATGTCGACCGGCTACTGCTACATTGGCGAAGCCAACCTCGTTCTCATCGGCCCAACCACTATCCTCCATCGTCGGCGAACACATGCATCTCCAGCCAGCTCCTTCTCACTTCAGATCTCCCTCACTCAATTCCAGCCAAAACTCGCTAGTCTCCGTTAAATCTCGCATGCTCTCTTGTTTTGGTGCTCTTTGGTTGTCTCGGTATCACTTTTAAATTTTTCGAGATGGAATATGTCTCCAAGGTTCAATTATTAATCACTCATGCTAATTTACAGACTTTATTGAATGTCCTTGTTTGGTATGATTGATTGTATGCATAGAGATTTTTTAGAGATTTTTTTTGGGGGGTATTGTTGTATTTTCGATATTTTGAAAAGTGTCCAATTAAACTTTTAAATAAAGGTATTTTTGGTATATGAAACAATATTGGACGAAAAGTATAATGGTAACGGTGGGAGAGGAAAGCTGATCCAAAAAAAAATCGAGGGACCACATTAATATGTTTTAAACCACGAGGATCGAAGAATTCTTTTTGTTTAAGGATCAAAATACATATTAATCATAGTTTACATCAAGTAAAGAATTTAATTTAATTATTAATTGATATAGCTTTTATGGAGTAATTTTTTTGTTTAAATTCACTCATATTTACTAAAATATAAAAAAAAAATTCTTCTATCACGTAAAATTTTAATAAATTTTTAAAAATATTTAAAATTTTATTATGTAAAATTCATAAACTTATATTGAAAAAATAATGGAGCATATAAATGGATTTTAACTATATACATCAACAAATTTTCCTCAAACTACTAATTATTGTGTAGGCATACAAGTGCAAATTATGTTTAATAATTTGATGGAAATCATAAACATGTCGAGGGAAATCCACTAAAAAACTATAATAAAAAGGGAGTACAAAGGAGTTGGAAAAAAAAACTGCATATGTTTTGATAATACTAGGTTTAGTATTACTTTTATAACTATTGTTACAATTAGAGGTGGTAAATAGGCGGGCATGGACGGACTTAAATGGGCGGCGGACTCAAATGGGCAGACAAGTAAATGTCCATTTAATAGTATGGGCATATATGGGCGGGCACTAAATGGGCCATTTGTTAACATGCACTTATCAAATAAATATAAAAATTACAAAAAATAAATTTTTTACAAAAATTATCAAAAGTTACAACTAACCATATATATATATATATATATATATATATATATATATATATATATATATATATATATATATATATATATATATATAATTACAATCACAATAATTGGAAAAGATCGACATATTGCTTGTGCTAAAGTATATTTTTGTAATTAAGACTAACTTCAATTATATTAATATAACTTCTTATTAATTAACTTTTCAAACGTGGACGTTTAGGTGGAACAGATGGAGTAGTTAGTATTAGAGTTCTATGTTCTCTTCTCTTTAACACATATGACACTAATAAAAGGAAAATGATAGGGATCCAAAAAATGTGACAAATGAACTAAGAACGGAAGTAGTAGTTTGTGAAGAAAATAATTGTTCTTCGAAATTGCATTTTAATTTTTACTAATAGTTTTATGTATTAGTATGTAAAAATGTATTTTTGTTGTTGTAATCCTCAATTCAATCTTCTATTTTGTGGTTAGATTTTTAATTTCGAAGAATAGACAAACACACGGGATAATTATCAATGGCATATCAAATGAATGTGTGTGTGTGTGTGTGTGTGGGGATTGGAAGAGTGGGAGGCTAACAAAAAAAAAAAAAAAAAATATATATATATATATATATATATATATATATATATATATATATATATATATATATATGTGTGTGTGTGTGTGTGTGTGTGTGTGTGTGTGTGGTGGTGGTTGGAAGAGTAGGAGTATAATATAAATATATTAATTATATTAAATGGCATTATTAATCTGAAGTATTTTATAATTATGTATGTAATTGATAAAACAAAATTAGAAGAGAAAGTTAATGAGTTTTAGTATGGGTGTGGGCGCCATTTAATCATCATAATCAATGCCCAAGTGGGCATGCCATTTCTTAAAATTTTGGGTGTCCCATACCCATTATTCGGACAAATGGGCGCACAAAATTACCACCTCTAGTTACAATTAAGCCTTACTGAATGATAAAATTGTCTTTATTAAATCACATTTGAGGTTCACTAAGGTTTTATTGTAGCGATATTAATAAAAATATTAGTAAGCGTAGCATTTTTGTATGCCTTTTTAAAGGAAAATGAGGATTTTTTTAAACTTGACGCTTTGTGAAACTTAACTCTAAGCAAGTTGAGACATAGTATCACTTATTATTATTTTGAGTAAGCTTCATGTGAGATGGTCTTATAAATCTTAATTTAGAAAGTAAAATCTTACTCTATCGCACTTCACCAATACAAGATAAATCGGATTAAGATCTATCTACCTACAAGACCGTATTTTTAACTTTTTACCTATTATTTTTGCATATAAAACTGATTAACCACTTATAAATTTTTTGATTTTATTTCAATAGAGAATAGCTATTAGCACATTACAAAATTTAAGATTATGTTAACTAATCCACCGTGTGTGTGTATATATATATATATATATATATATATATATATATATATATTGTGGCATTTATTAAAATGTGTTGCATATTTTTGTTGCCAGAAGGTACTGCCCAAAATCCCAATTTTCCGGTTGTGAGCGACTACACATAGGGGTGGAATCGGACGGGACCCGTCCCGATACCCCTCATCCCGACCCCGTCCTGATAAAATTCGGGATTTTAATTTTCTTCTCGATCCTGTTTTTGATAAGTGTTGGGACCTGATGAATCGGGATCCCGACAGTTCAGGAGATAAAAATCTCGTAATCCCGACTATAATATTTATGAACAATATTTTATGACTCTAAAATATTTTTAAAATGTCTCCATCATGATTAAGATTTCAGACTGTATATTTACAAGTATACTTGAATATTTATTTAATGGTAGGTGTTGTTGAATCTGTCATTATAAATAAAATGCACCCTTCACTCGCAGGAGATGAGCTACACTAAATGCAGAAACGTGATAAGACAAAAATAACTCACAACAATGTGAAAATAAATTTAACAAACATCATTAAGTAATTATATCAAACACAAAATAGACAATGTTTAACACTCATAATATTTATAAAAAAATTAAAAATTAATTAAAAATTAAAAATTTTAAAAATAATTTAAAAAATAGTCGGGATTCGGGAATTCCAACGGAATTGATAGTCGAGACGGGTCGGGAATCCCGACGGGATTGATAATTATCCCGAATCCCGAAAAATCGACAAAATCGAGATCGAAATTTATCGGAATTAAAAAATATCGAAACAGGATCGGGTCGAACGTCGGGACGATAGAAAAAACGGGACTTTTGCCGGTCTTAACTACGCAGACATGGGTAAAGCTTTTAAAGGTCTAATTGAATAATGAATTATCCCTAAATTAAGGGGCACAGACTACGAGATCTCAAATTAAAGTGGCACAAGAAACTAGTAAAATAAAAAAAGACGAAACTGCCAAACTGGGTAAAACCGGGGAACTGCGAGACTAACACGTGGCCGGATAATACCGACCGGTGCGCGGAAGAATAATCAGAAGGTCCACACGAGTCACCATCACGTGTACAGGCATGGCTTTCAGTTGACTGTTCGGTAGTTCAAATGTTCAATGCTTAAGACACACATTAAAAGGTATAGTGTATACTCATATTTGAGGATTGAGAATTTTCTAATCATGGATCATGACACATGGTGGTGAATCACAATTTTATCTTAATTTTCAAATGTATTGGGCAACTTGCGTAGAGCTGGCAAATGGTTGATCGTGGACGGATTAAAAAAACGATAGATTTAAATGGACGGGTAAGTAAGTGTTCATTTAATAACATGAGTATATATAAGAGGGCACTACATGGACATGAGTATCTATTTATTCATTAACATACACTTATCAAATAAATACAAAAATTATAAAAAAATAATTTCCTTGTATAAAAAATATCAAAAGACCAATTACAACCATAATAATTGGAAAAGAGCAACATTTTTTTTAACATTTTAACGTGTCATCATTTCAAATGCAACCAAATTTCTAGAAATAACTCAAAAACTTTACATGACGTGTTAGTATTGGCAGAATCACTAATAATATCAAAACAAGAACATATTTTCACTTTTGTCGTATGTTAATTGAAATAAAATACTCAATTAGTTCCTTAATTTTTACGTCAAATCGATTGTTTATAAATGAAAATCTGATATATATTTTTTCATAACCAGAAAATATGTATTTGACCGTATATAAAAAGTAATATGATATCAAAAAATATATAAAATGGGTCAATTTTTTATTCTTAAAAAATAGCGGTTACTCCCACCATTACTGATTATTTCTTTGATTCTGAAAACCCAACTAGAAGGATAAGTAACATCCATCTCTCTGTAGTTTCTCTCTCTACCACATACTCTCTATGTCTTAATGAATGATTATTGATAGAAATATAAATAAATATAAAGAAACAACTTTGAATTATTAGGTATACAGAAAAAAAATTGATTGTAAGAGTGAGAGGTGAAAATGTGGGCGCCCATTTGTGCCCATATTATGTCATAAAACTTAATGGTCTAAGTGGGCATGTCCATTTGTGCCCAAATTAAAATTTAAGTGTGCTCATGCCTATAGTTTAATGGACGGTTTGGGCGAGCATATGAGCGTGGACAGAATTTGACACCACTAATGTTGTGTTCAAATGTTGTTCACTTGTTCGTATAAAAAAATAGTGGATTAATTAAAATTTAATTCTTTGTTTATTTTACGAAAAATAATTTTCTGAAAATAAGTTTTAGTAATGAAAATATTTCATTTTCAGGTCTATGGTAAATCTTTTGAAAATATGTCAGAAAACATGTTCTAGTGTTTGGTAAACAAACAAAAAATGTTACGGAAAACAATATATTGTAGAATGTTAAGCAATCTTTTAGTAACTCTCAATTTATCATTATTGGTGTCAAATCAATAAAATTCTTTCTTTTTTCAATCTCACAAATACAAATAAATTTTTTATAATTGATATGAAAAAAAAAACCGTTGTAAAAATGTAACAATGTTAGGGAAGTCCCTAAATAATTTAATTGACACGATTTTTTGGACATAATGAATATATATTTATTAAATTATAATTTATAAATAGTGTGTACAAACTCAATTTATATTTCTAAATAATTTATGTGTTGAATGAAATATTGTGTGTGTGTGTGTAAATATGTGTAATTGTGAAAGGGGGCAGAGGGTTACTCCAACATTTGGAAAATGAATCTGTAAGTCATTGTCTAGAAAAGAAACCTTCATTTTTTGTTTACTCAAAAAAGCTTTTACGTTGATTACATTTTTTTAAAGTCACTAAACACCGAAAAAAAAAAAACGTTTTCTAAAAATCATTTTTCGTGAACAAACGAGCCTAAGTTGCAACTTGCATTTCCTACTTGTATAGTTTTTGCTTAGTCTATATAATAACCCTTTTACAAATAATAGTCATATTTGATTGAAAAGACAAATTAAGAAAACTTAATTGATTTTATTATAAATATTAGTATAAATTGAGTTTTCGTTAAAATCCTCATGCAAGTGGCCATAATTAAAGGAAAAAAGAAAAAAATAACGGTAAAGAGATAAAACTATTTTCCTAAAAAAAAGTTTAGAATAATGACAAAAAAATAAATAGACAAAAAAATGAAATAAAATAATTATTTAAGAACGAACGGAGTATTTTTCTTTTTACAAAGTGTTTTCAAATTGACATTCAATTTAAGATAAATTTTTACTCGTTATACTGAATCTATAGAACATGGAAACCCCCTAGATGAATTGTTTTACATAAAAATTTGGTGGTAAACTGGTAATTGGAAATCAACTCGCTGGATGGGTTCATTGATTTTAACGTATGTTCCACTTGTGCGTAATAAAAATTATCACCAAAAAATGATTTTTGGAAAATAAATTTTAGAAAATGAAAATATTTCGTTTTGACGTGTTTAGTAATTTTTTTGAAAATATGTCGGAAAATATTTTTGAGTGTTTGACAAACACACAGAAAATATTACGAAAAATCATATATAAATAAATACAAAATGTATATTATAATATTAATGCTCATATTGAATATAAGACATTGTTGACTTTTAAATAATTTTCTTTAACTAACCCTCAATGTATTATTAGTGGTGTCACAATTTTCAATCTCACAAATACAAATCAAAAAATTGATAATTGATATAAAAAAAAACGTTTTTAGAAAAAATAGACAATGTTTGGGACGTCTCTAAATAATATAGTTGACACTAATTTTAGGACGTAGTGGGTATTTATTAATAGTATTATAATTTTATAAATAATGTGCACAAACTCCATTTATATTTTAAATAATTTATTTGTTGAGTGAAATATTGTACGTATATGTAAATATGTGTAATTGTGGAAGGAAGTGGAGGGGTGCTCGAACATTTGTAAAATGAATTCGTAAGTCACTTTTCGAAAAAGAAGGCTTCATTTTCCGTTAACTCGGAAAAGCTTTTACGTTAATTACATTTTTCTAACGTTACCAAACACCGAAAAATGAGAAAATGTTTTTTCGAATGTTATTTTACGTAAAACAAACAGAGTCTTACTGTAAAAGTAGTATTACTAGTGATGTGCGTATTTTGGATCCGTCTCAATAGTGTTTGGGCCTCGCTTAATGGCCCACTGTATTTTACATGGTGTCCAAAGGATTGGGCCGGTCTCATGCTCAACGAGCTAAATCTATTCCCTCAAGTATAAATAACTCCTTCTAGTTCAAAGAGTGGGGCTCTCTCTTCTTCTAATTGAGAATCACACACGCACTTGAGGGCTACGCATACTCTCTTTCATACGTGTACTGATAAACACGTCGGAGGGTTTTAGGCGGGAGCCCTCCCCGCCGACGCACGGTGTTTATTTTACAGAGAATATAGTCAGATATCCACCACCGACGACAATATGGCCACCGGATGGCAACTCTGACGACCCACGTCCACCACTACTTTCGGCACCCCCAGTATGATGCTTTTTTGGATACATCAGTTGGTTCTATTGCCGGGAACCGAAATAATGGAAAAAATTGAGTGGCTGAAAGGGAACGAAAATCGAGACAAAGCTTAAGGAAGGAATTATGACAAAACGGAGAGGATCATTTAAGGAAAGCAGCTGACATCCCATAAGGATTTATCTCACTTTTGAAGAGCATGGAGCAGCAAACTAAAACCAGCATCACAGATGGTTTCATCTCACCAAAGCGATGTCGGCGATACCACAACTACCATCGTTCGACCTCACACGTGTCGCCATGAGGGGTTGTGGTGGGCGGAAGAACATCTCAACATCTTTCACCCTGTACAAACCCAGATCATAATATTGCAGCGGGGCATAGATGAATTTGAAGTTTCAACAACAAATTAAGAGCTGAAAGGGAGAGCAAACAAAATTTCAATTCTATGGTCTTCTTTCCTGAAAATTAATAAAAGATGGCGACGATGTCTTCTTCTCCGCCTTCTCCTCCACGCATTGTGTAGTTTGTGGAGCCTCACTTATAACTGAAAATTGATAGAAATGTGAGAATCGCCGTAGAAGAAACCAATGGTACTCACATGCGCTACCAACGACAGTGGTAGTAGTTGGCCCCTCACGCGCCAGTCACGCACCGGAGACACGCCCGACGTAATCCCTCAATCATGCGTCAGTTACGACGCATTAAAGGGCGTAATAGTTTTGGTGAATAACCGACCTGGTTCGCAGAAGGAGTGGGATGTTCTGTTCATCCTCTTCGGGGTTGGTTCATATTGGTTCCCACTTCCCACCATTCTCAGGTGTTCTCTTTCCTTTTTCTCTCAGTTTTCTACGAATGTTGCTCGTGTTACTTTGCTTGTCGGGTAACTATTATACGCCTAACTAATTAAAGTTAAGTTAAAATGAAAAATCGTTTGATTTGTCAAGACTACTGCAACTTGTACGGGTTTACAACAAAAAGAGAATGTGCTTAAGTCACCAATTATTGATTATCATAATTATGGGATCATGATCATGATTTATTGGTTATATAATTTTGGATTAATTACTCATGACATTTATTATTTAGTATAAAGTAAATTAAATATGATTAAGTCACCAATTATGACATGCAATATATGATATTATGAAGAGCATTCATGTCATATATAAATTGTATTAAATACGTCCAATGTACCTTGAATTATTGACTTAATTGATATTGTGCACGAGATAACATGATTCATTTGCTTATGAATAAAAATAATGATATTACGTCATTTTTTGGGTGTGTTGTGTAAAAGAAGCGTGATTACTTTTTTGCTCACATAACAAACCCCAATTTT
The DNA here is from genome assembly GCA_013146195.2 of Codonopsis lanceolata. Taxonomy (NCBI): domain Eukaryota; kingdom Viridiplantae; phylum Streptophyta; class Magnoliopsida; order Asterales; family Campanulaceae; genus Codonopsis; species Codonopsis lanceolata. The sequence goes on along the minus strand of CM028377.1, from coordinate 56,944,883 downwards.
ATTAAATGAAAAAATATGTTTGATTTGCAAATGATGCACATAAGACTTCCGATATGAAGTCTATGTCAATAGAGCCTAGGCTTTCCCCAACAGCTTTACCCTGCTCGAGCACACTACGAGCTTTAACAAGCAGTAACTACTCGGAGATCTGAGCGATCAGAATGAGCATACTATATGTCGGCCTCTACCCGAGAGCCAATAGTACGGATTAGCGATACTTCTTAACTTTACGATAAACCCTCGCATTCGAAAAGTAGGGGCTACACCAAGGAAGATTAAGCATGATACGCTCCTTCCCGGGAGCTACTCTGTACTTTGCGCCCAAGCACACTATTATTGTGCCCGAGCCACACTATCAATTTTTGCTCTGTGTACGCATGCGCTTTCGGCTTGCCACTTAGTTGTTATCTCGATTATTCTCTTTTTCACGAGTAAGAAATATCTCTGCTCGTGAAAAAGGATTAGTGTTCGAGCATGTTATCTCGATTATTCTCTTTTTCACGAGTAAGAGGTATCTCTGCTCGTGAAAAAGGGTTGGTGTTCGAGCTTGCTATCTCGATTATTCTTTTTTTTCACGAGTAAGAGGTATCTCTGCTCGTGAAAAAGGGCTGATGTTCGAGCCTATTATCTCGATTATTCTCTTTTTCATGAGTAAGAGACATATCTGCTTGTGAAAAAGGGTTGGTGTTCGAGTATGTTATCTCGGTTATTCTCTTTTTCACGAGTAAGAGGTATCTCTGCTCGTGAAAAAGGTTGATGTTCGAGCATGTTATCACGATTATTCTCTTTTTCACGAGTAAGAGGTATCTCTGATCGTGAAAAAGGGTTGGTGTTCGAGCCTATTATCTCGATTATTCTCTTTTTTCACGAGTAAAAGGTATCTTTGCTCGTGAAAAAGGGTTGGTGTTCGAGCCTGTTATCTCGATTATACTTCATTTCACGAGTAAGAGGTATCTCTGCTTGTAAAAAGGGGGTTGGTGTTCGAGTTTACTCGCGGTTGAGTTGTACACCGCGCCTACTTGCGCTTCTGCTCGCTAGCTTTTCAAAGGTAGTTATGCTTGAATAGTCGAGTACTGGGACTTGACCTTTGCCCAAGTGGCACTCTACTCGCTATATAAAGACTTATACAATCAAGTTATAAAGCATACTGGTTAATTACAATACATAATGGCGGTCAAAACCGACTAAAGTCGTGACTCATTCTGGCATTTATGTTATCTTCTTTACGAATGTGAAGGTGATTAAGCCCCCGGCCGTCCCGAGAAATTAAAGGAAATCACGAGCGAATAGTACTCCTTACCTTCGAGATGAATCTCGAAGAATAATGAGTAGGGGGCTAATGCGTATTTTGGATCCATCTCAATAGTGTTTGGGCCTCGCTTAATGGTCCACTGTATTTTGCATGATGTCCGAAGGATTGGGCCGAGCCCATGCGCAACGAGCTAAATCCATTCCCTCATGTATAAATAACTCCTTCTAGTTCATAGAGTAGGGACTCTCTCTTCTTATGATTGAGAATCACACACGCGCTTGGGTGATATATATGCGCCCTCTCTTTCATACGTGTACTGATAAACACGTCGGAGGGTTTTAGGCAGGCCCTCCCCGCCGACTCACGGTGTTTATTTTACAGATAATATAGCCAGATATCCACCACCGACGACAATATGGCTGCCGGATGGCAAGTCCGACGACCCACGTCCACTGCTACCTTCGGCACCCCCAGTATGATGCTTTTTTGGATACATCAACTAGCTTCATAGAATCTATATTATAATACACATCCCAAAATTAATTTTGAATATTTGTATCTTAATTTTTTTTCTTATTAATTGTTATCGTAATTAACTTAATTAATTTAATGTTTTTTGGTCCGCAATTTCATATACCTATAAAAAAATCTTAAGTTTTGTAATTTGAAATATTTTTTTAACTATTATCGTAATTAACTTAATCAATTTAATTTTTGTTAAGCCCGCAATTTCGTATACAAATTATTAATTAATCCCTCGTTTCGAGCAAAGGGGCCCCGTTTAAAAGTTAATTTTTTAAAGAAAATAATACCTTTAGTAGTTTATTAATAATAAAATGACCTTTACGGTTTTACAAATATTTAGTTGTAGTTTCTTAATTGATTGCTATCGTAATCAACTAAATCCCAATTTAATTTATGTCTAGCTTAAATTTATTTTTTTTGAATAAAAAAATTTGTTCGTAAGTTTTGTAATTAATTTTTGTAATTTTAAATATTTGTATTTTATTTTTTTTCTTTTTGATTGTTATCGTAATTTACTGAATCAGTTTATTTTTTGTCTGGAAAAAATTTGTTTGTAAGTTTTGTAATCAACTTTTGTAATTTTGAATATTTGTATTTTAATTTATTTATTTTTTAAAAATTTGTGTTTAGTTTCCCTTATTGGTCTAAAATCTTTGTGATTTTGATTTCGAAATAGAATTTTGTTAGTTCACTCTGTCTTATTCAATTTATTTTGTGGTTTTTATTTGCAAAATTTTCATTTTTAAGTTTATTTCAATTAATAGGTGTTGGGTTGGTGTGTATGTGAGAGAGAGAGAGAGAGAGAGAGAGAGAGAGAAAGAAAGAGAGAATGCTTTTGAATGCTTAATTATATTATTTTAAGATGAGTTATAAACTTTTGCAACCCATAAAATGTGTTTTTTTTTTAGTTTTCGGGATGTTGTTGTGCAATTTACATTAATACAACCCCTACAAAACCTCAAGGAGATATTAATTTATTTTCATCATGCTCGGTTCATATATTGATCACACTCATACCGGCACCGTACCATCAACAAGGGCACGAGTTTATATTTATAGAATGATGCATATCTTCTTATTGTTGTGGTTTTGTTTGTTGGGGCATGTGTATTGGTTTTCATTGATTTAATTGTCATTTTTTTAGCTTTTAGGGTTGATTAATTTTGATCAAATGCATCTTCGTTCATCTGTTATATTTTGTATGATAATATGTGGGAAGATTCGAGTTTTGTAGATGAAGCAGAAAATTTGGTTAACTGATTGTGTTTGAATTTTCTTTGTCTCATGTGTAGGTGGAAATAATGGACAAAGTTATTACATCTCATGTTTTCAAACCAATCATTGTTGTTAAGCAAGAACCCCCAGAAGAACAAGACTGAATTTCCGTTATTGAAAAAACAATATAATTTTATTTTCATATTTTAACAGTAGTTATAATTAAAATATGTATTTCTTGGTTTTCTTATAAAATAAATATCGAAGTAAAATGTTTTATTTTGTTAGGTATTTGAGTTTTCTCCCATTTTCGTTGTGTAGTGCATATATATTCAACCCCTACAAATTATAAGTAAATATTAATTCATTTCCACATTAACTACTTCATTTATTGATAAATTCTCAAACTGACGTCGTACCATCAGCACGGGCAAGAGTACTAGTCTATATTATAAAACAACTAGATTCGCATATGTGCAATTGACTAGGGCTATTCAGATATCAGAATTTATTATTATTTTTAACTATATCTTACGGCTATGATTTATTTGTGTTTTCAAGAATGCGAACAAAGTCCTTTTCCCTCTGATTTATTTGGGTTTATACGCGCCTAATTTTTCGCCTATTCTCTTTTTTCGTTACCCATTTGGAATGTGTTTTCTTATACTGTTAGAATTGGGTTTGGATCCCCTTTTATTCTCAAACCCTTTTTCTTTCCCCCTCTCTCTACCGTGGTTTTTCACAGAAAGCTCCTAATCGTCGCTGTCTCTACCGTTTTTCTTCGTCTCTTTCTTCCAAGGGTTTTCGAAGCTCGCCGTCATCTCTACCGGAAATGGTTCGTCTCCTGTCCACCATTCGTCTCTTTCTTCCAAGATGTTCATCGTCCTCTCCGCCAAAAACTTTATGTTTCTCTATCTTAGTCTCTCTCTCGCGTTTTCTTACTGTTTGTAGTGGAAACTGATTATTCATCTCAAAAAGAAGGTAGACAACGACGTGTAGTGAATTGCCAAATATGACGACAGTTGGAGACCGCGAACCCCATCATTATCTGGCATCTCTCTTCGCACTGTACTTTTTAAAAGGGTGAATTGATTTTTTTTATCATTCCTCAAATTATCGAAATAAATACAAGAGGAGTTTGACAATCAAGATTTTCATATTTCTCTTTCATCCTCTTTCTGTTTCAATCATTATAAAAGTTTTGAAAGATCAATAGTAGCTAGGATTCAAAGAATATGTAGATGCATCTTGTTATGCAGCTGCATTCGAATGTACATCGACTAGAAAATAAAAAACGTAAACATCAGAAGTCTTTAAGATAATTAAAACAGTGATAAAACAGAGATTTATCGAACAAACTACAAGCTAAGCTTGTAGATTCAGCCTTATGTCCAAAAAGATTTCACTAAAAATGATTATGTGTTTAACAAAACAAATTGTGAAATTACCAAAATACCAAACATTTCACAAGACAACAAGTCTAGAGAGGAAAACTCACAAAAATAGAGTATATAAAAGGTGGGATTAAAAAATAAGCTTCCTAACAACTTAGGAAAGAAAACAGTAAAAACAACGATGTAGCTTAGGATGAAGCTGCATCCACACTTCAGCAAAGCAACGGTTTCTCTCTTTGTTCTGCGTGTGTATGTCTGTATCTCTCCTTTGTAACTACTGAACGCCATACTCTCGTATATATATATATATATATATATATATATATATATATATATATATATATATATATATATATATATATATATATTGTAGAAGACCTACAATCAAAGGAGGAAACACAAGACTCCAAGGAAAAAAAGGATTAAGAAACAAAATAGTTAGTTTCCATAATTAATTAAAGGGCTAAATGCACCATTAGTCCCTGAACTTTGGTTAAACTCATCATCAGTCCTCCAACTTTAAAAGTGATCACCATTGACCAAAGATCACACTTTTTGTTCACCGTTAGTCCCTAGCCCTAACGCCGTTTGTCTATTGTCGTTAAATGAGTATGTGTCACTCACATGCTCAAAATAGGGGGTCATGGATAACATAATCAAAATAAGGGGGTCAATTGAAAATTTCATACCCAATTCATCTTCATCTTCCCCGACAATTCGTCTGTGACTTCGGCGATGAAAGTCATGTTTGAGCGCAACCAAACGTAGTATGAACCCAACGTTAAATCGCAACCTTGGCTACAGCTGGATTCAACCAAATAAATTGACCCCCTAAGATGGAAGATGCCAAGGTGGATCATCGACCGTCAGAAGTGGCGGTAATACTCTCCTCAATACTTCCATATTAGGAGCTGGCGCTGGAAATGTTTGATTCAAAATTGGAAACAAGAACGCTACCGAGTTCCCATCACTAAACGGATTCCCCATTCCCGATGCCGATAGGCGTTGCTGGCGGTGCTGAATCACGTTTGGCTATGGTGCAGAATTATGATTCGCCCCTTCCAATGAAATCAAAACAATGAGTTCCTTTGGGGGTTGCAATAATTTGGGGTTTAATTGCTACTTTTTCAACTTCCGGATTTTGATTCTGCCTTTTGGGATAGGTGTAGCTATTGCGGGCGGCGAACCCTAGGGGTCCCCCCATGAACTCGAACCGATCTCTTATGTGGAAGATTTTTTCTTCGGCCATCATTATTATTGGCGAGATTTCTCAATTGTACGGAACCGATCCCTGGATTTGCCAATAGTCCAGCTTTGACTATTCCACTAGCTTCTAAGAAGCCATGGGAAAGAAAAACTACGTGCTGCGCCTTTGTCTCGATAATTCTTGGAACCGTTGCTGTACGCAAAGCCATCGGGGGCAGCAGAGGAAGAGACGGAGGAGGATGGCCGACGTGGAAGCGAGGGAGTGAGATCTTCGAATGGCGGATTATAGTTGTTGGTGGTGGTGGGTGGAGGACAGAGAGAGGGTTGTTGTGTTGTGATCTTGGCTTTTTTTATTTATTTATTTTTGGTTGGGAGATTCATTGGTTTCATTAAAGTATTTTTGAGCTTCAAAGATGCTTAGTTCAGAATCTTCAATTGCTTCCGCGGCGCTACCTTCTTTTGGGCGGTGGTGCTGGTGGTAATTGTAATGGTGGGGGGTTTCCACCACCGTGATGGTGGGTTGTTGAGATGAGTTATACTTGAAGCTGAAGATGAAGATGGGTTGTTGCAGAGATTTGTCGAGGAAGATGAAGATGAATTGGGTATGAAATTTTCAATTGACCCCTTTATTTTAATTATGTTATCCATGACCCCCTATTTTGTGCATGTGAGTGACACATGCTCATTTAACGACAATAGACAAACGGCGTTAGGGCTAGGGACTAACGATGAACAAAAAGTGTGATCTTTGGTCAATGGTGATCATTTTTAAAGTTGAGGGACTGATGATGAGTTTGACCAAAGTTCAGGGACTAATGGTGCATTTAGCCCATAATTAAAATACCTCTTTTACACAGATTTTGTTACCAAATATATGGAAAAATATATGGACTCTTTGAGTGCTTTTAGTAAATGATTAAATATTGTAATTACTTACTAAAACTTTGGGACCAAGAAATGTATTAATATGGTAACTACTTACTATAGCTTTTGGACCAAGAAAGGTTTAAACAATAAATTAAAACTAGGGTTTTAATAAGAAAAATATGATGACCTTATTTTATCCTTATAATCTTCCCTTTGTTGAACTTTTCTAGTCAAATCAAATGACAAGTGTTTTTTAACACCATCAAACATCTAACCCTTGAATTTGGGCAAGGTATAAAACTAAAAATCATTTATTAAGCACAAATCAGAATATACCAATGATGCAATCACATGTATACAAAACAAACATGAAAGAGTTTATGGGAGAAACAATCACAATGATGAATCTATAAGGAATCAGATTCATCTTCATCAAAAAGATGCAACATCTTCACCATTAGCAGTAGAGGAACACAATCACCAGTAGGAACATCAACATTTGACCTTTCTCCCTCTATTTGGCCAGAGGAGGAAGAGGAAGAGTAGAACTTCATAAATCAGGGTGATGTAGCTTTGGGTAAAGCTGCATTCAAAGCTTCATCAGTCTGGATTGTCGAATTTTTAGGATTTGAGGGACTGAAAGCTATTCGAACAGACTAGGGTTTGTAGAATAAGAGATGAAGAGAAGAAGAGGCATGAGATTTTTACCAAAATGGAGGAAAAATTGCCAAAGAGAATTTTGTTGAGAATGAGAGCACCTTAATGACTTCAACCTGTTAATAACAATACTTCAAAAACCCTACAAACCAGAGAGTTAGTCATTATGAGATAATGCTCTGGAAGATGAGGATACCAATTCAAATTATGTTGAATTTGATTTTTGAAAGGAGGTTATTTTGACTAAATCCAATATACAAGTCCACATCACATGTAATTAGGGTATGAGGGAAGATGTAGATAGATTGAAAAATACTGAATGTGGGAAAAGATTGATTTCTTTTCAAAAATCATTTAGGATACCGCAAATAAAATCAAGATTTTTTAGAAAACACAATAAAGTGTTTACCCAAAAATTGATTAAACACAAGCAATACTTTAGCAGCCCATATCCAAAGTTCAATGTCTCTTAATTGTCACAAAGATTAGACATCCACAAAATATTTTTCAACATGGAGATTTTTTGGAAATTAATTTGCACAGTTTATTTTAGGACAAAATTTTACCAAGCTGATATATTTGCCAACAATGCATGTCCTAAAATTCTATGCCTAAAACATGATTACTAAAAACTAGGCAAAAGAATAATGCAATCACACACAAGTGATAAAGACCAGATCAAAGGATGTAGTTCCTGATGAAGCTGCATTAGGAGGTGCATTCACCAATAAAAAAGTTTTGTGCAATTTTTGCATCTTTTCTTTTCTCAAACATACTTCTCTCCCAAGATAAAAAAATATCTCATAACTAAAATCCATAGGTAGTTTATTTCCCTAGGAATATAGCTCTACTTTATTTCAAGCTATACAAAACATGCCATTAGGAACCTTTCACACTTAGTGATTTACCAAGGGAAGCCATTTTGCACATGATCAACCCATGAAATCCAAAGATTCATAGTCCCAAGAAAGAATGACAACAAACCTTGTTCATAGGTAGCTCTTTTCTTTTAGGTAGCTTTAACACTTTTCCAAGGGTATCCATTTTTCTCAAGATCAACCTATGAAACCAAAGTTCTATAGTACCAAGATAAGATGCTACAACCCTTATACTTTAGGTAACTCTTTCCTTTATGGACTTCAAACTTGCTTTAGAACTGGGAGAGAGAGTGAGAATCAATGATTCATAAACCAAGAGCCACAACTGTTATTGAATGCAATTCTCAAGTAACAACGCAAGGCACATACATGTGAATCAATTGATCTAGAGTGCCCCCTAAATACATAATGCACGGATGCCTATATTTTTTTTTTCTTTTCTTATAATTAACTAAGTGTAAAATCATATGGCACACATACTAAGAGATTTCCTTAGATTGAAAAATCTCTTCAAATTCAAGACTCTTAGTAAAAATATCAGTCAATTGATTTTCTATCCCAACATATTCAATGCAAATAACACATTGTTCACCCAAGTCTCTAATAAAGTGGTGTCTCATATCAATGTGTTTTGTTCGAGAGTGCTGAACTGAATTTTTTGCTATACTGATTGCATTGATGTTATCACAATACAAGGTTAGCATATCACTGTGTAGTCCATAATCTTTGATCATTTGGTTCATAAAAGTTGTCTCAACACAGTTCTGTTTTTTACTAAACCAATAAACCAAATTATTTCCCAAATAAAAACACTCCACTAGTTATACTTCTCATATCATCTATTTGTTGAATAGTAATATCTAGAAATCAAGCAATTGCAATTAAAAGACGTATGGACTCAATGCGGACAATAGGTGCAAAAGTTTCATTGAAATTCACCCCCTCAACCTATGTGTACCCTTAAGCCACAAGTCTTGCCTTATTTCTAATTATCTCTCCCACCTCATTCGATTTGTTTTTGAAAATCTATTTTGTTCCAATAACATTCACGGAGGTAGGTCTAGGTACAAGAAACCAAACATCATTTTTTGAAAATTGATCAAGCTCTTCTTGCATAGCATTGATCCAACATTCATTTTTTAAAGTTTTATTCACATTCTTTGGTTCAATAGAAGACACATAGCATAATGTATGAAACTCTTCACATTTAAGAGAGGATAAGCAAACTAATTTCCTATAGTTTCTTAATACGGCTGGGAATATCTTGGTTACGATCAGTCACACTGGAATGTGTTTCAGGTTGTTTAGTTTCTGTTTCAGCATCCTCAAAATTTCTGATCAATGCATCTTCCGATGCAGTTGCATCTGAAGCTGCATCCGTATTTGCTGAATTTTCAGAACTTGCACCAACTGTATTTTCTGGAACTAGAACAATGTCTGAATGTCCAGTAGCTGCAGAATTTGAAACTTGTGCATTTGTCTCAAGATCACCAAAATCTAGCAAATTTTTTCACGCAAAGTATTAACATATTGATTAGCAAAATGACCAAACCTATAACAAGCCCTACATTGAATATAATAAATATTTTTATCGCTTGATGTATATTGTTTAGCAAAAGGGTTGGTGTGAGTGCCTCGTTTTTAACCAGATTCGTGCCACTGAAAGACGGGGTGATTTCGAAACTTTAAAGCGCGTGGAATATGCCCGACCTCAATTGTGGACTCAAAATATGAACAACAAAGTCGCCATCTTTATTTTAAGGAAAACAAAGAAAAACAAAAAATATCAGATTGTATGGGTTCGAGGGCTAAGTTACGAGTTATGAAGGGATTAGGCACCCAACTCGTCCTTTCGGTCTCACAACGGGTTTGTAAATATGCTCGTTTTATTTTATATACTTTGGCTCAGAACAAAACATTTATATGTATAAAAAAGGGATTAAAAAGAGATTACTTTTCATTTATTAAAGAAAAGAAAACAAGATTATAACTAGAATAATACAACTTAAAGAATAATTACAACATTTTTATAACTTATTTTAAGAATAAAATAGCTATGCTAGTAACAAACTTTATTTACATTATTCGTAAAAGCAGGAAAGAAACTTACTAAATAATAAGAAACATAACCATTTCTATATTTAATTTATGTGCAGAAAAGAAACTAATTAAAATAAAAGAAAAATATAACTATTATTACATTTAAAGAAAGACAAAAAAGAAAATAATTAAACAAAAAGGAAATATAACTATTATTACATTAAATTATAAATCAAAATAAAACTTAATTAGATATTTATAATTTATAGATTGTAATAGATAACTACGGGGACAGAAATTACCTCCCGGAACGTGAGTGTCTGAACCCGGTATGCCTGGGCTTAAGCCCACTAGGCGGTTTTAGATATGCTTCCCCTGTCCTTTTAAGAAAGGAAGTCTTTTTTCTTTTGATGTTGTTGGATTTCGAGCAGCGTGGCTGCTCCTTTTAGTTGCTTTTCGCCTCGGGATCCAGGCGGCACAACAGCTTGCTTTTGCTTGTTTGTTTGCTTGCTGAGTCTAAAATTAGGCAGAGCAACTCCTTGCTTTTGTTTGATTTTGACGTCTGGATTTGGGCAGAGCAACTTCTTGCTTTTGCTTGATTGCAGTTGTCATCGAGTCTAAAATCGGGTAGAACAACTGCTTGCTTTGGCTGGATTTGACGTCTGGATTCGGGCAGGGCAACTGCTCTTTTTGGGATTTTGGAACCGGTGAAATATGGCAGAAACCTAGCAAGGTAACTAGGGTTCACTTTGGGCAGAGAGTTTTAGTGTTTAGGGGAGAGATTTGGCAATTTGGCAGAGCTTCGGGGCTGGAGAGGAAATAACCTCGGCGTTCTTTCAGAAGAATTTTCACAAACTGCGTGAAGCGTGTGAAATTATGAAGCTGGGAGGCTTTATTTATAGCTGAGGATTGGGGATTCCTTAACAATTAAGTATCATCCATCGTGCCTGAGTAGCTTGTACCGCGTGCCGAAAAGGTTGCACCAAAAGGCAAAAGCTACAGTGTAGGGGTAAAGTGGGCGTTGCCCAAAGCAGGAGTGGGCGCGGTGCCCAGAATGGGTTGGGGTAGCGCCCAGCCCTTTTTCCTTTCCAATTTTGGCAATTTGGCCCCCTGCAATCCACTGTTTATGCATCCTTCTCTTCTTTTGCATCTCTTACATTTTAAACCCTGTAACTTGACATCCATTAGTCCTTTTAACAGGTCTTGATATTTTATGGCATGTCATATAACAGGGGTACGAAATTGGGGTGTCTACAGTGCCCTTCAACGATGGAGTTTACGGGTAAACCGAAACTTACCTAGTAAACGAACATCGTTGATAAGAAATAAACTCCCAAATTTCGTGGAAATTATATTGGAGAGGAATGCAATATGCGGCAGTTTATAGATGCAACATTTTAGGATGCAGTAGCTCAAATCTCACATACCCTAAACATATTTAGTTGGTTATAGTTGGTTATCGTGGTTTTTAGAGCAGATATGCAAATTAAATGCTCTAATGGTCATACCTACTAAGTAGGCTGCCTATGTATCCCTTTCTCAGGAATTAGACGAAACGTAGTTTGGCCTCAGCAAACAAACAGCAACAGTCACTGAGTGGGATAAATGGTGTGTTTTGCCTAGCATAGGCAAAACTGGTGGGATTCGGATGCGTTTCGCCCAGCATAGGCAAAACGATGCAATTTTAAAACGTGTTTCCCCCAGCATAGGGAAAACGATGCAACCTTTAAAACGTGTTTTCCCCAGCATAGAGAAAATGATGCAACCTTTTAAAACACGCTTTCCTCAGCATAGGGAAAACGATGCAACTTTTTAAACGCGATTTCCCCAAAATAGGGAAAACGATGCAAGCATTAAAAAGCGTTTTCCCCAGCATAGGAAAAACGATGCCACTTTTTAAAACACCCTTTCCCCAGTATAGGGAAAATGATACAACCTTTTAAATCGCGCTTTCCCCAGCATAGGAAAAACGATGCCACTTTTTAAAACGCGCTTTCCCTAGCATAGGGAAAACGATACAACCTTTTAATAGGCGCTTTCCCCAGTATAGGGAAAACGATGCAACCTTTTAAAACATGTTTTTCCTAGCATAGGGAAAACGATGCCACTTTTTAAAACGCGCTTTCCACAGCATAGGGAAAACGGTGCAACTTTTAAAACGCGTTTTCTCCAGCATAGGGAAAATGATGCAACTTTTAAAACACGTTTTCCCCAGCATAGGGAAAATGATGTCACTTTTTAAAACGCGCTTTCCCCAGCATAGGGAAAACGATGCAACTTTGTGCTTATCCCAGCATAGGAGAAGTGATGATTATGAAGCGTTGTGGCGGAATGCTATTGATGATCGACTTGTGTAGCTTTTGATGATGATGTTGAGGATCTTTGGGAGGTGGTCCTTGGCGAGATGCTGGCAGAACATTTATACTTTTCCAAGGGCCGATGCAACAGAAGACCTGATAAGATGTAGTAAAAGGATGCAAACAAAAGATATAAGCATGCAAATGAAACATTCTTTTTCTTAAAAAATGGACTTTTAAATGTGCATGTGTGTTATTTGTTTCTTAAACATGCTAAGACAAGATAAGCCAAGGTGATGGAAATGTAATATAAGAGCTTGAGATGTGGCTTATGGTTGGCTTTGAAGGGTTATGAGTATAGGAGTTGATGGTGATATTTGAGATGAAGGTGGGTGAAGTTTAAAGTTATTTTTTAGTATTTTGACTAGTGAATCTTTCAAGAAAGAAATTCAATCAGGATTAGTGAGTCCTACTAATTGATGCCTCGGAGGGACCACTTTTGTTTTTTTATTTTTGTTTTTTGTTTTTTTAGCTCTAACTTTTGTCTAAACCGCCCTTTCGAGTTTTCAACCTAGCGAGCCTTTACCTCATAGGGAGCTGGTCTTTCAATGTATGTGAAGATAAACCACTTATTCTTGAGGGATCAAGCCTTTGTAGCCTATTCGTTTCTTCAGGCGAGATGGAAAGGACAGTTGTTTCTGGAGATGACGAGCCTTTATGTATCCAATGAATTTGGCGGAAGAAGCGCCGGGGTGACTCGATGAACCAAATTTTGTAAAATGGAACGGGCAAGTTTCTGAATGGATTAACTAGGCACAACCCCAAAAAGACTCAATTTGGAGAGACTTTTGAGGGAGACAAAATGAGTATGCTCAGAGAAAGTGAGACGACTCTAATGGACAAAAAGAAGAGTCATGATCCAAAGTTTATTGCTGAATATCATAAGATTTATGGACCTTACTTAACATTTATCTTTTGATAATTTTATGTGTTTTTTAGCAAGAAGTTTTGTCCTGAACCCAGATCATGTTATAACCGATTGAAACAAAGCTATAGGTGGCAACTAGGGTAGGGTATAGTGTTTAAGTATTTGGGATGGATTGGCTTTAGGGTTTAGGATTTGAGTGTCCTCTTGCTCAGAGGCATTTTGGGCTGTGGATTTGGTTTTTTTTTTCTTTCAGAAAGGTGATCAAAAGCGATCATTGGCTGGCCTTTTAGGCTATGGGTTTGGATGGAAAGTTGGTTTCTGGACTTGGTTGTGGGTATGGTTGGGAGATCAACTTTTGTCTTTGGTTGTGAGTTATGGGGTTGTCCAAGAGTGATTGGTTCCTCTTTTTTGTTTTTTTACGAGAGAGAGATTTTGAGGAAATTTCTCAGGAGAGACTTCTTTTTTATGCACAGGCCCCCATTTTTTTTGAATTCTCGACCTTGCTTTTTTTTTTCCATAGGCCCCCCCATTTTTTTTTTTTTTTTTTGTTGACCTCTCGAAGCTATTCGGGAGAGTGCTTGAAAAGATATCTGTCTTCTCTCTCTTGGGATAAAAAGGTTGTCACTCTTAGTGGATATATATATAAGGGTGGAGAAGCCCCAGTTTTGGGAAGCTGGATCTTTAGGATGGTTAGGCTTTGATATATGGCTTTTTAGGTATTTGGAAGGTTTTGGTATATGGTGGAAAGCCCCTAGTGTGCTACTAACAGCTCGGTTGCAATGAGTCGAAGATGACCTTTCACCAAGACAGAAGGTTGCTTCATCAAACTAACATTTTTAATGGTTTGTGAGTCCATATTTCGAAATAACTCATTATCAACCCGTGTACTTTTGTCATGTTTTTACATGAGTTAATTCATCATTTCTTTTTTCTTTTTTTTTTTACAATTTAACAGACGCTTCGGCGATAGGTGGTGCTCAGAGATTAAGAAGAAGACTCGACAAACTAATATAGGAGAAGGAAGCATTTACCATACTCGAATATAGATAAATACATTTGAAAGCTCGATTTAAGGACTTGGTTGGACTTTTGAAATAACTGAGACCAAATGGATTAGTGAGCATACTCTATAAGAATGAGTTGTAGGCATCAATATGGGCAAAAGAGACACTCATGAGTGGGTTGAAAGCCCCAGTCCTGAATTGTTGTGTATGATCCTTGAGTCACCTGACTTTTCTGGATTTTTCGACTTTCCAGACTTTTCTGCTTTCTTGGCTTCTTGGCTTTCTCAGCTTTCCTTTCTTCACTGGTTCCCTATCGGGTTTTTTTTTTTAAGTGCTAGATCTTGACGTCTTAAAGTAGGATTTACTGTCATTTATTTTTGAAATCAAGAGTGAACGATGAATTTGGAGATTAAGAATAATGGTGAGGGGGTTTTGTCTTATCTTTACATGTTTTTGGAAACAAAAGAAAACACAGAAAATACCTCTTTTATTTTTTGAAAAGTAAATCAAAGTATTTGATCGAACCCGAAGACTGCCTACGCTCCTCATTTCAAGGCTCAGATCATCGTAGTTCAACTCTATCAGAGAAATTTTCATTTTGCTAATCTTTTTTTTTTGAATTTGAAAGAATATAGTTTTTTTTTACTTGGAGAGAACGAAATCCTTTTTTTAAATGATCATTTTTTTTGCGAAAAGAAACGATTATATTTTTTTTGAAAGGAAAAGAGAACTAAGTATTACACATAATATTTTTATTAGAAAACTCTTTTTTTTTTTATCCTTGAAATGGGATGTGACGATTATGTACCTCTGGACAATCCTCTCAAGAGAGTAAATGATAAATAACAAAAAAATTTTTTAGCTCCTGCAAAATTGTTAGTGATACTAAAGGAAAACAAAAATGATCCCGATATGTATAAAAACAAATACAAGATTTAAAGGAAATAATTTTTTTGATGATTTTTTTTAAAGGTAGAGTAACAGGAAAAATAGGTGCACCAAACGATAAAAATGGACGACCCGATGAATAAAATGGATACAACATCAGATAAAATTGTTAAAAATGAAGAACGGGCTACGTAGAAAAAGGATGGGCGCAGCCCAAAGTCAATTTGGGCGCTGCGCCCAAAGGATTGTTCACATTTACTTTTCTTTTTTGTGAACTTTGATATTTAACCTTTTTCCCTTTTGTCATTTAGGCCCCTCTGAATTTTCTTTTAACGTTTTGGTCCACTTAACGTAATTTTTTTTTTGAAAAAGCGAATAATTTTTTTTTGCTCTTTTTGATCTATATATTTTTTGAACATATCTTTTTTTTGAAAAACGAAATTATTATTATATATAATTTTTTTTATGAAAAACGAATTTTTTTTGAAAAACTGATTTTTTTTTTTCTTTGAGAACATGAGTTTCTTTTTACTTTTTTTTTTGAAAAGAGATTCTTTTTTTTTATAAAACGAATTTCTCTTCTTTTTTTTTGAAAGAGTGACTCTTTTTTTTTTTTGATTTTTTTTAAAAAAATTTGGAAAATGATTTTTTTCTTTTTTTTTTTAAGATTGAAAAATTATTTACACACAAGAAGCCAAAGAGAAAATTTTGGCTTTTATTTATACATAAAAGAGAAAAGAAAAAACAAGCATATTGCTATTAAAGGAAAGAAGATTTTTTAGCTTTTTGTTAATAAAAAAATGCAAACATGTATGGATGTACAAATAATATGACATGAAACATATATATTTATGGATAAATGATAAGGTGAATGAACATGTTATATGCTATTTTTTTTCTTTACAAAATTGAAGAAAACAATAAGTCCCAGGAGAATGGCCACTGTGAATGCCCCGTTTTTAACCGGATCCGCGCCATTGAAAGGCGAGTGGTTTCAAAACTTCGAAGCACGTGAAATACGCTCGATCTTATTTATGAACTCGAAAAATATGTTACAACATTCTTTATCCTCGATTTGTGATTACTTTAAAACAACATCCTTATTTATTGAAATTTTTTGATTCACACGTCGTAACAATGATCTTCATCCACCGTGATATTGAAGAGGTATTGCTATTCAAAAAATATTTAATTTATTTGGGTTGGGTTGGTGGGAGAGGAATGGATGAGCGAGCTAGTCGTGGGAATGAGTGTAAGAGGAGTGAGGGAACACCAAACATTGCACATTTGCACGTCCTTAACACCAAACGGACATTTACTGCGCTGCACGTACATCTACTGATCTACAGGGTCTTGTCTGAATTGTGATGCTTCTTAATCCTTATCTTCTTCAACATAATCGCGACAGACTATGTTACTGAAACGACAGGGAAGATCTGTTCATTCATGTGTAGGAAAAATAATTGTGTGATTACAATTTACACACATAATGTTACCAAATCTTCACCTAATCCTACTTTGACGTGTGTGTGTGTAATGTTTAATTATTTTATTTTATTCTCTTAAACCCACAACCACAGTCCCTATCAATTCCCCCTTTCTCATTTCACATTTTCACAATAACAACATCACCTTCACTTATGTACAATTGTACATGTAACTTCAATTTTTAAACCATATTTTATTTTTTCTTTAACAATCCAGTTATGGATAAAGATTGTAAATATGACGTGTTTACCAAAAAAATAATATTTTTTTCGATAAGACTATTGATTTTTCACATTATAGTTGAGAATGTGAATACATAATAGTCAATATTTTCTTTTTAAAAATTCTTCCCACACCATTTTTTTTAGTTTTTAGTTTTTTTGTCAATTTTTGTTTTTGTGGTGGGACATGTACATGTAATATAAGATTAAATCCAAAATTGCATTAAAAAAATTATTTTTAATTGAATGTGAATGAGAGCAAAAAAAATATTAAATGTAATTAATAATGTTAATTACCCATATAGAAACAAATCGACAATTGCATTAGTAAGGCTCTTACATCTCATAATTTAAAGTCAAATATTGAAATATTGTGTTAACTAATTCTCGAAAATAAATTTAGAAAGAAAGTTGCTTACTGAAAGTCAAAATTTCAAGATTAAATTAAAATCTGCTTACACTGATTTTAGGCATTAAGTACGTGTGACCGATCGATGAAGTTTATTATGAACCGAAGGATACAATTTGGTAAAATTCATTTTACCAAATTAAATCTCTTTTTTTTTCGCGGGCAATATTTTTTTTCCACAATGATGATGGTATGATAGATGTTGCAAGAAATCCTCTCCTTCTCTTGTTGAACCCTAATATTTATATGTACCAGTTAGATTAGATTGGCTTAATGGTCTTAATCCAAGTTTGATGAATTTTTGCGTCTAATGAATTGTGCCAAAGTCAATTCACTTTTTATATTTAAAAGTTACCAGGAAATAGTACTAAATTAGTATTCAATATATATTTATTCAAAAATTACAATAAAAAATATTGCTAATAACTTTATAATAAAATTTATTTGGATTTACCAAACATAGTCGAAATGAGTTTTTTCTTTTATCTTTTTTTTTTTGGGATTGCAAAGACTAGAAAATTCAATTTCTTTATTTTGTCATTCTTTTTTCTTTCTATTTTTTTATAGAGAAAATTACCCATTTAGCTTAGGAGAGACAAAAAGAGAAGCCAAATTTATATTGTTGCAGTTGAAATTTGAAAGGCATATCTTGTTTTGTATTAATGCTTTCACTAATTTAGATAACTTCAATACGGTTGTGAAAGCAACTAAAACTTAAGTTGTTTATTTCTCAAACTGCCACCTTACTACTTAATTATAAAAAACAGAAAATAAATAAATTATGAATTAAAATATAATTAAATAAACCTCTTCAGCATGGCTAATAATAGTAAGACTAACGGCACTAGAAAATCGTACAATTTCACAAAGAAAATGGAGTGTCCATAGTAGTTAAAGATTGTCAAAAGAACATCTCAATTAAGAACAAAATTGAAGTAGTGATTAAACAAATACTACTACTTATTGTTTTTTGTTTTTTATTGCAAGTTGTTTAACAGGGCCACAATAAACAATGTGACCATATCTTTTGTTATCTTATTAAACAAGTATTAGGAACAAGTGATTAATATATGTTTCCTCAACATGATTTCTTATGTTGGAATTGACCCAGTCTCAGTTCAATCATAATGACCTTTCACTATCATATTAGCCCCCACATATAATTTTTATAATCACTATCATATGCAGTACCGCTTTTGTTATGGATAGTGGATAGGATGGGTGACATACTTTGATGTTGGATAATTAATCCTATATCAGTTTCTTTTTTATTTATTTATAACAATTTAATGACTCGTAACCATCTTAGGTTATGAACCATTAGAAATCACGTGCTTACCCTCATTAACATTAAAAGATAAAGCAAAATTTAGAAGTTGAGGTTTGGCAATGGTAACTTTTTGCAATTTTATTGTTATCCTCACGTTATACTTGTAAGTAGGTTTGATAATTTGGTGGATTGAGTTAGGCTGGAGACGAATAATATGTTAAAACAGGTAAGAACTCATTAAAATTCAAATATCAAATGAGTCAGATTGAATCTGTAAGAATAGATAAGAGAATGATGCACAAGATGATTTATTCATACGAATTACTGATATACATATATATACATACAAGGTTCATAGAATCCAGTGCAATGAACAAGAATACATAGGGTCTTGGCTTAGTTAATTGTGGAATAATTTGAGTGTTCTAGGTGGAGACAGAATCTTTCAGCTTTCACCCCCCCCCCTCCAAGCGAATCAGAATGAAGTTGAGCTTGAGCTTGAATTTGTTGGAGCGCCTTCTCATTTGTAACATCAATGAGATGATAATGCCATGAGCAATGCAAAAGAGGCACATCAAATCATTAAGATTAAAAAATAACTTTAAATTGTTATAGTAGCGAGCAAGTCACGACCCATTGTTGACTATAATCTGTGGTTCTATAAGAGCGAACCAATCATCAAGTGACCAATGCAAATTTCAGGTACAAAGATATTGAGATGGGGTTTCTAGATCACCCATCATAAGAAGAAAAGAAAGATCAACATTAAGATTGCAAGAGCATAGTTGAGGATAGTGAGAATCTTTTTCATAGAACATGCTAGAAAGGGAAATTGAAGATTTTGAGTTAACCAAATAAGAGTTGCCGAAGACATCCGAATATGAGCGAGAAGTTCTTTGTAAGTAAGAAAATAAGTGATCGAGAATTTCTGACTTTGTGAGAAAGGATGACATATCAAGATTCTCGGGAATGACTAGATAGCACCCATCAAGTAAGAGAGGAGAGGGAAAGTTGCTAGACAAGGTAGAAGTAGAGGTGGATTGAGATTGTGAGATATCAAGATTGGTAGAGAAGAACGGGATATTGTCGGGAGAAACAATCGATGTAGAGAGGGTAATGTTTAAAGTTTGCTATTCTTGATTGAGATATTCAAAGAGGCTTGAAACGAGTTACATGTTTTGATAAAAAAAATATTAACGGGTTGAATTAGGTGAGGTGGGTTAATGAGTCCGATTTGTAATTGTCAAGCCTACAATACTACATTAAATAGAGATATTATTTTTGAGTTCAAAGAAGACCTTTCCTATATACATTCTCGAGTCTTAGATAAAAGTTGAAGCAAACCCTCTATACGCTCTATCTCAACCTTTTAATTTACATATACTTATTTTTAGTTAGTTTAAACTGAGTTTTAACAATTTGTCTTATGTTACTGCCTTAGTAGAATACACCGTAAAATCTTGACAAACGCCAAAATGCTTTTGAAATCGGATGCTTTAGAGTTTAGATCATCAAAATAATATAAACGTATCCGCTAGTAATTGATTGCCAAGAAAATGAAAGAATTGGCTTGTTACATTAATTGGTCATGGAAATTCAGGGCCCTTCGCCGGCTTCCCAAATCCCACCACTTGTTCTAAACTGCCTACACTCTACAGGCCTGCAGGCTGCAGGAAAATGATAGTGTCATGGATTGGTCTATTATTTTTTTTATATATCTAAGTAATCCAAGTATAACACTCTATCTCTCCCTAAATTATCGTCCTTTTTTTTCTTTCGATTGTCTTAAAATAATTGTTTAGTATAAAATTTATCTTTTTAGAACATCACTATTACTACTTTCATTTCTCTTTTAAAATCATGCAAAACCTTACACACCTCCCTTGCCAGCAAATAATTCCTGTTTAAAAGTCAAACTAAAAAAAACATTTTTAGTAGTTCATTAATAATAAAATAACACTTTTATGCATAAATTTTTAAAAGTAGACTATTTAATTAAAATATTCTCGACATTAAATAGTAGATTCTTTACACATAACGGAGGAAGTAAAACATGTACTCCCTCCGTCCCTAAATTATCGTCCTTCTTTCCTTTTTTGTCCGTCCCAAAATAATTGTCCACTTTGAAACTTACATTTTTAGAACATCACTTTTACCACTTTACCCTTACTTTTTCACCCTACTTTAATTATGGACCACATACACATGAGCTTTAAAGGAAACTACACATTAAACCAATATTAATAATCCAGTCAAATATGTTTTCTTAAACGGTGCGCCGAGTCAACCAGGATAATAAATTAGGGACGGAGGGAGTATTTCTTATGATTTATATTTTTTTTATTATTAATCTGGGCTTTTACGATGTTGATATACGACTTTAGTTGTATAAAAGAAACTAAAGTATTTATATATTTAAAAAGAAGAGATAATTGAAAAAAAAACCTGGTCTATTTTATATTTTGCAAAATTAAACTCGTGTATTGATTTTCATCATATTGAACATTCACCTATTTTCATTTTTGTAATTCAAACATTCCGTTAAAGAGGCGTTAACTTTTTTAATAGGAGGCTGAGTTAGCTGCCATGTTGGCAGTTGACATGGATATTGGTGACATCCAACTTATATTTCTCGTTTTTTTCATTTCAAATTAAACCCTATACATTTTTTGCTTTTCAAGAAGAACCTTGGTCAAACCAGTTGTTGTTTCCTGCCATTTTTAATTACAAGTTAAACCTTGTACATTGTTTTAGCTTGCAAAATGAACATTTGTCAAATTAGTTGTTAGCTCTCGCCTTTTTTATTGCAAAGTAAATTTTGTATATTTTTTGTTTTGCAATATAAACTTTGAAAGAAAACCAGATTTGGACTATATATGTATACTCATTTCATTTTAAAAAATTTCATCTCATCCTCTAGCAATTCATTCCATTAATTATATTTGTTATTTCACAATAACACAGTTCGCGGCCATTGTGCAAGGACTACTGTCATGCAAACATCATAAATCGATCAAAATCTAGGAATGAGATTCTTGAGTTGTGAAAGATATTAGGTAAGTTATTGATTTTTTAAGTTTTAATTTTCTAGAAAAATATTTTATTTATTTGCTTGTTATACTTTTTATGTTCTTGTAGCTATAAGTGGGATATCGATTTTTCCTCTGTTTTGATCATCCTCTAAAAGCAGTTGAAGTAGAAACTAAAAAAAAGCAACAAATGTCTTTGGTTTTGTTTCATGTTATCATTCGTGTTCAACCTCATCTTCATTTTAATCATAGTTGGGAATGATTAAGCCATCAAAGTATGAAAGTATTAAGAAATGGTTGATTGTGGTGTTGTACATTTTGTTGTTGGATGTGTTAAAATGGAAACTTATTAAACCCCTAATGTAATCTCTTTATTTTGCCTATTGGAAATGAATAGAATATTTTTTTATGTAAGTAATATCTTTAGATATTGTGATAACAAAAACAATTTCATCCAACTGTTTAGACAAGTTGCAAATCAACCAAATTGGGGAATACCACCTTTTTGACCACTGTACAAATTGGGAAATCCAATTTGACCAACCACGTTTCATAACGACCAAATTAACAAACAAACTTTTAATTTGGTTGCAATGTCGTCCTCGCCGTTTCATAAAGACCAAATTAACCAACCAACTTATGTCAATATATTCCTTCTATGACAATTTCTTGGCCCGATATTGACAGAAGTTGGTTGGTTAATTTAGTTGTTATGAAACGGTGAGGATGACATTACAATCAAATTAAAAGTTGGTTGGTTAATTTGGTTGTTATGAAACGTCGTTGGTCAAATTGGATTTCCTCAATTTGTACGATGGTAAAAAAGATGGTATTCCCCCACCAAATTGCCGACATAACACTTCTAAACATATACAAAAATATAGAAACAGATGACTGTAGAAATATAGAAAATGTCACTTTGTCATATACAAACTAAGCCATGTATTATGCCTAGGCTTCACTCCAAACCACTAAAATATTTCATATACTTTGTTCAAAAACACCCATGTATTCCGTGTACTATGTCTAAAAAGGAATACCCTAATGACCGCAAAACACATAAAATTCATTAAAATAAGTCAGATGAGATTATACAAATATAATCCAACAGCAAGCAATAATTAAAATAATAGACTAACCTAAAAGAGTCTACTCATTAAGGTCAATATGTTCTCCACGCTTGAATCCAGATTTGGTTGATAATCTGACATTAAACAATCTTAAAAACATCCTAGGGCCCTGTGTTGAAGCAGCTGCAGCTTGTGTTGGAGCAAGTTCAGGTTGTGCGGAAGGTGGTGGTGGTGGTGTTGAAACAAGTTGGCTCATAGTATATTCCTCGGGTTCTTTATCTTGTTGTGGATCATGTAGTACATTTTCTTATGACTCATTCACTTGGTCTTCCATTGGTTGATGATCAGTTTGGAATTGATTGGCTTCCTTACTTGGACATTTTCTTTTGTTATGCCCAATTTCCTTACAAATGGAGCATTTCACATTATTTTTGACATTGCTCTCAAGCTGACCAGGTTTACTTGGACACTTTCTTGCACTATGCCCAAGTAACTGACAATAAGAACAAGTGACTGACCCACCCCCTCTACCTAGTTTCTAAATCCTAACAGGCCTACTGTTATCTTGATTCTCATTAGGTTTTGTCCTCCTCAATTTTTTAGGCATACTGTTACTTGCACTATGTCCAATTAACTGACAATAAAAACAAGTGACTGACCCACCCCCTCTACCTAGTTTTTGAATCCTAACATGTAACACCCAAGTGTTTTGAATACATCCTAACCTTAATAGCATGATAATAAATTGTTAATGTGTATTAATTGATTGAATTACATGTATATGTTTTGAATTCCAAGTTAAATAGAGAGATATTGATACCCTAATATGGCTTGTTGTTAATTTGCCAATGTTGGAATAAAACTCCAAAACAGCTCTGGGTGCGAAATATTTCCCACCTTGGGTGCGATCTATTCTGGAATTGTAGTTGTCTTAAAATTTTACTTTCGTGGGTGCGAAACATTTCCCACCCTAGGTGCAATTGTTACTGTTTCAAATTTGCTAATATAATTACTTCAGTTTTGCAGGTGCGAAATATTTCACGGGTGCGAAATATTTCTAACCCTGGGTGCAAAACCTACTGGAATTCGTTGAATAGTTGAGATCAATTTGACTAATCATGATTAGTTAGGGTTAAGTATAATTAATTAGATTAATCACGATTAAGGGGTCCTAAGTATGATTAATTAGTGTTAATAAAGATTACTTAGCTTAATCTTGGATTAATGTCAACCAAAGAGGTTGTGACACCTCATGCTTTGTGGAGAGACCCTTCCCACCTTTATCTTCAACTGAATAGAGACAAGACACATCTCTTCCACCTCCTAACTTCACCATATTCGTACTCAAAGAGGGAGATAGCAAAAACATTGAGTGAATTTCTTGGAATTGAAGGCCTAAAACTCATCCTTTGCCAATACCATCTTCATTAAAGTTGTAGAGCTCATCAATGGGAGTGTTTTGAACCAAAAATATTCTGAAACCATTGGTGTTTAAGATCTACAAGAGGTAGGGGATTTACTTGCTTATGTTTGTTCATTAATTCCATGTAATTGAGCTAAATTGATGAATATCTTGATGAATTCCATGATGAAACTCGTATGTTTATGATTTGAATCCTTTGTAGATGATAACTTGGGTAACTATGTGTAGTAAGATAAGAATTGGGTGTTAAACTCCTTGTAGACTTGGTAAAGGCTTGTAATTCATGAAGTTTAGGGCTTGTATTATTATGTTGTGCAATTATATGAAGACTATGATTTGAACCTTGTAATGGTATGAACAACATGAGCTAGGTTGCATTATATTAGTGGAGTGTCAATGGGCTTACTTAATAACTCATTGCCACTCTTGCTTGGCACTAAGTGATACTATGAAGAATTTGACAATTCCATGACTTTGAGTATGAAAAACATGTGGACATAACACCAAGTGATCTTTGATTGTAACAACAACAAGGGTGTGAAAAAAAGGTAGTTTGAACAACATGTTTTGTGGGTTTAGAACGTTCCTCTGATTATCCCGGGGCGGAGATATATGGAGAGTTAGCAGCAAAGTTCTATTCTTGCCCAACCCCTCCATTACGGCCATAATGGATGATGACATTTCACTGATTGTGTTGTGAGTAGTCCACGCCAAGGTTCTAAAAATCGTTAGGCGGGCGCTAGGCGCTAGACCAGCGCCTAGGCGGGATATACGCGGGGCCTAGGCGGGGTCGAGAAATAAGACATAATATCTGATTTTTAATATATTTTTTATTATAACCTAATTATTAAACATAATTTTTTTAATTATACTAATACTAAATATCACCTAATAATTTAAAAGTAATAATTACATTATGATGTTAAATTTTAAAGGTAAAATTAGAAATTTAATATCATCTACGGTTCAAAATATTACAAAAATAGTCAACAGTTCAATTATCCATAGGTCCGTTGACAATTACAAATTTACAAAAATAATTTAATAATTTTAAATTGATATTTATTATTATTATTATTTTAAAAACCCAAAATGACATTATTTATGGCCAAATTTTTTTAAAAAACTAAAAAAATAGGAAAAATCACCAGTTGGCCGCTTAGCCCGCCTAGGCGGCGCCTAGCTTGCCTAGCCGATTTTTTCGTCGATTTGCCAAATTTCTAGGCGTCGGGGTGGCGCCTAGGCGCCCGCCTAGGCCGATTTTTAGAACACTGGTCCACGCAGGTTGCTAGGGTTGTAGGGACCTAGTTCGTGTTGACATATCCCAGGAAAATAACAACATGTTTAATATGTTTCATGATCAACAATGAAAGTGGTGTTGGATGGAAGCGGCAGGTCGGAGATGATTCTCGACCTTTGTATACTACTTGTCTTGGCTCAGGCCCTAAATGAACAACATGTGATCGAAATACTTGCTTAGCTGTGATATGAACTGTTTAGCATCATGGCACTTCTTTATGATGGATTCATGCATAACATGAATAAGTATAGTTGAACCCTACTGAGTTTCGACTCACCCTTTATTATTTGTTTTCCTTAGATCACAGCCAAGCAGGGAGACAAGCGTAAGCAAGAGTGCAAAGCCGGAGTGCTAGAGGTTGTAATTCTTTTGGGGTAGCATTCTTGGCTTATAATGGTTGTAGCTTCGCTACTTATTCCGCTATGCAAGAAGACTTAGTCTTCCTTTGTTTTGTAAACATTGGGAACTAGTAACTTTTGTAACCTTTTGTTAGTCTCTGGGAGACTTATGTATATAATCTTGTGTTTTCTAAAACATTCTTTCTTTAGTTTTAATGACATGGTTTAACTGTAAAAACAATCGGTTGATAACGTTCTAAGTTGAGTCCCACGTAGGGGCTAATTTGGGGCGTGGCAGTTTTGGTATCAAAGCAAGGTTAGAGAGTTAGAAGTTATGATATTGCTTAGGAGTGTGCCTCTTAAGTGTTTGTCTTGGTTTAATTGTGGGTTGGTTGTGTGTAGGTGGTAAGATGGCGAGACCTAGGGGTCGTCCTCCTCATGTTCCTCGTGGTGTACATATAGTAGCATCGGGTGTGATGGGTGAACCTAGTGTTGAGGAGAGTCATCACAGTAATTCTCATAATCAACGTGTAGGTGGTGCTGCTCGGAATCCGCCTAACGAAGGTATGGAACATATGTATGAGGATATCGAAAGACAGGGGGCTGCTATTGACAGGTTGGTTGCAGCTATGGCTCAACAACATGGTAACCAAAACGCAGATAATCATCAGAATATGGGTGAACAAAATAATCAGAACAATGTTGAGAATAGAGATCCACCACCAGCAAATGCAGGTATAATACTGGGTAAGCATTAGAAAGGTTTCTCAAGTTGACTCCGAAGGTTTATAATGGGGAACCTGATGCTGCGAAGGCTGAGGCATGGTTAGAGCATATGGAGAAACTATTTCAACCTCTTGGATGCTCAAGGGAAGAGAAGGTGATCTTTGCTACTTTTAAATTTGATGGAGTTGCAAATCATTGGTGGACTTTGGTGAAGAGTAAATGGGTTCGAGATGGTACACAACAAACTTGGGAGAACTTCTGACTCGAATTCAGGAAAAACTTCATACCAATAGTTGTGCAACAAGAGAAAAAGATTGAGTTTCTGAATCTGGAGCAGGGAACAATGAGGGTTAACCAGTATAAAGCAAGGCTCACTCAACTAGTTCAATATAATGCTCATCGAGTTTCTACGGAGGAGAAAAAGGCTAGGAAGTTTGTAAGGGGTTTGAAACCAGAGCTACGAGATAAGTTGGTTCCATTTGACTTTGTGGATTATAACTTGGCAGTGAATAGGGCATTGTTTGTAGAGAGTGATACCGAAAAACAAAGATTGAAGCGATCATCAATTCCTATTCCTCAATCAGCACCAGTATGTGTGAAACAACAAAGTAATTATAACAACAACATGGGGAATTTTAATGCACCAAGTGGTAAAGGACAAGGGAATTACAACAATAACAAGAGTGGAGGATTTAATAACAGGGGAAGTGGGGATCAAAGGCAACAACAAGGGCAATATCAGGGACAGAGGCAAGGGCAACAATCTGGGCAACAACAGTTTAAGAACAACACCGGTAGTGCAAGCACAGTGACCAAACCGCAGGGAGGTTGTACTTTTTGTGGCTTAGCTTCACATATAGTGGAGAATTGTTGGAGCAAGTAGGGAAAGTGTATTAGTTGTGGTCAGTTTGGGCATTACCGCAGGGATTGTCCAAAGTGGAAAAGGCAATCATCATAGAGTCAAACTCAGTCTACCTCCGGGGTTAAGAGAGGGGGAGATGGGAAGCCTAAGGTCCAGGGGCGAGTGTTTACCTTAGACCAACGTGAGGCTCTTGAGTCTACTTTGGTTGTGGGATGTATACTTTATGTTTTTGAGTCTAGAGCTCGAGTTTTAATAGACCCAGGCTCATCTCATTCATATGTGGCATCACACTTTGTTGATAAATTACATATGCAACCTTGTGTGTTACCTTATGTGCTAGAAGTATCAACCCCAATTGGGGAATGCATGGTTGCAAGTATGGTGCATAAAACCTGTGATGTGTTTGTGAATAAGTGCAATTTACCTGCTGATTTGATTGTGTTTCCAATTCGGGATTTTGATGTCATCCTTGGGATGGACTGGTTATGTGAACATCATGCTCATGTAGAATGTTATCATAAACAGGTCACGTTTACATTTTCGAATCATCCTACATTGCAATTTTTTGGGGGAAAAAGGGGGGAGTAGAGTGCATGTTATATCTGCTTTGCAGGCGAACAAATTGATCTCCAATGGATGTACTGGGTACTTGGCTCATGTTTATGATGGTAGTAAAGCTATAATTAAGCTAAAGGATGTTCGTATTGTGTGTGAATATCCTGATGTCTTTCCTGATGATTTTGCTTTGCCGCCTGAGCGGGTGGTAGAGTTCAGTATTGAATTATTGCCAAGTACAGCTCCAATCTCAAAGGCTCCTTATAGAATGGCTCCAACAGAGTTGAAAGAATTGAAGGTGCAGTTGCAGGAATTGCTTGATAGGGGTTTTATTAAACCTAGTGTTTCATCGTGGGGTGCACCGGTATTATTTATTAAAAAGAAGGATGGGACACTAAGGTTATGTATTGAATATCGACAGCTTAATCAAGTGACTGTGAAGAATAAGTACCCATTGTCATACATCGATGATCTCTTTGATCAGTTGCAGGGTAAAGTGGTTTAGTCATAGTTTGATTTACGAAGTGGTTATCATCAGTTGAGGATTTGAACTGAAGATATTTCAAAGACTACTTTTAGAACAAGGTATGGCCACTATGAATTTATTGTTATGCCTTTCGGGTTGACTAATGCACCGAATTTTTTTATGGACTTGATGGATCGTGTTTTCCAACCCCATCTTGATAATTTTATGGTGGTATTCATTGATGATATTCTCGTATATTTTAAGTCTTTAGAGGAGCATGAATATCATTTATGTTTGGTACTTGAACTTCTTCGGGAGAAACAGTTATATGCCAAATTTAGTAAGTGCGCTTTCTGGCTTGAAGAAGTCACTTTTCTGGGGCATGTTATATTTAGAAATGGTATTGCAGTTGATCCTTCAAAGATTGAGGCAATGATTGAGTGGAAACAACCCAACACTGTTACTGAGGTACGCAATTTTCTGGGTTTGGCTGGTTATTACAGGAGGTTTATTGAAGGATTTACGAAGATTGCATCACCATTAACCAATCTTACTCGAAAGAAAACTTCTTTTGTGTGGGATGACAGATGTGAGAAGAGTTTCCAAGAACTCAAGCGTAGATTGACTACAGCTCCTATTCTTGAATTGCCTGATGGGAGTGAACATTTTACCGTGAATAGTGATGCTTCTAAAGATGGTTTGGGATGTGTACTGATGCAGAGTGGTAAGGTGATTGCTTATGCTTCGAGGAAGTTATCTCCAGCAGAGCTGAATTACCCTACCCATGACTTAGAAGTGGCTGCTATTATCTTTACATTGCATAAGTGGAAACATTACCTATGTGGGGATAAATTTGAAGTGTATACAGATCATCAAAGCCCAAAGTATCTTTTCTCTCAGAATGAATTAAACATGCGTCAACGAAGATGGATGGAAAGACTAAAAGATCATGATTGTACTATTATCTATCAACCAGGGAAAGCTAATGCAGTAGCAGATGCCTTGAGTAGGAAATTATATGTATCTTGTATATTGGTTCGTGAATGGAAGATGTTGACAGATGCCTGCCAATGGAATCCTTGTGAATCTAAACATGGAGTTATTTTCTCTAATCTTCGAGTGGAACCATCAATCTTATCGCAGATTCGAGATAAGCAAGAGCATGATCTTGAGTTGCAAAAGATTGTGAAGAAACTTAAGGAAGGTGAAGAAACAGAATTCCATGTTCATACTGATGGATTAGTGAAATACAAGGGATGTGTGTGTGTTCCTAGTAATGATGAGATTAAACGACAAGTGTTGGAGGAAGCCCATAAATCAAATTATACTATACATCCGGGGAGTAAAAATTTGTATAAAGACTTAAAACAAGATTTTTGGTCGAGTAACATGAAACGTAAGATTGCTACCTATGTCGCTAAGTGTTTAACTTGCCAATAGGTGAAAGCTGAACATCAACGACTGGCAGGGTTACTTCAACCTCTTGAGATACTATAAGTGCCTAGGGGTTTTTTGCATTTCATCCTCCCTCGTTTAGGGGAAAACGAAATTCAAGAAACACAGCGCTTTTTTCATTCCATTTTCCCTTGTTTAGGGGAAAACAAAATTAAAAAGGACAAAAAAAAAATGTTGTAAAAGCGCGTGGAATACGTCAAGCCTCATTGTGAACTCAAGATGTGATAAACAGAGTCGCCATCTTTATTTTATGGAAAAACAAAGAAAAAACAAATGTAACCATATTTGTAAAAGGGTTCGGAGGCTAAGTTACGAGGTGGGAAGGTGTTAGGCACCCAACTCGCCCTTTCGGTCTTAAAACAAGTTTTTTTTGTCTAAAATATACTTTTATTTATATTTATTTAATAGGTAAAATAAAGCATTGAAACATATATATTTGTATCTATATTATTACAAACTTGTAACAGTCTCCTTTCGGGAGTTATGAATACATTTATAAATATTTGCCATAATAATGGCTCTTTTAGTGCTATTTTCTATAGAAATTCGGGCAGCATAACTACTTATATTTATTACATCGGGCCGAATTAAAAAGAACTTTTTATAAATAAAACTTTAAATAGCCTATCTTTTGAAGCGTGGAGGCTTTATCACATACCAACTAGCTTCTAGTAGATTTTAGGATGCGCTCGCTCTATCCTTCTGGGAGAGGGAGTCTTTTTGCTGTTGCGGAGATTCGGGCAGAGTAACTGCTTCCGAAAGTTGATTTCTAGCCTCGGGAACCGGGCGGAGCAACTGCTTGCTTTTTTGCTGTTGTTTGCTTGTTGACGGCGGAAATCGGGCAGAGCAACTGCTTGCTCTTGCGGATTTGGCACCTGGATTCGGGCAGGGCAACTGCTATTTTTGGGATTTTTGGACGGGAGGAATAGGGTGGAATCCTAGCAGGGCAACTAGGTTTCACTTTGACCGGTTGGTTTTGTGTTTGGGGAAGATTTGACAGAGCTTTGGGGCTTGAGGTGAAAAACTCTTAGAGCGATCTCTCAGAACTCACTACGGAGAGAATTTAACTGTGTTATCGCGGTGTGTGAAAACTGTGTGCGTAAACTGTCTCTTTTTCACTAAAGTCGGGGCCTTCTATTTATAGGCTGGAGAAGGGATTCCTTCGCTATTAAGATTTCTCACTTCGTGCTTCACCGACTTGTACCGTGCGTTGAGAGAGTTGTCCCGAAGGCAAACTGTAATAGTGAATATTGCACCGTTAGGCGCCACCCATGAGGGAGCTGAGCGCCGCACCATGAGGCTTCATAGGTGGCGCCAGGGGCTTTTTGGGTTTTGTTTCTGGCACTTAAGCCCCCTGCATTTTACTGTTTGCGCATCCTGTTTTTTCTTTTGCACTTTAAACCATGTAACTTGACATTCATTAGTGTTTAACATGTCTTGATATCTCATGTCATGTTACATACCAGAGGTACAAAATTGGGGTGTCTACAAAGCCCCTCAACGATGGAGTTTACGGGTAACCCGAAGCTTACCGAGTAAACGGACATCGTTGATAGGAAATAGACTCCCAAATTTCGTGGAAATTATAATGGGGAGTAATGCAAGAGGTAGTAGTTATAATGCAACAGTTTATAAGGTGCAGTTCAAATCTCACATACCCTAGACATATTTAGTCGGTTATAGTAGGTTATCGTAGTTTTTAAGCATATATGCAGTTTAAATGCTCTAATGGTCGGACCTATCGAAATAGGCTGCCTACGTATCCCTTATAAAAGGAATCAGACCAAATGTAGTTCGACCTCGTGCAAACAAACAAGCTGTGATGCGGAAAGATAGTTGTAATATCCATTACAACCTAGTGAAAATAACGCACATCAAAATGCAATATCCATTGTATTATCACAAAAAACAGATGCAATATCCATTACATCGCAAAGATCAGATGCAATATCCATTGCATCGCCACAACACTAAATGCAATACCCATTGCATCATAACACTAGATGCGATATCCATCGCATTATCAGAAAGTCAGATGCAATATCTATTGCATCTCAACATTAGACGCAATATCCATTGCATTGCCACAAAACCAAAATGCAATATCCATTGCATTATCGCAAAATCAGATGCAATATCCATTGCATCGCAACACTAGATGCGATATCCATCACATTATCACAACACCAAATGCAATATCCATTGCATCATAACGCTAGATGTGATATCCATCGCATTATCACAACACCAAATGCAATATCCATTGCATTAACACAGAATCAGATGCAATATCCATTGCATCACAACAACTAGATGCGATATCCATCGCATTCTCACAACACCAATTGCAATATCCATTACATTATCACAAAATCAGATGTAATATCCATTGCATCGCAACAACTAGATGTGATATCCATCGCATTATCACAACACCAGATGCAATATTCATTGCATTATTACAGAATCAGATGCAATATCTATTGCATCGTAAAGACCAGATGCAATATCCATTGCATTGCCACAAGACTATCACCAAAGCTAATGCAATATCCATTGCATTATCACAAAGCTTATTACCAAATCCGATGCAATATCCATTGCATTACCATAAAATTTACACGAAACCTGATGCAATATTCATTGCATCTCTACGAAACTTGTAGCAAGATCTGATGCACTATGCATTGCATTACTAACAAAGCAACTCAAGCTAATGTTCGACGCAATATCCATTCCATCACTAACAGAGAAAGTGTATGCAAATATTTGGTACAATATTTATTGCATCAATACCATGCTGACAAAAGATCAGATGCAATATCCATTACATCCCCATGAGATTTATCACAAAGACTAGATGCAAAATTTCATGTGATATCAAGGGTAAACGTAGGCAAAAAAGGTAAATGCAGGGATCTGATGCAATATTCATTCATTACCAACATTGCAACTACAACAAATATCTGGTGAAATATTAATTGCATCACTTTGAGAAAGACATTGATTTAGACTGCAATAATCGTTGCAAATTAAGGGAGAATTAATTCATCTTTTATAAACACACCGTACTTTTTGGCTGGTGGATGAGAAGGCTGAGGTTGTCGCTTTATTGAGGTTCATTTGAAGCTTCGGCCACAATCGTAGGAGGTATGATGTATATATTTTGGTTTCTAGTATTTGATGGGGTTTCTTAGTGAATAAATGGAGGTCTCCCGTTTCTTTTTCTTTTGACTTGGTAACAAAAAAATCATGGTTTTTTGGCAAAGCAAGTAAGGAGGCTTTCAAAAACTGGGCCCATATGAGGAGATAACATGACAGTCAAGCAGCAAGATCTGATAGAACTTAGGGAAACTGGCGCGATGCCAAAGTGAAGTAGATAGTCTAATCTTGTAAGTGGAGTTTCGAACTTTTGGTATTCTGGATAGAAATTGATAGACAACTAGTCTTGCATCAACAGGAAGGTAGGGGCAAAGTGTACCCGAAATCATCTACCCGGCTCGCAGAGATCATGAGGGACCTTATAGTAGTGTATCAGTTTTACAATAGGTTATCTGTGATAACCTTGGATTTCAGATGAGGATTAGGCATAATAAGTGATCCAATCCTAAGAAGTCCTTGCCCAGTAAGACCGAGGTAGAACTTTTTCGATTGACATGTGGTTCCAAAATGCCTCTTTCAACAATTCATGACTCAGGGAACATGAGATAGGAGACTGCACAGACAAGACTCATGAGTTCAATGGGAAAAGCCCCCAGGGTGACTCAATCAACAATTTTTTTTCAAAATGGGATAGAAAGCCCCTGGCATACTCAAGTAATTCATTTTTATGGATATAAATGACCCTAAAAAGAAGTGGATTGAGGGAAAGCCCCTTTGTTTTTCTTCTCTTTTTTTCCTTTTTTTCTTTTTTTTTTTCTTTCCCTTTTTTTTTGAGAAAATCAAGGGCATAGGATATGAGGACGACTCTATGGAACAAGAAAGAGAGCCGAAATTCAGAGTTCCCTTTATTGCCGAGTATCCCCATGTTGATGGTTTATGGACCCTGCTTGTTAATTATTATTATTTTTTGATATTTTTATGTGTTTTAGTAAGGAGTTTATCCTTGACTCAGATCACGTTATAACGGATTGAAGAAGAGCTGTTGATCGCGACTAGTTCGTGGTGTACTGTTTAAGTTTTTGGGGATGGATTGGTTTTGAGATTAGAAGGTCTCTCCATGGAATTGGTTTCTGTTTTAAAAAGTGATCAATAATTTGATCGTTGGTTGGCTTTTTAGGCTATGGGTTCTAGATGGACCATTTGGTTTTTTGGTTTTGAGTATGGGTATAGCTCGAGCTTTGGGTATGGTGAGCCTTTTTTTTCGATCCACATCTAAAAAAGTGTATGTGTTGATTTTTCGAGAAGTCCCCAAACTAGTTTGGGTAAGAAGGAGATGGACAGATGATGGACTTGCTCCTGAGAGATTTTTTTCTCCCCCTTTTTTTTCTTTTTTTTTTCTTTTTTTTTTGGAGCATCATCATAGCAGTTGGGTCATATCATCTCTTCTTTTGGGGCAAAGGATAATCACTCTTGGTGGATAAAAAGGTGAAATAACCCTAGTTTTGGGAAGCTGGATCATGTGGATAGTTGTTTGGCTGGGGATATTGGAAGGTCTTAATTTTAGTAGGGGGTTTCGGCATATGGTGGGAAAAAAGGGTTTCAGGTTTTCGGAGGGGTTTTGGTGTTTATGGTAGGTAGCCCCAGTACGCTACTAACAGCTTGGCTGCAATGGGTCGAAGGTGATTCTAATCAAGACGACTTACTTGCTTTAGATTTCATGCATTCTTAATAGTTTGCGGGTCCATATCTTCTGGATGAATCATTATCTACTCGTGTAGATTTAGGTGTTTTTAGGGCGAGTCAATTTATCATCCTTAGAAGAAAACATGTCCAGGGATACTCGGAGATAGGTGACCTGAAAAAGAAAAGATATATATGGAAAATCTAGGAAAACTGACACTGAGTTTTGAAAAAAGTTGTTTCATGAAGATTTTATTTGGTAAGAGAAGATTCAAAGGTAAAAAGGGTTTTTGGAGGTGTATACAAAGGGTATTCTAGGGTTCGATGAGTCTCAAAGGCTTTCTCTTGTCCTTCCCTGAGTGATCAACGATTTCTTGTACTGACATTCTGCCCTTTTTCAAGTTTTTCTCAGGCGGTGCTCGATCACTGTTCAGCATGCTACTTTTGGCATAAAACTTTTCTTTTCTGCAGATGGAGGGATGATAGAGTAGCATTATTTTTCTTAAACTAGTCTTGGTTGGCTGATTTAATTATGCTGATTTAGGGATGTGGCATCTCAATGACCTGGCCATCAATAAGATCTTGGATGGCACTTTTGAGCATATAACACTTGTTGGTAGGGTGGCCACTGCTACGATGATACTCGCAATACTGAGAGTGGTTCCATGTGTCTGATAGTTGTTTTGGAGGTTTGTAATTCTCCATTGGTTTCAGGACCCCTTGTGCCATTAAACCTTGTAATATTAGGGACATTGGGGCATATAATTCATCGTAATACCTTCTGTTTCCTTTATAAGGTCCTATGAAGCTTCTATTAGTACCATTGCTTCCGTCAACAGAATTGGCAGACTTATCTGTCCCATATGACCATGGCACATTACTGTACTTATTAATCAGGATTCTTTCAACAACGTTGACTTCTTCCGTAGATTCTTCCTCCAATTCAGAGTAGCAAAATGAACTTTGAGGTGTATCAATTTCTAGGGACCCGCTACGTATTTCTTCATCAATGCGATTTCCTATTTCAATAATGGCATTGAAATCACCGTAGGGAAGATACCTCATGCGTTCAAGATAAATTGGCTGGAGGTTTTTTATAAACAATTGGACTGATTCAGATGGATTGGGTTTGTTTAGCGTTTGGGCAACTTTTTTCTTCCACCTGGCTGCAAATTCTGCGAATGTTTCATTTTCCTTTTGGGTGCACACCTCAAGATCTCTTTTATTTTCAGTGGTGGTATTGTCTTTGTACCTCTTTAGGAACTCCTCAGCTATTTGGCCCCAAGTTCATGTGGTGCTATTATCTGCTAGCATTAGCCATTGTTTAGCTGCCCCTATCAAGGTGAGATGGAAATTGGAGGCCATAGCTTCGAAGCTAGGCCCTCTTGAGTGCATGCCGGTAGAGTAAGATTTTAGGTGGGAGATAGGGCATCCAGTCCCATCGAATTTTTCTATGTCATACATTTTGAATTTTGAGGGTAGTATGGCTGAAGGTTGCAGCGTTAATGCTTGCGTAGAAAATTCTCCTTTGTTTAGGACTTTGAACACCATACTTTTTAGGTTTTCCATGTCTGCCTCTATTGGTGGAAGGGGCTGCAGGGTTTTGGTATATGCTGGAACGATTAGGGATAGCTGGGTTTATTTCTTGCTGTGGTATTTGGTATGGATTTTGAGGAGGTATTTGGTAAGGATTTTGAGGAGGTAGGTTATGTGCAGGTGTTGGGTTTTGGTATATGTTGGAAGGGTTCGGTGGGTTATTAGTAATTTCTGCCTGACGACTAGGATCATTAAAGGGTAAACAGGTCGTTACTTGGCCTAGTTGGGTATAGATTCTGGGGTCCATATGTGGACTATTTTGGAGTGGATTGGTGATGGGAAGTGGGAGGTCATTTGGATTCTGAGGGATATTGGTGTTTGGAAAAGGATATGGTGGATATGGTGAGAAAGGGTTAAAATTTGGGTAATAAGGGTTTGGTGGAAAATTTGGGCTTGGGGTATTGGTAGTGTTTGGTGGTGGGTTGGTGTTTGGCTGAGGGTTTGAGTTTAGAGGAGCATGAGAAGTAGATGCCTCTTGAGGGGTTGCAGGGAAAGAGGTTCCCTCACCATTGGGCTTTAACCTATACGAGATTTGCCATCTAGCTCATTATGCGATCAGCATGTGCAACCAAATTTTGATCTAACCACTGTTGCATAGCTGGGGTTGGAGTATCCCCTGGAGCCCCTGTATATGTACCCACTATAGACTGCTCATTTTTGGTTGCCATTCTACTCAAATCTGTACCCTCTGAACTGATTATGACCTTTTCTGATCTGACCCCGATATTCTCTGATCTGACTTTTGTGTATGTATCCCGTATCAAACGACCGGTACTATCTCTGCCTTTCCAAACTCGGGCCAGATTTTCTGAGGAAAAGGGGTTGGAGGTATCAGAAGGGATTGGCTGAAGGCGTTTTGGGTTCTGAGTACAATTTGCCTTTATTATTAATGATTTTTATTATTATTTGTTTTCCCTACAATTGATCGGACAAGCACCCGCTTTGTTTTGACAGTCTCAGGACTATTCCTGGAATAGTGGATTCTTTCTCCGGAGTATAGGACCTTCGTATTCCACCTGCCTTTCGACTCCCCAAGTTCGGACTAATCTCGGCGAAAGGCCTATACTCTTTCTGGGATCCACCATTCAAAATGGTATAAGTCGAATATCACAAAAATTATTGGTCAACCTCTGTGCATATCTTTATTCATATATATATATATATATATATTTGCAGCAGGGATTGGTCAATAGTTCATGGATATAAAAACCGATCGATCTATGAAGTGTCTTAAGAATCTATATGCAATTTAACGTTGGCTGATGCAGGGGTAGGCTGACCATGGTGTAAAGTAGGAGTTCGGAATATTTCTACGTGCGTGCACGTGCGTGCGGTATCTAAAGAGCAGTAAAATGCTTTTTTTTTTCCAGATATAAAGCAGTAAATAAAGCAGATATGACATGTCTTTCTGTTTTTTGTGTATTTTCTTGGCTTATTTAGTTTGAATCCTTAAAAGGACGGCGCGAGCAAACAACAGCCATTCAGATCAAAAAATAGAAAGAAAAATGGGGAATCTATCTATTCCTATTAATTACAAATTGATCATAATCCCCAAAATAAAATGACAGAATGAAAGAATATGTACATTTTTAAATATTTTTTTGCGCGAAACAAATAAAGCAAGCAGAATAATAGCAAGGTAAAACAGAATAAAACAATAATAAAATAAAGCCCCAGCCCCTTTTTTTGTTATTCTGCCCGAACTTCAATTTTTGATTTTTTTTTGTATTCACAACGGTACCTGAAACGAAACCGCTGCAAGTTTTACGGTTATACACAAATATACATACAGATATATAAAAATGCAACATTTAAAATGCTAAATAAATATAATAAGCATATTTAGCCAAAAAGAAAAGAAAACTTATTTTCTATTTATTTATTTTTTTTGAAAATGAGTCTAGCCTTTCGTTTTTATTTTCTTTAAAATAAAAACAACGTCCCCAGTAGAGTCGTCACTGTGAGTGTCTCGGGGTTTTTTGCATTTCATCCTCCCATGTTTAGGGGAAAACGAAATTCAAGAAACATGACGCTTTTTTCATTTTATCTTCTATTGTTTAGTGGAAAACGAAATTAAAAAGGACAAAAAAAATCGTTGTAAAGAGCGCGTGGAATACGTCCGGCCTCATTGTGGACTCAAGATGTGATAAACAGAGTGGCCATCTTTATTTTAAGGAAAAACAAAGAAAAACCAAATGTAACCAGATTTGTAAAACGGTTCGGAGGCTAAGTTACGAGGTGAAAATTATAAAGGGCAATTTGGTAATTTTTAAAGCTGAAAAACAAAAGAGTTTGTATGTTTGCAATGCTGTCCCGGTGTCTTTTACTGAAAATCAAACAATTTTTTTTAAGAATGACAATTCAGATTTGTTGACTAAAAGACTTGGACATTTGAGTAGTAAAGGCTTAGAAATTTTTCACAAAAATGAATCTTTTGGTGATGATATGATTTATTGTGTGCCTTTATGTGATACTTGTGTGAATTGTAAACACCGAAGGGTTAGTTTTTCACATCCCTCTCTCGAAAAATTCTCTTTCAAAAATCATCTTGAGTTAATTCATGCAGATGTGTGGGGTCCTATGTGTGTGTCCTCACATGGTAGGAATAGATATTGTTTATCGATTGTTGATGACTTTTCAAGGAAAGTCTAGGTTTTTCCTATGCAAGAAAAGTTTGATGTTTTTGAAAAGTTTAAAACTTGGAAACTTTTGATCGAAAATCAAATTGG
Organism: Codonopsis lanceolata; assembly: GCA_013146195.2. NCBI lineage: Eukaryota > Viridiplantae > Streptophyta > Magnoliopsida > Asterales > Campanulaceae > Codonopsis > Codonopsis lanceolata. Next base: position 56,906,013 of record CM028377.1, on the reverse strand, counting down.
TAAAAAAATCAAGAAACTTAGGATGGATAAAGGATTAGAGTTCTGTAACGGTGAGTTCGAGAGATTCTGTGTTAAGAGTGGGATTGATCATGAAAAATCTTTCCCTTGCAATTTGACTGAGTGCACGAATAGAACTCTGTTAGAACGAGTGAGGGTCATGCTTACTTTGTCGGGTCTTCCCATAGGCTTTTCGGGAGAGGCGGTTGTTGCTGCCGCCTATGTGATCAATAGGTCCCCTTCTATCCCGCTTAATGGTAGATGTCCTGAAGTTGTGTTTTCTGGTAGTGAAATTGATTTTTCAAACTTGCATGTTTTTGGTTGGGCTACTTATGTTCATCAAGAGAATAACAAACTTGAGCCTCGGTTGGTTCGTTGTGTTTTCTTAGGGTACTCGGAGAGGGTGAGAGAGTATAGATTGTGGTTGAGAGATGAAAATGATGAGAGACTTATCATTTGTAAGGATGTAGTGTTTGACCAAACTGAATTTCCTTACTTGCTTCCTGCTCAACCTTTAATTGCTATTGATGCACCCCCTCCCCCGGTTCCAATTGTGGTGGAGCAACCCTATGTGTTGAGGTCTCTCGATATTAGCCCTTGTGTGCAAACTGAAACTGTGGAAAATCTTGAAACTGTGCTTGCTAATCCTGAAATTGTTGATAAAGAATTTGAACAAAATGGGGAGGAAGAAAATGTGATTGAAAATTTAGGTGAGTATCAACTTGCTAGGGGTAGGTCTAGACCTTTTGTTAGGAGGCCGTCTAGTTTTGATAATAATTTTCACATTTCCTCATTTGTGTTTTGTATGCTTGATTCTTTTAACAATTTGCATGAACCCAAAATTTACAATAATGATGCTTTAAAATGTGGAAATCCTAGTAATTGGTTAAATGCTTTAATGAATAATGTTAATGCGTTGCATGTGAACCATTATTGGACTTTGGTGTCCTTTCGTGTGGCTGAATCTGTTTCTTTTAAAGCTAGGTTGGTTGTAAAAGAGTTTTTTTTCGAAAACAAGGGGTTGTGATTAAACTTGCTCTAGTTGTCTAATTCGATTGAGAGGTAAAACCTTTGGTAGTAACTAAAATTCAATTTTGTTTAAAAATGCTTGATTTTGATTCTTGTGATTGATGTTTTGTTTTGGTTACCCGAAAATCCTCGACATACTTGGTGTGTGTCATGGTATCTTTCTTGTTCTTACTGTGGTGTTAGAATAAGATAGATTTGCTTACTTTGTGTTAGCGGTGGAAATTTCCTTGAAATCTATGAGCAGTTCTTTGTGAACAGTCATGGTGTCTTGACTGATTCTGCTTTGTGTTTAATTAGTTAAGTGTTTTTCTTTGCTCTGCTTTGTGTTGGTTCAAGTGCAATGGTAGGTGATGATGAAGCTTTCTTAATTTATGTCTTTGTGAGTCCATGTATGTGTACCAGCACTTGTTCCAAGGTGGAGAATATTAGAATTGGAGGCTCAATTGTGGCAGCCTTTTTCCAAGCCAAGACCAAACCAAATCTGGCCCATCCTCCCCCTGGTGACCGCCTAGCCCATCCCCTTGTGACTTTGGGAGCCGGTTTCCTCTTGCGTTTTTCTTGGTTCCTTGATTTTTTCCCTTGATTGACTTTGACTCCCATATATATACTCCCTCTTAGGCGTCCCTCACAACAGTAAGCAAACTTGTGAGAGAAACCTACAACAAACACCATTCTTCTTCTTCTTCTTCTTCTGTGACGAAGACGTGACTCTATGTGAGTTAGTTAGTGGTCCTCTCCATTTGTCTCTTTCTTTATGATTGGAGATTGTTGGCCAGATTAATCTCCGGTTTGTCTCCTTCGTGGGTGTTGCCGAAGAGTGTGTTGGTCGGACTGAGTTTTGGGGCTTTCTCCTTGGTTAATACTTGCTGGTATTACAGTGGTCTCACTAATCGACTTGGGTCAGTGAAAGGTGTCTGAGACGAAGAGTTTGTAGCCTGGACTTTCGTGGTCAATGAAGGCGAGTCGTGTTTGGGTCACGACGTTATAACAATACTCTTTGTGTCATTTCTTCCATCCGTTCAATTACTCTTAATTTCTCTAGACTAATATTTGTTTTGTTGGAACACAACTTATTGGTTTAAAAGGAATTTGGTGTACTAATTAAATTAACTACTTGTATTAATAGGTTAATTGTTAGGAGGTTGAAATTTTGATTTATTCAAAATCCTCGTTTTTGTACGGGCTCCTTTCGGACAGTGTGATATAAAATCACAACATACTCAATATGGTTAATGGATAGTTTTGGATATTATCCAATAACACCCATTAAACTTAACAACAGGTGTTATTGGATAATACCCTGTCTTATCCATTAACAAATGGATATTATCCAGATAACACCCAATAAGCAACATTATATTTTTTCATAAACACAAACACTCACACACAGTACACACACACAAACACATAGTACACACAAAAACACACACAATACGCATGCACGTACATGTACACACACAAAACTAAGCACACGCACACACTTTTAAGAAATTGAGAGGGAAGAAGAATTGTTTGGTTTAAACTTTAAATAACTTTTAATGCCAAGCAAGTCTTTCATTCATTTTCATTCAATCTACTTATAAATAATTCCTATTTTATCCCGAATAGATATTAAATTTTCTATAATTGAGTAATAGAGAATAAATTTGGGATGAGATCTAGATTCAATTTAATTCTCTATCGAGATAAAACATAACTTTTTAATCTTGTTGTCAGATAATTGCAAATGAAAAAGAAAATATTTTGATTGGCTTCTTATTCATGAAAATAAAAACTGGTTAGAAATAAGTTTTTTTGATGATCAATAAATTACTCCCTCCGTAAAAATCGTTATACTATCTAGGGATACTTCACTTAAATAGTACAACACTCTAAAAATTTATGTTTATAATCTCTAAAATATTTCAACTTTATACTTCATATTTAATATTAACATATTGAGTATGTATACCCAAATATTTAAGTGGAATTGAGTGAGTAACTAAATAATATAATAAAATCTCCTAATTTTGACTTTTATCTTTTTCTTTCTTTCTTTTTTACTCCTCAAATAAAAAGTGACCTTTGCAATAGTGTGACATTTGCTACACTATTTTTATCACCTCATATATATATATATATATATATATATATATATATATATAAAGTCTTTTAAGTCAAAATTTTATAATATTGTTCATAGTTGTGAGAGAAAGTATATGTGCTTATTAAAAAGTCAAATACCTTATTAAAAAATTAAATACTTTTATTCATTATAATTATAAATAACAATTAAATGTTCTTAATCCAAAACAAAATAAAAAATACGTTCATTATAAACAATTTTTATAATTACTTGTTAATATTTATATTAAACTTTTAAATAAATATCAAAAAGTTATAATGAATATATTAAATAATTCAATGGGTTAGATAAAATTTTGCTACCCCTGCTTTGGACACTGACTTTGCCATGTCATAGGCCAATTACTTATCTCCACGTCACAGGCCAATTACTTATCTCCACGTCACCGTGCTCTCTTGAGGCCCAAACAACGGCCCTGATCTCATCACAAACCTAGAGAAGCGACTTATTTTTCGTGTTCTAGACCCTTCCGATTAAAACATAGAGAGAGAGAGTTTTAACCACGGTTAGTCGAAAATACACACAAATGTAATTGAACCGGATTCCTCACCAATTGGTGCTTTTATTTTGATTAAATTAAATTACACAAAATATGTGAAATTTATTACTATACTACTCTATAATTGTACTTTTTCTTTTTTTATTCTTTCTAAAATAATTATCCTATTTAAAAAAAATACTTTCACTACTTACCATTACTTTTTTTATCTATAGTCGTTACTTTTTGAAAAAAATAACACATTACATCAATATTTATAATATATTCAATTAATTGGTAAAAACTTGAGTAAGACAGTCTTATGAGTATTTTTTGTAAGATAGATCTTTTTTACCCGACCCAAGTGTGTTAGTGGTTTGAGCTGTGAGAGAGTGAAGCTTTGTCTTACGAATTAATATCCGTAAAATAGCTTATAAGAAATATACTGAAATTACTTTTTTCTTAAACAGTGTAACAGATGAAAAAAACGATTATTTAAAAGAGATTTAGTTACAGTAATCTTTACTTTTTGAAGCAATACATTAATTATAATTTCCATTTTAAATTATTTCTAAAATAAAAAATTGACAAAAGTCTTCGCACTTCTTAGCAAAGTCCTTAAAAAAAAACTTTGTTTGAATTAAAAAAATTAAACAAATGAGTATGTATTTTTGACGAGTATAAATATTCTTAAGCTTAATAAAGGTTATTCCTTATAAGCGGGCGAAACTTTTGATTTTTTTTTTTTGATTTTATGAATACTTTCTGATTTAAATTTTAAACTACAAAATATAAGAATTTAATCATTTACGATATTTAATGAAAATTACCAAGGCTAGTAGTGAAAGTAACTAAGAGTCCTCCTAACTAGGGTTAGTGATGTAACTTGGGTTGAACGGCCGTGATCGTTAATTCTTCTTTACTGCAGGAGGGCCCGGAGTTATAATAAACATTCCAAGGGGGAGGGTAAAAATATATACGTACAAGACCTACATATAGATTTACTGAGAGAAACTTCCGAGTTCCGATATAGATAGAGAGAGAGAGAGAGAGAGAGAGAGTGAGGAAAAGTGCAAGAAGAAGAGGAGGAGAGGGTTTTTTTGTGGCTTTGTTGAGTGGACAAACAAGAAAACTCAAAGCAGCAAAACTCGGTTTCAATCCTACTAAGCCTCGTTGAACCTTCTGAGATTCATGTTGATTCGTTCGGCCCACCCTCTTGTGCTTTGAATTCAATCCTCCTGTCGTGTTCTTGTTGTCTCGGATCCTTATCCGTTATCCCAGATCTGGACTGCTGGTGAGTTGATAGGTTCGATTTCCTTGATTTTTCAATGTGAAAATGATTCGTTTCGTGATTCAATGGCTTCAATTTGATTCTCAATAGTATTTTCTTCGTATTTTCATCTTTCAACCGTAGTTTGTTCGATCCGGTTTGGATTTTGTTTGATTTTTTGATTTTTTATGCAATTTATCGTCATTCAACTGTAGTTCATTTGATCATCTTTGGAGTTAATTTGATTTTTAGGAACTTCTTGCAGTTTTCGGCAATGCTACCTTAAGTTTTACGAATTTAGGTTGATGCCTAGTGATTCATTATGTATGAGAATGCTACACCTTTTAATTGGTGAGAATAGTGTCCAATTCGATTTTTTTTGGTCCCGTGTAATGTGATTTTTTTGACGAAAATTAATAATGAGGATGTACAATCGCTTATTTCTACTAAGCTGTACTCTCGAATGTTGGTGCCTAGAACATGGATCTGATGCAAGTGAAGAAGTGACTGCATATGTTGGTAGATCTGATAGAGAACAGAAATCTACTGTCTACCTAGCTTATTATGGGGCAATTTCCGAATCACTCTTTCCCATCTATGTTTAGACACTTTAATTTGGTTCAATTTTTTAATCTGAAGCCACCTGACTTCAAGGTGGCTAAAGTTGTCGTCATTTTGATTTTTGATGAAACAAAATTAACAGTGCTGTCCCTGTTATGGGGAAGGAGGGGGTTGGGAATGGAGTGGGAGTTGGGTCCGGTTGAGACTGGGTCTTTGGCATCATTAGCTGATAGTTGCTGTTGTTTATTTGAGCACACAACCTATGCTTTAGGTATTGGCTGAAATGATTGTTTGGTATCATCGACTAACTCCTATTTTGTTTACAGATTGTTGTGTACCACTGTAGTTGGATCTTCGGATGGCTCTCTCGATATAAGGAACCTTTATTTCTTTCTCTCGGTGTTTTATTTGGTCTTGTGCTACCTCCTGGCCTGTGAATTTGTGTGGGGCGATTCATGATTTGGTTTTGCTGTTAATGATTGTTAGTAAATCATACTCTCATTCGATTGCAATCGGTTCCTGGGGTTGGCGCCCTCTTGAGAGTTGGGAAGTTAACTTCCGCTGCCATCTCGGTTGCCGGCTGTGAGAATTACCGGTCTGTCTTGTCTTTTCATGTCTCCTAAGTCAGACAGCCCTGTTCAGACACAGATGGCCGTGGCAGTTTATTGCAGTCCGCTTGGCAGGGAGTACCATGGAAATAATAGGATGGATGGGAAAGCTGCAGGTAGTCGACGTGTTTTTGTGCAGACTGAAACTGGTTGTGTGCTTGGGATGGAACTTGATCGGAGTGATAATGCACATACCGTGAAGAGGAGGTTGCAGATTGCCCTTAATGTTCCAGTGGACGAGAGCTCTTTAACTTTTGGTGATATGGTTTTGAAGAACGACCTTAGTGCCATTCGTAATGATTCCCCTCTTCTTCTGACGAGGAACCTGATGCACAGAAGTTCTTCAACTCCTTGTCTCTCACCTACTGGTAGGGATATCCAACAAAGAGATCGAAGTGGGCCTATTGAGATTTTGGGGCACTCGAGTAGCTTTGACAGAACTAAACAACTTGTCAAGGAAATTGTCAAGGCAATGAAGACTGGTGTTGATCCATTACCTGTTCATAGTGGCCTGGGAGGTGCATACTATTTTAGGAACACCAGAGGTGAGAGTGTTGCCATTGTGAAGCCAACAGATGAAGAGCCTTTTGCGCCAAACAATCCGAAAGGCTTTGTGGGTAAAGCTCTTGGGCAACCGGGCTTGAAGCGTTCAGTTCGGGTCGGGGAAACTGGCTTTAGAGAAGTTGCTGCATATCTCCTTGACTATGATCACTTTGCTAATGTACCTCCTACTGCACTGGTAAAGATCACCCATTCAATCTTCAATGTCAATGACGGAGTAAATGGGAACAAGCCTCAGAACAAGAAGCTTGTTAGCAAGCTTGCATCCTTCCAACAGTTCATACCTCATGATTTTGACGCTAGTGATTATGGGACATCAAGCTTCCCTGTTTCTGCTGTGCATCGGATTGGTATATTAGACATTAGGATTTTTAACACAGATAGACATGGCGGTAACCTACTAGTTAGAAAGCTTGACGGTATTGGGAATTTTGGTCAAGTGGAACTCACTCCAATTGATCACGGCCTCTGCTTGCCAGAAACTTTGGAGGACCCATACTTTGAATGGATACACTGGCCTCAGGCTTCTATTCCCTTTTCTGATGATGAGCTTGAGTACATAAAAATGCTTGAACCTGTTAGGGACTCTGAGATGCTGCGAAGTGAACTTCCCATGATCCGAGAGGCTTGCCTTCGAGTGTTGGTTCTTTGCACAATTTTCCTCAAGGAAGCTGCTGGTTTTGGTCTCTGTCTTGCTGAGATTGGTGAAATGATGACTCGGGAATTTCGTTGCGGTGAAGAGGAACCTAGCGAGCTTGAGGTTGTATGTCTCGATGCAAGGAGGTTGATAGCTGAGAGGGAGGTTTTGTCCCCCAAGGCCGATTCAGAAGAAGACGGGTTCCTGTTTGATATTGACTGTGAAGATTCAGCATTTGACTTCACCCCTAAAATGACATCAGAGAGCTTTATGAACCCTCTGCCATTCCAATATGGATTTGGAGTCAGCAATGGCCGAAACCCACTTTCTAAACTCGAGGAGAGCATCGAGGAAGAAGAGGAAAGTGAAGAAGAGAAGGAAACAGGATATGTAGCATTTCCCACCCCAAGAAAGCTACCAACCATTTCCAAGCTCTCAATGTCCTTAAAGACAACTAGTTTAGGTGATAACCTGAAATACCAGAAATTTTCGGGAACCAAGCCAGAAAATGGCTACCTAGCAAGCTCATCATCTGGACACAGGAGTGCAAATGAGCAGCTACCTGCAAGTCCCTGCTTCGTGAAGGTAGCGGACATGAACGAGGAAGAATGGGCGGTGTTTTTAGAGAAGTTTCAAGAGCTGCTGTACCCAGCATTTGCAAAGCGCAAGTCGGTGACAGTTGGTCAGAGGCAGAGGCAGAGGCTCGGGACTTCTTGCCAGTTTTGAGATAGATGGAGGTATAACTAAGCTATATTTTCTCGCTTCAAGAGTTTGACTTAGATGAAGAAGAAGAATAATAATACCTGCAGGCTTGCGGGAGTGAAGGGTTCGTTTAGTGTAGGGTTGGGTTTTTATGGGTTTTCCCTCCCCGGAAGAAGTTTTAGATGGGAGTAGCTGTAAATAGTCGTGGAATGGAATGATGCTTGGTTAGAATTTAGCTTTTCTTGTTTCTTTCTTTCTTTCATTTTTTTTAAGGTTTTGAATTTTTTCTTTCACTCCTTATGGACTTGTTCGATAAATAAATTGTACAATGAAATCCAAAAAGCGGAAAAAAAAAATAGTCTTGTGAATACAGAATCTCTGTGCTTTTATAAACGTATTATTATTATTATTATTATTACTTTTTCTTTCTTAATAGCTTTCTTGTTTGTTGTTTTAGTTGGAGAACTCACTTATGGTTGGGATGAGTGTTGCAGACATGCCAACTTAATGATCTGCATACTCCCTCCCTCGCACCTGTCAATGGAACTGAGATTAATAAATTTTTAGATTTTGTTTGGATCGGATTATCTTATCGAATCATATCTTAAATTTTTAGATTTGAATAATACTGAATAAAATTAATATTGAGGTATTTTTGCTTAGTCAAATATTGAATAAAAATAATTATCATTTTATTTACACAAATATGATTAACAATGTTGGTTAGATATTATAATATGCAGAAGAATTTATATTTACGTAACTTTTATTTATATAATATTAATATATGTTTTATTTTGTATCAAATGGGATTGTTAACTGAACGGAACACCTTAATCTAAATTGGATTTGTTAAACTCTTGGATTATCGGATTCAGCTCACAATTAGATAATCAGATTGAAAAACTCAATTCATATCTTAAAAATACTATCGGATTCGGATTGAAGTTGGATTAAAATTCGATCCATGTATTGAAAAGTTCTTTTTTTTTTTGGAAATTGAACATGTATAAATAGAAAAATAATACTCATACCAGAATCCACTCTTCTATTTTTGAATATTTCATATAGGGAGTTCATTTTCAAAATTAGGCTTATATATATTTTTATAATATTTTATTTTTATCATCTACTTATATTATAAGCCTATTTATAATATTTAAATATTTTTGTAATTGTGACGAACTCCAATGATATTCACATGCATGGATTCATTGAAAGGAATAGAGAGAATATATGAGTGTTTGACAGTTGATTTAATTATTAATATTGATAAAATATGTATATTTTTTTAAAATTCATGTGTATATTAACTCATAATTAAAAAATTAAGAAAAAGCAGGATAACTAAGAATAAAACCAAGAAGCTCTTCCATTATTGTCATTTGGTATTTTTAAGCAAGAATAATGCTAATAATAAAAAAAACAAACAAACAAACAAACAAAGGTAATGCTCTAATGAAAGTAGTGAGTGCAGACTTACCGGCAAGAAGATTCCCAAAAGTGTATTGTATCAATCTGTTTTTTTTTCCAAGTAAATGAATATGACAGGAGTGGGGCTATCAAGTATCAACACCCTAGAATTTGTTCTCTACAGCTAATTTTTTGTATTAAGATGTTGTAAATTAAGAAAATAGGTTGTAAAGAGCAAATTTTGGGGGTGTGATAGCCCCTCCCATAAGATTGTTTTTGTAGTTAATTGTATTGTAGGGCTCATGTATTGAACTGTTGATCTGATTCCGGATTTAATTTTGTACGACAAATATTTTGTGCACACGGTAATAGTAAGGTTTGTTTTTAGTTTTCAAAAATATTTCAAGTTTTTCATCTCAAAAATTTGATGAGGTGATTAAGGTAGTACTTTTAATAAAATACAATTATTAAAGTATAATTTTTACAAGACAGGAAAGTCATTTATACATGAAACAGAAGGAAAGTATAGGTATGATTGCGCATTAATGGTGATTGTACTTGGAACTTATCACTTTATTTTTAGAAGAAATTACAAAAATCGTTTCTAGACTTACATATTTTTCACAAAATTATTCTTGAGCATTAAATGTTCTTCGCTCTTGCTTCAAACTTCAAATGATTAAGTCTTAATTTGGTCACCCTATTTTCGGTTAAAATTTATTAAATTCACTTTATTTTTTTTCTTTTTCAATTTAATCACTCTACTTGGCTTCGAAAATCAATAAGGTCACTAGAGTCATTTTTGTTAGTTAAGTTGGATGGAAATCTTTGGAAATACAATAATGCCCCTTACATGTGTATTGACAAATTCAAGTCATATAATAAGAAATTATATTTGAGAGGGGAAGGAGACCCTCAAAACCCCCAAATTTAGTAAGCGTATTTTTTGAATTTCCTGAAAAAAATTAAACTTTTCATCCAAATATATTAATTGAGTGATGAACATGCTAATTATGTAAAAATAGAATAATTAAATTAAGGGAAAAAAAGTAAAATAAGCTTAATAAATTTTGGCGAAAGTAGGATGACCAAATTGAGATTTAAACCAACTTCAAACTACACCATTTCCACTAAACATTAGTCTATCGAGTGGATGCTACATATTATATGAAACTAGATTTTGTGCCATAGGCATGTGAATTCTCAAAGTATGGCACAAACATCATTCGAATTACTCAATGTATGATATAGTGTTAGTGTTTCTTTTTGAAATGTAAAAATTCATGATTACAAAAAATGCATTAGAAGAAACAGATCGCAAATGTAACTCTAACAATTTCCAAACCCATGCTTTTCGAACTAACACCCAATTCAAAAAGAAACACTAACACTAAAAGAAACACCCACATTTTTTTGAAACTGTAAAAATTCATAATTACAGAAAATAAGTATAAAAAATGCACTAAAATAAATAGAGCGCAAGGGTAACTCTAACAGTTTTCAGATCCATGATTTTCAAACTAACACCCGATTCAAAAAGAAACACTAACACTAAAATAATTACCTGAAAGTTACTAATTAATTGCATATCCATATATTACTCGTGATGGCTTGCTTATGGTGTTAGCTAGACCTAATCATAGAGTTTGTTGTTGCAAAATAACGTGGTGGTTGATCGGTGCAGTTGATACTGGTTGTGAATCTTTGTGGTTGTATGGTCATGGTACTACATCATTCGTTGTACCTCAAAATCTTTGGATGTAAAGCACAGACAATAATGAATATGTTTGCCAAGATCATATAAACTGACTCAAACTTAACCAATGAGAAATCCAAGGCTAAAATTCACTGAATCTTACATTACAAATATAATCTTTACCACCAGCATTAATTTTTGGGTGAGTACAATGAAAAAGCAAGTGAAGCATATATGAAACACATGCTTAATATAAAAATAAAAATAAAAGGAAAGTGAAGAGAATAACTAAAAATAAAAAAAGCCGGTGAATAGGATTAGGGAAATTAGAAATTAGTTGAAAAGAATGAGAAGGCCAGCAATACGACGACGAAACAATAAAACACACACAAAGAATTAAACCCACAAAAAAAAATGGACGCTCGAATTCGGAGGAAGGGAGTCGCTCAAAACTGGTAGAAGAAGAAGCGCTTGCAGTAACTTGAGGGCGGCGACTTGAGAAGAAAAGTGAGAGAAAGAAGAAAAAGGGAGAAATCGTGATACAAAGAGGATGATGAAATAGATAGAGAGATCCATAAAAATTGTGGGATGGAATCAACATCAAACCTACTCCAGTGCATACAACAAGATTCTAACTTTCACAAAATAAAAAAATGATGGCACAAACTTCATACCCTCAAGCAAATATAAACGTCAGGAAATGTGTCCATGCTTATCGGAGAGGCTACTTGAAAAATTATTTTAATACTCAGTTCCCAACTAATTAATTGATCGTGATATTCACTTTGGGGACATTTAGAAACACACTTATTAGCAAGCAACATTGTGTAATTATTAAACAATTAATTGTGCTTTTGCTAAAAGCCTTGATATGGAAGGAGGGGTCACAAAGGAGAGTCCGGGAAGGATGCAGAAGGCCCGGTGGCCAGAAAGCTTGCAGAAGTTAGGTCTCGATTCAGGCAACGACTTCAATTCCGGTGGCGGCGGCTTGAGGGGATGCTGAAAGAGGAGGGGAAAGGAGTCATAAAGAAAGGGTTGAGAGAAAAGGGAAATAAATTGGGGAAGTAAAGAGGAGAACCTGGCGTAGTCACTGAGAGAGAAAGAAAGGGTTAGAGATAGAAAAAAAGGGAGGTGGGTTTGGGGAAATAACCGCTACACATGCTTGGGATATTGAGATTTAATCGTGGCCAGTAATTGTGTTTGGTAAAAATAAATCCTGTGTAGTAGTTAGCCTTTACCATCTCAAGTGTGCGAGACTGAGGAGTACTGTAATATAGATAGTTGTGTGATAAACATAGGAATTTCAAATAGAAATCTTCAAATTCAATGGTATATGTTTAGAAACTTGACTAAATATTTAGGATAGAAAGGAAAGAAAGATAGCCTAAACAGGAATAAAACTAGTACCCACCCCATCCGCTTTGAGGAAGGGGGTGATGTCCGAGGTATGTTCCAAAAGATACACAAAAGGGACTTCTTGACAGGCTCCACGCTTTGTGAGAAAGTCTACGCCTTGATTTCCTTCCCAAAAAACATGTTGGATGGTTATCTTTAGCCCTTGGCATAACACTTTCATGTTTTCAATTAGGCAGTCATTTGGTTCCCGATATCCTTCTCATTTCTGATTAAGTTGTAGGCAACTTGAGAGTCTGTTTCTTTGATAGCTTCTTTCACTTGTTTGAACTTCAATATTTCAAGACCCATGAACATAACATTTAGTTCTGCCTCGAGAGTAATACACAAATCTAGTTTTCCATAGAAGCTTCCCAACCAATTTGCTTTTGAGTCCCATGTAACGCCACCGAATCTGCAATTTCCACTCCTCATGTTCACACTACCATCCGTGTTAATCTTTGTTCTACTTGCAAATGGGGGACACCAAGCAATAAATTTCAAATTTAACAAATTTAGAAAAGGTTTGAGAAACTTCCCTCGTCCAATTGGATATTTTCACGCACGTTCTTACAATACTGTTAATCTCGGAGTTTATTACTTTCGCATTCCTGTCTTTTCGAAAATGAACGGATATCGAGCAAATCTAGAAAATGCAAGAAACACTATGAATGCAAGCCTTATTATTACTTTCAATGACAAGGGTTTTCACATTCCAAAGAGATGTATTCACAAAGACATTCCAGATGTTGCGAGCATCAATGCAATCGCGAATAATGTGGATAGGCTTCTCTTTTTCATTGTTACATCTGACACATAAGGAAGAATCACACATATGACACTTAGCCCTTAGGCTATTCGACACAAGTCTATTTTTTAAAATGAGCCAAAAGAAAGTAATGATTTTAGCCCGAATTCTCAATCTCCACGACCAATTCCAGGACGGGGCATCAGAACTAATAATATTTCTCGTTAAGTAGAGTTGTCTAATAGGGCAAAAGTCCGTGGGCATGCCCGCCCCGCCACCTATTAGGGGCGGGTTAGGATGATGTATTAGATACCCGTTTGGATGGGGGCCTCACGGGCATTGCCCACACAGGCTGCGAGCATTTGCGGGGTGGGGTGGGGTGCGGGCAGCCGCACTTTCTCAATCTTTTAATAAATATAAAATTCCACATGCAACATCCAGGGGAGGCGGCCCAATGATTGCCCATTCCACTCATTCGGTGATTCACTGACTTGTGTTACATAATAAGTTAATAACATTGAAAACCCAAAACTAAAATAAACCTAAAAATCAAAATATCAAACCTTCATCTGACTTCTTTTCCTTGTTCCTTCCGTCTTCGCCCTTCGGCTCTGCGTCTCTCTCTCGTTCTCTAAGACTCGAATCAAGTCATCTTGCTTCCAGATCCGGCACGACGGCACCGCCTGTGGCTCTCTGTGACAGCCTCATGGTCTCATGGACTCACGACCTTCACAAGTATCGCTCTGGCGCTCTGGTCTCGCATCTCCCACCTACGCAAATTGTCCCCTTCCCCAGTCCGGTAGTTCACCCAATACCCACCTTTCGATTTGGATTGTGAAACTTGAGTTAGGGCTAGCATCTCACTCAAAAATCAAAAATCAAAAATCAAAAAAATACTCTCACTCTATCTCTCACGCTGACGCATGGCACGACTTCCGACTTTCTTCCTCCTGCGATTGCGCCGCCTCATGTCCTCCGGCTCTGGCTCACAGTCACTGGTCCTCCGATGATTGAAACTTACTATTTAGTATTTGAAGTATTTTGAATTTAATGGATTTTTAATTTTGTAATTTTGTAATTGTCTATTTGAAGTATTTTGAATTTGATGGTTTATGAATTATGATTTTATATTATATGATTTCTTATTTGTGTAATTTTTTTATTTAGTATTTGAAATAATTTCTTATTTTGAATTTAATGCCTTAATGGTTTATGAATTGATAATAAATAAAAAAAATACATTTTTGCGGGCTTTGCCCGTTTTACACGCGACCCTACGCGGGGCGGATTGGGCCAATAGATTCAAGGACCAGCAAGGTTGCGGGCTTTTCAGGCCCGCGGGTAAACTCACCCCATATGCCCTTTTGACAGCTCTATCGTTAAGAGGGCATAGTGTCACGGAGTTGTTCTTTTAACAGTACCATGCGGAATTTGCGTCTTGTTGCCCCTCACAATCTCTTTTGGGAGCGTGACAATAGGCACTCTTAATACTAAACAAACCATTAGTATTAGGGGTGGTCTCATGTAGGACAGTCTTACGGATCTTAATTCGTAAGACGGACCTATCCATATTAAATGGACCAAAATCCAGTAATCTCAGTGCAACCCTTTGAATTTTGAAAATTACAGTGTCACCCATCACGTGTATAAATGAAGAGTGTCACGTTTTAGTATTAAAAGTATCACTTTTCAGTATACAATGTGTCACTTTTCAGAATAAAATATGTCATTCTATGTTTTTAATAAAAAAATATCATTTTTTCCTTTAAAAGATGTTACTTTTTAACCTTCAATGTGTTATTTTTTAGTCTTAAATGTGTTATTTTTGATTTTAAATGTATCACTTTTACTTTAAAAAGTGTTACTTTGTATTATAAATGAAAACCGTCACTTTTTTGGGTGAAACGGTGAAAGTGTCACTTTATAGCATTAAATTTAAATGTGTCACATTTTAGAATTAAATGTGCCACTTTTGGCAGTCATTAGTAATTTTAAAGTGTCATTTTTTAATATTAAATGTGTCACTTTTTAGTATTAAAAGTGTCATTTTTTAGTATCAAGAGTATTACTTTGTATTTTAATAAAAATTATAATAAATTTCCCTTTATAGTGTCACTTTTGACCTTAAAATGTGTCACTTTTGTCTTTTAAATGTGTTACGTTTGACTTTAAATGTGTCACTTAACATTTCGTCAAAGTCTGTTATGCTATGTCAAGCATCCCAAGACAAATGAGGCTAGCGGATGGATAACAGAGCTGACAAATGATTAAACTGCAAGGCGTATGAAACGAAAGAATTTCAGCGACAAACTTTGAAAGTGCAGTGACACTCGAAACAAAATGAGAAACTTCTCATTAATGCGTGACAAGCCACCGAGGTGACACGTGGCGAGCCACACTCGATGAAAATAAAATTATGCAACTTGAGGGATTCAAGCCCGTGTCCTAAACCAAGATTAATGCTACAACTATATACCACCACGACTATTCCGATTATATGATATTTAATAACATGTTTTGTATTTATTATGAGCAACGAATTTCTAAATAGGATTCTGTTTTACAAATTCAAAATCCGTAAGACTGTCCTAAACAAATGTTTGTCTTAATATTAAGGCCCCACGGAGTATATATATCCTCCCTGATGTGATAAATGGAGAGATGAACATATGTGATGCTATTTTTCATAATTTCGGACAAGCCATTATCCACATCATTTAAACATCGAGAACTTTGACATCCGATTCAACATTGGTATTAATTATTAAAACAATGGTTAAGACTCCCGTTACCACACCACCAATCTTTCCAAAGACCAACCTTTTCACCATTCCCAGTATCCCCCTTGATTCTGAAGTCTATTTTCGTTAAATAATATGAAATCATAAACTAACTTAAACAATGAAACATAAAAACTAATTTATCACACTGATGCATCGGCTCACAACATATGACGCAACCGCCTTAACAAACATCGATCGTCTTGTCTAATCATGACGCGACCACCATCGTACAATAAACCTAAAACACATTTGATCCTTTTAAACACTAAACTTGCAATGCATGACACTATTTAATTGATTGGTGATATTGATGTTAAGACCATATATTTTTCTGTTGAGACTGATTTTCCATTAGGAAATATATTCATGATAGTGGAATATTATATTATATATAATGACGTACGGTTGCGTCATTAATTATATTACAGAATAAATCATCAAAGAGATAGTATTTTATTTGATGTGACAAATTATTCCGTTTCAAAATCAAGTAATGTTATTGTCTATCTCTTTAATTTATTATATCCTCTTTGCCTTTTTAATGTTATTTCCAATGCGAATCAAAATCTTGTCCAGGCATTATGTCATTCGAAATTTTGTTTCATATAGATGAAATGCAGTTAAAAGAAAAATGGGTCCATTTTAAATTTTGGAAAAAGAAAAAAAAATTACTACTTGGTCATGCTCTAGCGTCACAAATAGAAGGGAGTATATGAATATCAAGAAGAACTGAATAGCCAACGAACTTTAGTTCAATTGGTATTGTTTATTTTTCATAATGGAAAAATCGGTGTTTAAGTCTAACTAGAGACATCCTGAACTTTACAACTCTCATTAAAGAATTTGTAGTGTTAAAGCTTTTCATATATATATATATAATTATAGCTTTTCAAAACATCAAAATAAAATAAAATAAAAAGATTGGGGTAGGGTGTATGTCCGTCCAACCTTTAAAAAAAAAAAATTGAAGAAGAAAATGTAAAATCCACTTGTCTCAGTTTTAGGAGGTATTTTCACCATTTGCTAATTGCAAGAAACCTTTTTAGCAGATGTAAAATAAAATGAATGAAAATGTGTTGAGGAGATAAGCTTGTGATTTGATTTGATTTGATTGAAACTTGAAAGACAACCTACGTAATAGAATTGAACACACATTGACGATTTTATTCAAGTTAGGCCATATATACTTTCCGCTTTTGCATTGCCAGTCTGCCACCCTAATCTTGATTTGACTATATATTGTCTTGTATTTTAGTGCCACTTGTGACTTGTTTGTGGAGGTGGGGGTTTTATCTAATCATTTTAAGTTATATACAAACACTGGATTCACAATAACCTTAACCTACATGTTTCTCAAATTTATTCCATTATTTCAATCTATTAACTCCATAATTGTCTAATTAATAAAATTGTTAACATGAACGTGTTCACGGGTACTTGCTCATTTAAAATAAATAAATTATTCGTAAAATGATCATACATGAGTCTAATCAAAATATAATAATTAACAAGAGTAAATCTTTCATATTTTACTACTCCATGATCCCTGTAATGAACTTTTCTATTTATGAAGCACATTGAGTTTGAGTTTGGGTGGCATTAGGTCTTATAATTATAACCTAAATTCCATTAATTTATATAATTTGGTATGAAAATTACCTGATTTAATTCGGTCGTTATTTTTTTGAGTCAAAATAGGTTACTCAGTGTGACCCAAAAAATTAATATGGTGTTTTGGGTCAGATTAAAATGGGTCGAATCCGTTTTCTATACAAATGCATGTTTTTGATGAAAAATGTGGACTAAAATAGGTCGAATCGTTCTGACCTGATTTGTTTTGATCAAACCCATTTTAACCCGTTAAATTTTAAGTCATAACGAGTCATGATCTATTTCGACCCGACCCTCGACAGCCCTCGGTAGCATACTTGGCTGCATGAGGGATGAAGATGAAGCACATGTTACGGGTATGGTGGGGTTTTAGTTAAATGTCAGTATTATTGTGAAAATGAGTGAAGAGAGCAAGTGGGTAGATGAAATAAGTTTGTATTCATGGGAATGGGGGGTATGCAGGTACTTGTTTCCTAACATACAACCACTACCACCAGATCTTTTCTTTTAATTCGTGCTCAAATATTTCTCTTTCAGAAAAAGTCCATTATCCAAAGCATGGCCGACCCATGGATAAGAAGATATAAAGGTTACTATATATTCCCTCCTTCCCGAAATTATCGTCCAGCTTTCCTTTTTTATCCGTTTTAAAATAATTGTCCAATTTGAAACATATTTTTTTAGAACATCACTTTTACCACTTTACCCTTACTTTTTCACTCTACTTTAATTATGAGCCATATATATATAGACTTTAAAAGAAACTACACATTAAATCAATATAAATAATCAAGTCAATTATTTTTTCTTAAACTATGCGTCGAGTCAATTAGGACGATTATTTAGGACGGAGAGAGTATTAATTACTTTATGCAGCTCTTTCTTTCTTTGGTTCTGACCAAATATCAGCAATAGAGACTATAGTGAATAACATGTAATATCTCAAAAAATATGATAATGAGGTAGAAATTTAGATAAAATAGTGTTACGGATATTTTTTTAAGATGAATTCTTTTTACTCGACTCATCGTGTGTTGGCGGGCTGAGATGCGAGAGAGTAGGGTTCCGTCTTACGAATTAAGATCCGTAAGACTGTTTTATAGGAGAACTACTCTAACAATAAATAGCCACTCATTTTTTATAATTCGAAAAGCTTCTCAACCAGGAAGCTTAATTATAAGATATTATCTATATGAAACATATCTGGGTTTTCTTTAGAAAGTTCAGCAAGAATTTAATTTGGTTCACGTAATTCCAAAATTCAAGTTAATGTTCACCATATGGGGCTCAAACCCACGACGCAGCCAACCTTGGCTCAACAACATCCAACATCCAAAAACCCATTGGTTCGTCTCAGGTCACAGGTCACGGGTCACAGAATAGATATGTACAAAATGTAGTCACATTGCTTTTGCTAATGTGCACATCATTTTTGAATTTTGATACGCTGATACCATCCAATTCCAGGCATCCATGTACATTGATTGGATTGTAAACGCGCTAAGTTGTTTCCATGTTCCTTACAATAATAAGGCTGAAAACTGGGTCCATCCATTTTCCAACATTTTCAGCTGCTAGAATATCCAATATATTTTTTAAAAAATTTGATAAATGACACTTTATTTTTTTGGGTTAAAAAAAATGAGTATATCCTTAATGAAATACGATCAGTCACGCGCTGCATCGCAATTCTAAGTCGATGCATTACAATTTTAATTTATGTACCGGGAATCCACTTTATGCATCATAAATTCAAATTGTACGACTCAAATTCCAAAATTCTGCATCATGATTTTTTACGTAGGGGATCCAGTTTAAGAGTCGCAAATCTATTTTTTTTTTTTTTGTATTTTGTGTTGTTATGCATGTAAATTGTTTGATGAAATGCATTAATAATTTTTTTTTTCTTTTTATGACATCTTTTTGAATCTAGATGCATCATTTTTGAATCACAATACATTATTTGTGAATCGTGATGCATCGATTTGGATTTGAGATGTATGAAAGATGCAAATAAATTTGAATCATTTGTTAATTGTATAGTTGAAAGAAGGTAAATGAAGGTCTATTTTCGTAATGATTTTGCATCGCGATGCAGAAATGGATCAGGTGATTAAAATTGATTTCATCGATATATTTTCGTAGAGCACCTCAGGCTCATTAAAGATATCGTTGTCTTTTTCCGATTGAAAACAAAAACACAGGATTGGAAGTGTTATAAACTTTGGAAAGTGGTCTGACTCGCAATAATTCCAAAAAATCTATACTATAGTATATTACAGTTGGTGATGACAACTTTAATAGTAACACATCAACCAACTTTTGATATTGTTGAATTCTTAACATGTACATCACTTGACTTGAAACTTTTCATTTTCTAACCATTAGCTAAAAATAATAATTAATAATAGTTAATATGATATTGTGATATTAATCATTTACTATTAATCTCTTCTATTGTTAGTAATAGTGAAAATCTTATATAGAAAGACTTTTACTACCAATATTATTTCTTAACCAATGTGGGATAATATTATTATATTGCCATTGAGTGAGTACTTAACTCTAATGACTCACTTCTAACACTATGCCTTAAGTCTTGATATCTTATTCATCCAAAATACGATTTTGACAAATAAATAAATTATTTTGATACTCTCACTGAGTAGAACACATTTGCACAATTATATTTACCAACAAATAAATGACACGTAAAGAAATTCGTGCCTCAAGTTGCACAATTTCTTTAATTAAAAACACTAATTTTTTAACAAGTATTAAGTGGGCATTTTAATGATTTATAAAATCAATATTAATTTATAACCAATGTAAGATACATCTCTACTATAATTACCAATAAAAGTGATGTATGTTCACAATTGTTAGAAGTTGATGTTGACTTTAAAAGTTATTAGGCAAAATCTTATCAATAAAAATGATTTATTACTCATTGGTTACAAAGAAATGTTTTAGTTTAAAAGTTTTTAGATAAAATTCTTTTACTAACAATAGAAGAGATGTATCACACATAAGAGAGAAAATAATGTTGGTCTCAAAAGTTTTAAGATAAAAGACTGCTACTATTATTATTATTAATAGAATATATGTTTCCCACATTCGTCAGAAAATGATGTTGATTTAAAAAATTTTAAGATAAAAAACTTCTATTATTATTATTAATATAATAGATATATCTTTCATAAGTGATAAAATATTTTTTTACTATTATTATTAAGAACAAATCGCAACATTGGTCTCTCGATTATAGGACGGTCACAATTTTAGTTCCTTAACAATTTTTTTTATCAAATTTAGATCGAGTATTAAATTTTCACAATTACAATCCTTTTGATTGATGCCGTTAAAAAATTACAGTTAAGTTGCCATGTGATTCACACGTGCTTTAAGAAAGGACTAAAATAAAATTTTCCAAAACCTAATTTATATCTTAATTTTCAATCGAGTCCCTTAGGATTGAAAAAAGACCCAAAGACCTTCTTCCCCTATTACACGGGCCCAAGTACAGAGCAAACATCATCGAGAGGTGCAAGGAGCTTACTTCTTAGAGTGTTTCATGTACACTGCTTAAATCAATGGCAGAAGGGAAAATTTAGATCTTCAGGCGTAGTTCTCTCAACTCGATTCTCTGTATTGAACTTTGACCTCTGTTAGCTGGGTCGATCGAATTATTTTTGAAAGGGTCTAAATGATGTGAGGTGACAAGAGAAGTCGATCTCGATCAGATTTAGGAGAGGGGCGAGTTGATCTCGGTTGCCATCTTGAAGGGGACAGTGGCAGCTATGGTTGGAGATGAGAAGAATGAAAGGGCTAGGGTTTAGGATAGTAATACTTTGTGCCTTTGATATGAAAGAGAGAGCTCGCATGATGTTGTGTGTTGTTGGCCGGACAAGAGGGACGTGGTTGGAGTTGTTGCGACTTTGGAGTTGATCAGCTGGATCTGGAGGAGACGAACCAGAGTGGGGAGGCGTTGAAGAGAGATCGAGTCTGGAGAATGAGAAGACGCCGACAAATGAAGAGATGGTGGACTTGGCTACAAATGGTAGCTTTGGCTAGAGCTGGAGAAAAAAAGGGGGAGACGTCGGCACATTGGGTTTGAAAGGGAAGGGCTCGATTTGACTGATGGAGGTTGTGCCGGGACTAGAGAAGGTGACCGGAGTTCAAAGGTTAGTGAGAATCGAGTTGAGAGAATCAAATGACAAATAATATTATTTGAATTTTTTGGTTGTTTAGTCATCTTTTCTAATTGATTAACAAAAGGAACTTTCTATCACAAATAAACATAAGATTAAATAATTATTTGGTTCCTCCATTTTCACTTTTCTTTTTTTTTTGTTTGATTTTATCTTTTTTTTAATTAGATGTGATCCTTTTATTCAAAATTCGTTATGATATACCTCCTCTAAACATTACTGTTAATATCACCGTCTAAGATAATTTGAATTGGTAAAACTACCTTCCCCACAAGTGAATGCATGACATATGGTGATATTAATTGTAAAAAATTAACATTAACTAAGTGTTTATTTGGTGGAGCGTTTAGGTCAAAACGCAGGTAAAAAACGCAGCGTTTTCTTTTTAAAAGTGTTTCAATGTAGCGTTTTAAAACGCAGCGTTTTAAAAACGTGGAGCGTTTTAAAACGCTCCAATTTGTAGCGTTTTAAAAATATGTTACGTTTTCAACTAGTCTGTTTATGAAAAATAACGTTTTGAAATAATTTTCCAAACGTGTTTACAAAAATAAAACTGCGTTTTGAAAATGCTGCGTTTTAAAAATGTTGCGTTTTGAAAAAGCTGCGTTTTCAAACCGCTGCATCAAACAAGCCCTAACTTTTCAAGATATCTAAACTATTTAGAGTTAATGTGCCAATTAAAAAAAAAAATCATCTAGAAATTGGAATAACCCTTGCGATTGTCCGCTGGGAGGCTTTCCAGCGAGCTGCTTTTTATTCAAGGAAGCACTCCAGTCCCTACTCAGTGGGTCCAATCGCCTGACTCGTCCTTCCACTTCTTCTAGATCGTTCAATCCTTATGTTCTCCAATTTTACCGCCAATCAAGGGATACTTGAAGCTGTTGACGGTGCGATGATTGTCCACGTCATCGACTTCGACATCGGCCTCGGCGGTCACTGGGCTTCGTTTATGAAAGAGATTGCAGATAAAGCTGAGCACCGGAAAACTAATCCGCCGGCCGTTAATATCACCGCGGTCGTTCCAGAGGAGTACGAAAGGGAATCTAGACTGATTAGAGATAATCTATGCCAGTTCGCGCGTGATCTCAAAATAAGATTCGATATTGATTTCCTATCAATCCGTACGTTTGAATTCTTATCATTCAAAGCAATCAAATTCGTCCAAGGAGAGAAGACCGCAATTCTATTATCTCCGACAATATTCCAGCGAATTGGCGCCGGCTTCGTCAACGACCTCCGCCGAGTTTCTCCACACGTGATTGTCCACGTGGACGGCGAAGGACTGATGGGAGTTGGAACGTCGTCTTTCCGCCAGACAGTAATAGATGGACTTGAATTCTACTCAACTATCATGGAGTCAATGGAAGCGGCTAATATTGGTGGAGGTGGAGATTGGATTAGGAAGATTGAGATGTTCGTTTTGCTACCGAAAATATTGGGGGCAGTGGAGGCAGCCGGCCGCCGAGTGATGCCGTGGAAGGAGGCGTTTACGGGGGTGGGAATGAGGCCGGTAGTGCCCCCAGTCAGATCTGAGAGATGGAAGCACAAGATCTTTTTGAATTCCCAGTCGAAGGGGGAAGATATCTTTTAACTTTCTATAGTTTAGACATTTTAAAAAGTTAATCAATGCTAAATTTCAGAATTTATATTACACCCAAAAATCTTAAATACAACATAACTTAAAAAATTAAATTATCAAACTATCCTCCTTTTATTTTAAAAGAAAAATATTAAACTTTAAAATATTTTTGTTTACTAAACTACCCTAATTCCATTTAAAAAAAAAAAACTCAATTAACAAAAACTGATTAAGATCAAACACACACAGCCTTAACCCCTATCCAAAACCTTGCATTTACAGCGACATAAACTTGAGCTGAATGTTTAGGGTCATAAACTTGCTTAGTTTGTGCTATTTCTGTTCCATTTTTTGGTGAGCCATGTGTAGCAGGGTCCTATATTCAAATGTAGAGAGTTAACAGCAAAACAAAAAAATCACCAGTTTGTTATGCGAAAAAAAGAAAAAAATCGCCACTTTTTAAAAAAAAAATCCAAAAAGTCGCTATGTATTTAAAAAAAAACTGAAAAGGTTGCCACTTTTTTTTATAAAAAATTGACACAAAATCGCCATGTTTTTAAAAATGTTTTGAAAAAAGTCGCCACTTTTTTTAAAAATTTTGACAAAAAGACGCCAGGTTTTAAATTTTTTTTAAAAAAGTCGCCACTTTTTTAAAAAAAATTGACAAAAAGACGCCAGGTTTTTTTTTTAAAAAAATGACAGTCTAGAAAACGCCAACTTTTTTCTTCTTCTGGTTTTTTTTTTCTTCTTTAAATATGATTTTTAATATCTAATATATATATATATATATATATATATATATATATATATACTTACCGTAAAAGAATAATCAGATGAATCATCATGAACGTTGTTATTCGGATCGGAATTCATTAAATAAATTGTTGGAAAGGAACAAGTTTAGGGTTTATAGTTAATTGTAAAGGAGGGTTTGACATATATTTATAGGAGGATTAATTGAAACTCCTTTATATAAAAGGATAAAGATTAATTAGTAATTAAAGTTTAGGGTTAATTGTTAGTCTTTTTTATAAAAGGATTAATTAGTAATTAAACTATTTAATAAATGGGACATTTAGTGTTTTTTGTGTGACATTTAGGGCCACTCTTAAATTTTTATCGTTAATATCAGCATATGTCATCCCTGTGTAGCAAAGGATAGTTTTATCGTTAAACGATGATATTAACGATAACGTTTAGAGAGGTATCTCATAATGAAGGTTAAATAAAAGGACCACACATAATAAAAAAAGAAAAAATAGAACTAAACAAAAAAAAAAAATGGAGAGACCAAATAATTATTTAATCCATAAATATATCTAAAGAACGGTACGGATCGTTGCCGGCTTAACAACCGGACTAAAAGTCTCTGAACAATCCACTCCAACTTGTTGAGACCGACCATCACCTACAAGACGAGCCTTATACCTTGCAAAAGATCCGTCAGAGTTCTTTTTATGAGAAACAATCCACATGCAACGAATAACATTAACATTAGACGGACGGGGTACAAGTTTCCCACGTCTTATTTTGAATCAGAGCATCAAATTCATCAACCATAGCTGCTTTCCAGTTGGGGTCGGACAACGCGTGTTTAGTAATTTATGGAATGGGGGAAAGAGAAGAAGAAAAAAGGTTGAAGTGATGCTTAGGTTTGACAATCCCACTCATGCTCCTAGTGGTCATAGACCGAGGATGTGAAGACAGGACCGAGGGAGGGGCAGCAGACTCCACTGCAGAAGGAACATGAATGGGGATGGAAGAAGAGTCAGGTTGGCCGGTAGGTTGGGGAGACCGAGGCCCAGCAGCAGAGGTTGTAGAAAGTGGGCTGATGCCCGGCTGGGTTAGTGGGGGGCCTGGTGCATCATTGGGCCGAGAAGGAGAAGGGGCGGACTGGGCCTGGGATGGGGGATTACACAAGCCGTGGAGGAGAGGATTAACAGGCGGATCAAAAATAGAATAGTCCCGGCTTGCGGTGGGTAAAGTAGTAGCCGAAGCAAAAGGAAAAATCTTTTCCTCAAACACCACATGATGATAAAGAATAATCCGGTGAGTTTGAAGATCATAGCACTTAAATCCCCTATGGTCAGAAGGATACCCAAAAAAAACACACGGATTAGAGCGAGTGTGAAGTTTATGGATAGAAATGGAGGGAATTAACGGAAAACATAAACACTCGAAAACCCGTAAGTGAGAGTATGATGGGTCACGATGATAGAGAACTTGGGTGGGGGAGATGTGACCAAGACCTTTTATGGGAAGGATATTAAGGAGATATGTTGCCATGGCTAACGCATGATGCCAAAAAGAAGATGGCATGGATGAATGGGCAAGAAGTGTTCGAATGAGATTATTAATTGTGCGAATTTTCCTTTCCGCCTTGCCATTTTGGGAAGAGGTGCGGGGACAGGAGAAACGAAAACTCATGCCATTAGCACGAAAAAAAGATTTGAATTGATTGTTGTCAAATTCCCGTCCATTATCACATTGAAAACACTTAATTTGCCATTCAAATTGGGTTGAAATATGTTTACTAAAAGAAAGAAAAATGTCTGGAACCTGAGTTTTATTTCCAACTGGAAACGTCCAAAGAAAATTGGAATAGTCATCCAAGCATAAGAGATAATATTTATGTCTCGAGGTACTTAAGATCGGATAGGTCCACAAGCCACTATGAATAATATCAAAAGGCAAGAGAGTGGAAGAAGAAGAAGGATAAAATGGTAATTTGACATGCTTTCCAAGAACACACGAAGCACAAATACCATTTAAATCAGAATCCGTACATGGAATAAAATTTTTATTGCAAAGGGAGCGAAAAAGAAGGGCTCCAGGATGACCTAGTCTATTATGCCATAAACGTGAACAAAGAGCAGAAAAAACAGATGGAGAAGTGGACGAGGTGCCAGAGTTGTTGGTGACTGGATATAGATCCCCGGAGCTATCACATCTCATTAAACGAACCCCCGTTTGAATATCCTTCACAGAAAAACCAAAAGGATCAAATTCAATACTGACATTATTATCAGTTGTAAACCGACGAACAGAGATAAAATTTTTAATCAATTTAGGGGCATGAAGAACATTAGACAATTTAAGGGGAGGAAACGGAGGAGAAAGAGTATGTTGTTCGTACCCACAAATAGGAATAGTAGTACCATCGCCGACAGTAATAGATTTATTTTGATGACTCTGATTAAAATAAGACGAGAGCATACTTGAAGAACCCGTCATATGAGAGGTGGCACCGGTATCCATGTACAAATTGTCATCGGGAACATGCAGGGACATAGTATGCATCGCAGACTCAATGTCCGTTGGCATAAACGAAGATGAAGATGTCCCTGGTCCATGAGCAGTATAAACTTGGGCTGGTCGTTGGCCCAAGACACCCTGTTGGCCTTGAGAAGGTGGGCGGGGCCAACTTGTAGTTGGGTATGGGCATGGGGGAATGGCCCATGGAGGTGGCTGACAAGGAGGTTGATAATTCCACCAAGGGGGAGAGGCCTGTTGCTGCTAAGAAAGGCCTTGTGCCGGATTAGGAGACCCACGACCGCGACCCCTGCCAAATTGAGAGCGCCCGTCGCCACCATACCTACTGCCGTCCACTGTTAGGCTGACTTCGCTGGTGACTATTCTGACCTTGGCCGTTGGAATGGTGACCACCACGACCACCACCAGTTCTGTTCCCGCGATGTTGACTACTGCCGATTCCAACCGGATCCTTGCTATCCTCAACTCCATCACTGCCGGTAGCAAGAAGGGCCGAGTTTGTTGCATTGGACGCCATGGTTGCTTGTTTGGCCTTACGAGATTCCTCCATAAGTAACTTCGAGCGAACCTCATAGAAAGAGGGAAGACGGTCACTCTGTTGAATAATTGCTGCCACACTGTCATAGCTTTCATTCAACCCAGCAATAGCTTGTAAAACTATGCGATTATTCGAAACCGGTGCATCAACATTGGCCAATTGATCTGCAAGATTCTTCAATTCCTTGCAATAGGCTGACACCCCTGGATATTCATCCAATAGAACTTGAGAGAATTGATTCTCAAGTTGAACGACACGGGAATGTTTGTTGTCTCGGAAAATGCCTCGAGACATTCCCATGTCTGCTTAGCCGTCGATCTTGGCTCGAGAATGGTCTGAAGTAAATCAGGGGAGATGGTTCCATAGATCCATTGAAGAACTAGGGAATCCAATTTCGCCCATAATTTTTTGCCAGATGTCTCCGCATTGGCCTTGTCATCCGGTGAATGATCTACAATATGATCGATAACATCAAATACCTTGCAATGGATGCGGAAAAGTTCCGCCCACGACACATATTTTCCTGATTCTGTCTCAAGAATTAGAGGAATCCAATTCTTAATGTTGCCCACGACACATACGGATCTGAAACTATGATTCCGGTAAAAATGGCCTTGCCTAGCTATCGTGTTTCACATTACAGTGATCAGAATAATCAACTTGCCCGAGCCATAGACCTAGACCTACTCGAAGAAAGGAGGCTAGATGCACGACTCATGATGGTTAACTACAAACAGAGAGCAAAGGCTCACCATGACAAAAGGGTCCGAGGCAGAGCCTTCTCTATTGGGGACTGGGTGCTGAGGAAAATCGAGGTAACAGGTCACCGGGCAGAATGGGGAAAACTATCTCCTAATTGGGAAGGTCCTTTCCAAGACACTGGTATAATCAGAGAGGGCACCTACACACTTCAAACTCCATAAGGAAAAGACCTGAAGCATCCCTGGCATGCAGACCACCTCAAAAAATATTACCCTTAAGTCAAGACACAAACGGGCAAGACCTCAGTCCTGTTGAGGGTCACTAATTATTGATCAATAAAAGGCAAGTTTTGTCAATATTTGTGCATTCAGATTTTTCAGTTATCTATCATATACTGTTTTTTGGACATGTTTATAAAATCGCCGCCTCGGCGAGCGATAGGCCATGCCCTCCAACAATCCTCAAACGCCCTAATATTAGTGAACTTATCCTCTCGATGGGTGAGATGCAGCCATGCCCAGGTTCACATGCTAGGATGCTCGCCCCGGGCGATAGAGGTCATGCCTACAAGATGGCGGCTAACTACCTCGGATTCCTATAGTGACCGAGCAACACTGTTAGCTGTATATCTCCACGCCTAGAAGATATACTGGCAACCGTTTCGAGGTACCCACATCGAACAAGGGCCATGCCCGGTAGTTGGTCGCCACTCAGAGTTGGGCCTTGCCCGCTTGGCAGTCTTCTGGAAGCTCGCCCAAGGCGATAGGGGCCCGACCCACTCAAAGCCTTGGCCATAACCAAGCACTCATACCCGGTATCTGTTCGGGTAACTTCTCAACTTAAATAATAAGCCTGCTTTACTAACCTTGTTATTTTTAAGTAGATGATTACGAGTTCTCATACTTGGTTAATTTCGTTTTATTTATTTATGCTCGATATGTTTTCTGGGGAGCACCAGTACTTGTATTAACATATGGCAGGAAAAAGATGCAAGTAAGAAAACAGTTATCGAGCAAAATCAAGGCAGTTAAATTGAAGCATAATAGAGGAATATGAGTACAAAGTCAAAGGCAAAACAATTATTATTCCATTCATGAATAATAAATCTGAAGTTACAAGGAAGAATCAAAAACAGTGGCGCGCAGGCCAAATGAAATTCTAAGCTTGTTCAGGAGGAGGATGGGGAAACTCTTTGGCACCGGCTCGATATTGTAGCTCGTACAGGAGGTTCAGCTCTCTACGAGCAGCCTCTTCCTCAGCTGCCTTGGCTTGAGACTCCGCTTCAATCTGCTCAGTCTGTTTTAAAGTTTCGTCTTCAGACTCTAATTCTTCAATCAATGAGCAGACATTCACTTCGTCTACGGGTGGTGGAACCCAGGGTGCCCGCCCGGCATCAATGTCGCTCTTCGTCAGCGGCCCTCCTTGCGTAGGGAACCAGCGTGGAAGGGCGAGCGAGCCTCATAGGGTCGAGCACGGCCCATTCCGCCATCGTTTTCATCCCCACTCCGCCATGGCCGGCGAGCATTCTTAATATATGATTGGTGCCATGGGCGAAGTATGGGAGGATGGCCGCGTCCACAGCATTCTCAAAGGCCTGGGACTTCTTGTAGTTCTCCACCGCAGACTCCTCAGCCTTCTTCAGCTTTTGGAGCAGCTCCTCGATGCGCTTCCCGTCCTTAACGGCCTGCATCCTGAGGGAATCCCTCTCTACCTGCAAGAGATCCCAGTGCTTGGTGACTGCGGCCAAAGCGGTCTTCCCCTTCTCCATCTCAGCCTGATTCTTCTTTACCTGGGCGACCAACTCTGTTTTCTCGGTGGTTAGAGTACCGTTCTGGGCGACCAGCTTTAGATTGCGTTCAAGCATCTCAGCCTCTTTCTTCTTGGCCGCCTCAGCATTAGCCTCCAGTTGGTCAGCCAGACGGGCAACCTGCTCGCATTTCTCCTTCACCAAGCCCTCACGAGCCTGGTGGTCAGCCTCCGCCTTTTTGCGAGCTTCCTTCTCTTCATTGTACCCACATAGAGATTGGTACAAGTGGAAGCGATCTATGAGCAAAAGACAAATAATCAGAGCGGGAAACAGAAAAGGAAAGGAAAAACAAATCTTTAGCAAATACTTTACCTCGCTCAGGCAGAGCCCTACATTCCCGATTAGAACATGGCCGGCTGTGTCTCGATCCAGGGCCAGACCGTCATGCATGGCCCTCTCAATGACGCCCTTACCCACCAAACCTCCAGGGCTACCATGGGCGTGTAGATCAATGCCCCCCTAGCAAAGGGGCATCCCCGGATATCTCCTTCACCAGAGCTCGGGCAGCGCTAGTTGTGGAAGGCATCACAAAATCAGGCCGCCTCCAAGTAGCTTCCTCGCTCGAAATGGGGGCAACGGAGATGGGGTCAGGACTTGAGCCCCGACGGCGAACATCTCGGACAGGGGGAGGGCTTAAACTCTTCTTCCTCTTGCCCTTTGCCTTGGCATCCTTGGTAGCGGGCACCACGGAAATGTTGGCAGCAGGCGGCTCGACGGCGTCGTCAGTAATTGCCACGATGGCCTCTTTTTGCGCGGCCTCCTTCTGGGTGGTGGCGGTAATCTTGGGTGCCACTGTCTTCTTGACCGGACTTGTGGCCCTGCCCAAGCCCGATGTTTTCTTCGCTGGTGGACAAAACGGCACCTTAGGCAAGTCCACAGGCTTGTTGACCTTCAAGTCGGCTGCCCCCTGGTCAGCCTGCTTCTTCCGCTGCCTCAACACCGCCATATTCTTCATTCCTGAGACAAGACAAAGCAAAATGAGATTAGAAAGAATTCGAAAAAGAGATGACTAAAACAAAGAAAAGTATTCATGGCTAGCAACCGTCCCGATCATCATAAATCGGCGGCCGCCACTCCTGCCTAGCCGTTACTCGACGCATTCGCCAACATTCGCCGCTGGCGCCATTCCAATATGGATGGGGGCTCTCTGGCACATGGATCAGGAGGGGCTCCACCTCAGGGACCTCTGCCCGCATCACGTCAGCCAAACACAAGTAGCGCGGATAACAGACCAGCTCTTTCCAATCAAGTAGAAATTGTTGGCCAACGCGTTTCTCGTTCTCTTCGATGACCCCGATCAGCCTTCAAGGCGGCTAATCTGGGCCTCCCCGAAATGAAATCTTGCTTTGAAGCCTTTGGGATTTTGATTTCGTTGGTTGCCGTGGGCATGAACGGCCAACCGACCCGGGATTCAATGAACAGGACCCTCCTGTCCCAAGACTCCACCTTCCCTGGGACCTCGGACAGCAGCCTCAAAAAGTTGGAGTTCGCCCTTACTCCAATCCTCCCGCCTGTACCCGGGGCAAAGAAGAACAACTTCCGGAGTAAATACATGTCCGGCTCGAATCCTAGCGGTCGGCTTGCTACAGTAAAGGCCGTGATAGCACAGACAGTGTTCAACATCAGGTCGCAAGGGACGACCTTGGTCTCGTGCAGGAAGTCCACCAGGAAGGGTTCCAGCGGGAGGCGTAGTCCAATTCTGAAAAAGTCAGCAAAAAATAGAATCTCGTTTCCTTGCTCACGAGAAAGCTTAACATTCGCGGGCACGTCCATTTTGCTCGCCCGATAATAGGCAGGGTCGACATCGAGGGACGTAAGCCACGCGGTCACTTTGTCCGCCGTGTCGAGTGTGGCCCAATGAGCAGCGTACCGGCTTTCATCTGCGTTCACGTACCACTCGGGTTCTTCCTCCTCCTCCTCGACAACCTCCTTAAGTGCGACCTCCACTTAGGAGCCTCCTACCATGGTGAAGCAGCGAGCAAGGGGAACATTGTCCCGGTCATCTTCTTCTCCCTCAGGAGTGGCTTCCACTTGAGAACGACCCGTTTTCTTAAAACGCCGGGTAAGTGGCATGTAGTTTGCCTCATCGGCATCAGAAACCTCTCCGGCCACTTCTCCTTGCTCGGCCCTCACTTGTCCGTCCGTAGCATCAACGTTGGCTGCCTGCTGGTCGAGGCCCTGCCTGACAGTAAAGCCCCCGGTCACACTCTCCTCGCCGGAATCTTCCTTGCTGGAGGAATCAGTTAAGTCGACTATTGGGGCAGTAACACGCCTTTGAATATGGCGACCACGATCCGCTCCTCATCGCACTCATTGCCAATGGAAGGGGACTTCTCGCTGCTTAGGGAGTCGTTCTTCCCGCCATAGCTAAAGGCCTCGCGGTCATTTTAGGAAATATCAGACATCTACAAAGAGATCGAGGAAGAGGGCTATCAGAATTCTGCCCGGGTAACGGGCAAAGAAAAGAGGGAAGAAAAACCCTAAGTCTAGGCCAACTAAAGGGGCCAGGCCCGCCTCGCGAGCAAGACCACAAGATCTAGTCCTCGATCTCTACCTAAGGGCGGTCTAACCCTCTAAAACCCTAACAGAAACGGGTGACGATGAAGGGGAGAAAGCCAAAAACCACCCCTAAACCAAGAAAAACCAGAAAAGTCAAAAACATAATTGAAGAAAGGTCAAGAGCTTACTGTTATTTTGGAACGATGCGTCTTCACTGAGCAATCAAGGAAGAAAGTCTGAGCCGATGTGAAGACTGCAAACGCCGAGACGGAAGGAATGCTGGAAACATGTGAATGAATTCGCGAACACGGAATGAACAAGGCAAAGGAAGAAGAACTCACCAATGAAACTCAGAATTCTCTCTCTGAAACTCGAAGGCAGTAAAGAAAAGAAAGGGGAGAGGGGTTCGCCTTTTATAGACCGGGTTCTCGGTAGTTTTGGGGGGGAAAAAGGGGGCGGAGCCCAAAACGGCGCTTGGGAATTCGCGGCCCATCATCACAACGCATTTAATGCGTCGCTTCGTGCTCCGTGCCCCGTCAAGTCACCAAAACTTGTGACGGCTCACGCGCCTCAAATCCACTCGCCTGGTGTAGACACCCCAATTTCGTACCCCTAATATGTGACATGGTATAAAATATCAAGAACTGTTGAAACATTAACAAATGTCAAGTTACAGGGTTTAAAATGCAAAAGGAAAAAGTAGGATGCATGAATAGTGAACTGCAGGGGGGAAAGTGCAAAAAATCAAAGTGGAAAAGTCTCATGGGTGCGGCACCAAAGGCCCATGGTGCCGCACCAAGGAAGGCCTTGGCCGCACCATGGGAATTCATGTAGCTTCTCTCAGTGGCCGAATTGTACAACCCTTGAAGCTCGCGGTACAACTGATCAATGCAGGATGAACAAACTGAAGAATGACCGATGACTCCCTCTCTCCCACTATAAATAAGAGGCCCTGGCACCTCATTTCGGCGTTCATTTTTATCGCAACGAAGCGCTGAGAAATTCTCTCTGCGTTCCTTCGAAGCGAATAGTTACAAGAGGTGCGAGATAGGTGAGTGGAAGCCCCTAAAGTCTCCAAACCCTGTCCAAACTCCGCCAAAATAAATATCTATAGGTTATAAGTGATCCCTAGCCTAGTTGTTAGGTATCCACCTCATTTTCCCGGTCCAAAAATCCCAAAGTAAACTGTTACTCTGTCCGAGTAACGAGCTGAAAAACACCCTATATAAGCCGTTATTCCGCCCAACCAAAAAGGCCAAAACCACAAAAACTAAGCCGTCATTCCGCCCGACCAAATAAACCAAAACTACCACATATAAGCCGTCACTCTCCCAAATCAAAACAACAACCACACAACAAACAAAAGAAAAGACTCCCTCTCCCTGAAGGACAGAGCGAGCACACCGCCGCTCTAAAAGGTAGCAGCCTTTAAGGGCGTTTTTAATTTGTTTATTTATTTATTTGTCTACTTATTATTTATTAAAGTTGTATTTAAAATCCGGCACAATGTAGTCATTATAAGCCGTTGTTCTGCCCGGATTAGATTATGAAATATTTTGTAAAAGAGCCGTTATAATGGCCAAATATTCTTAAATATGTTTATTGTAAGGAAATGGCTGCGAGTCCGTAAATAATGTAGCCACGAATGTATTTGTTTAAATTTCCTGTCTCTTTAATACCTTATTTATTTGCGAGATAAATATGACAATAAGCACACTTCAGTCAAAAACCATTTTCGAGACCGAAAGGGCGAGTTAGGTGCCTAGCACCTTCCCAACTCGTAACTTAGCCTCCGAACCCGTTTTCTTTTTCTCTGGTTTATTTTTATTTTCTTTGGTTTTGCTTTATTTGCCTTAAAATAAAGATAGCGACTCTAAAACTTTCGGATTCAGAGGGGCCCCGCAACATTCCCTCTTTGCACTTTCCCGTTCTCCCCTAAAAATGGGAGATATGGGAATGGAGGGGTGATGCATTCCCATATCCTGGTATCCCCTAAACAAGGGATAACTTGATGCGGGAAACCCAAAGCTCCCATAGTAATCTGAATGGGCCATAAGGCTATTTTTAATAAAATCCATAGTGGGGGCGTCGCAATATCTTTTTTTGCACTTTCCCGTTTTCCTCTAAAAAAGGGAAAATGCGAATGAAAGGGTAATGCATTCTCATATCCTGGTATCCCCTAAAAAAGGGATAACTTGATGCGGGAAACCATAAGTTCCCATATTGGATACAAAATCCACTCAAGGCAACCGATGCACATTCCAACGTGCTAACATAGACAACACTCCTCTCGCACTTTTGATTTCGTCTTCCCCTAAACAAGGGAGGGTGGAACGAGAGCAGTGGTGTCCCGCATCCGCACGCCGCACCCTATCCAAGTGCGCGCGGGCGCGGAGCACATCCTGGAACCTCACACTGTCGCCCTCAAGAACAAGCTTCCTCAACATGCTCCACTGGTTCCGCCTAAAGTTCCGAACCTTCCACCAAGACACTTTCGGCCCGCTTATTGACTTCTGAAAATTCACAAGTGTTGTCAAGCTTCGCGCAGTATCTAGTCTAAACGCTCCCCGCTCCGAGCATGAATGCTCGCCAGACAAGGAGCTAGGGGTCACTGATATGCCCCGCCCAAGCCCGGTCACGAGCAAGGCACGAGCTAGCATCACATGCCAATCACGAGCACAATGCATATAGGGCCCACAGGCCCAGCGAGCAAAGTAATAGAAGCATCAAGCAGCGAGCAGTATAACTCCCATCCGAACATGGCCGGGTAAAGGCCTTGCCTGTCCGACCAGGGGCCATACCCGGACACCACATTTATACCTAGCAAAGAAACATGATTCATCTGTCCCAAACACAGTCGAGCATTGCCCACGCGCCGACTGCCCTTTGGATCTATATCAAGTTCAGAAACAAGTGCAAATTGAATACCTGGGTAGAGCCCTGCTCGCCCGGGCACATACCAAGCAGGAAGTACCGGAGGCTTGCTCTCCAAAACAAGTCAAAGGTTTCCATACTTGAGCAGGATACTTGCCTTATCTGCTCATACATCTACGCGGCCAGCCGCCTATCATGCCTAAAATCAAGGGATTCACTCCTTGATTGATTTGGTAACTATGGAAACTGAATCCTAGACGGATTCAACCACATTGGGGGCCTATAAATACCTCTCCATAATCCTTAACAAGACACACACACTTTCTTGATCCTCGACACTCTGTCAATTTGCTTTCAAACTTACACACGAGACTTACTCTCACGCCGGAGGGGTTTCGCGAGGCCCTGCCTTGCACTTCCACTCAGGTTTTCTTGTGTTCTTAACAGGCTCAAGGAAGGTGATTCTAAGCCCAGATATCCTACCCATCGTACGGACGGGCCAAACTGTTATTTTGCCACATCATATCTAAATCTGATCTTTTCTCATTTTCCTGCAATATAATAAACATGATCTTATTGATGGCGATGTTTGATCAAGTAATGCTACGTTGATAGAATCCGGACAAGAAAGTGAGAATAGAGTATGCCCCACGTATTTTGATAGAATAGAGTTTTAGTTCATATTTTCAGTACTCCGCTGTGCCACACCAATCAAAATATGTATGTGTTGTGAATGAGATGACTCGATTATCCTGAAAAATAGGTCAAGTCCTCCCAGGGACTATTGGGCACAGCAGTAATGCGGATGCATCGTGGTTCGGCAATGCGACCGCATTGCAAAGCGCATCCATTGGCAGTGCGAGCGCATTACTATGGGAAAATCCGGAAGAAGTTTTTGTCGATAATGCGGTCGCACTCAAGAGAGGAATGCGACCGCACCCGATGGCGAAGCGGTCGCATCACATCACATAAGGCCATGCGACCGCATCGGTGTGACTTACCTGTTTTTCAGTTTTCTTTAATTAGACACTTTAGAGTCTAGTATGGTATCCCTATATAATTGTAGTACTAGAATGTGTTTGAGGTTGACATTAATAAAATTTTAATAGTCCATTGGTCCCAATCTCTGTCTCTCTCTATTATCTCTGATTGATCTTGGATTACTCTGTTTGCAAAATTTTTCGCTGTGCATAACAACATGTGGTATGAAAAGGTTCTAGAGGGTTAGGGAAAAGAGTTGGATACCTTATCACTATGATAACGTAGTACCACCGTGCATGATAGCCCAAAAATTCCATGGACTTTATGGCCTCTTGGAGCTTGTGATGCATACTTCTTGGCATACTTTTTGGAACGAAGCCCAACAAGAGATCTAACTAAGAAGCACCAAGCCGTTTTATACATGCTTTGAAGCTTAGAAATATATGAACTTTTCTTATAGAGGCTTTCCATCAACTCCCCTCGATCTATCATTCTTTATCAATCTGTCAATTCATGTGTTCTGGCCATATTGCCTACTTCTCTTGGTATTAGGACTTAGGAGAAGTTTCAACCATGCTTTTTGGGAACTTGGATAACCGTTCTCCGCGCGCGTGCATCTAAAATTGGATACTGACCATAGGATCTAGGTAAAACAGTAAATCCTGATTAGTACTTATCTTTTGTCGATTGCACATATATAATCTGAGCTCTATTGTACTATAGATTATTAAGAAAGCTATATCTACTAGAATTTGGAGACGTGCCTGGTTTACATACATCCAAACACTTAGCAAATACACAATAGTTTATTAAAGAACCAGTTTTACAAATCCTCTAATTGATAAAAGAACATCTTCCAATGAGATAGAGTTTCCTTCATGATACCAACTAGGCTATAATCCAACTCCTTTAGGCAAGTGAACCCATAAAAGAAATACAAAATCCCGTTAGGAAGGACATTAAAGGTTGTCTTTAGTTATGTGTTTGTTTCTTAACTTTGTAATTTTTAAAGTAAGAGAGAGAGAGAGAGAGAGAGAGAGAGAGAGAGAGAGATGAGTGACAATCGAGAAAGTGAAAAAATAACAAACAAACGAAAACAAAAACCATCTATCCAAACACGGTCAAAGACATTGAGCTTTATCTAGTTGAGTTGGGACTTGGGAGAGTGTAGCACGGTACTATTAGAGTATGTACAATGGTTTTGTAAAATCAAACCTAAAATCAAACACAATTCATTAAAAATCAATAAAATAATTATTAGATACTCATTTGATTTAAAACTCAAAAACCTTCTCAATGGTGGCACAAAGTCCAATACATTTATATACATCACCATCTTTATCTCCATTAATTCAATATTTTTACATAAAAATGGCTAGATAAACTTGAAAAAATCATAGAAATTTTTTCTGATGTCCAAACCAAGTCTCTATTTATAGGTAAAAATGTGTACTTTAATTCAGGGAAAAATAAATAAAAATAAAATACATTTTTAGCTAAAAATCCGTCAAGAAAGACAATGGAGAAAAATAAAATGATGACCAATACAATGTTGACACATGGAAAGAGGAAGGGGGAAGGAGGCTCATGCCTTGGAGTTGTAGCCAATTGAGTTCTTCTAATGATACTTTTTTTTCAAAATCAATGGATGATTTGGTTTAGATTTTTTTAAAATCACCATTGGATTGCAAGATTTGATTTAGATTTTTTTTAAAACCTCCATTGGCCTTGCTCTTGTATCATTTAGTATGAAAAATTATTGTTACGAGATTTTCATCTTATCTTAAAGAATTCTCATAGAAGTGATAAAGAAAACCACAAACTATTTGTTGCTGCGGGCAAGTAAGGACTTTGTTTCAAATATTAAAAAATGGGATGTCTTTCAACAAGCCCGTCTAGCTCAGTTGGTAGAGCGCAAGGCTCTTAACCTTGTGGTCGTGGGTTCGAGCCCCACGGTGGGCGTCAGCAGTGTTGCTGTGGTGTAGTGGTTATCACGTTTGCTTTACACGCAAAAGGTCCCCAGTTCGATCCTGGGCAGCAACATAGTCTTTTTAATGTAGTCTTTTTAATAACAGAGAGAGAGCACCTTAAGATTGTTTATAACAAAATAATTATCTTTAATTATGCATTTCCTTCATCGTCTACGATGATCTACAATATCAAGCTCATGCAAACTCCATATCCACACTATCCAAACCAAAACCCACTTATTGTAAATTACAAAAAATCTCATAAACAGTTAAATACTGCACCAAATATTAATAATTAAAGTTAAATTAGACATGCCTCCATGGTCTTTCGGCGAGGTTGACACATTCACTAAACCTAAAGCAATCAACAAGATGATCGATGCTCATCCCCGCAGCTTGCATGAACGAATACACGATCACCGGCCCCACCAGCCGGAATCCATGCTTCAACAAATCCTTGCTAATGGTTTCTGCTTTAGGTGTCCTTAATGGAACATTTCTTGGGTGTCTATATCTGTTGATTGTTGGTTTGTAGTTCACACAACCCCACATATATCCACTAAATGACCCGAATTCTTTTGCAACCTGCACTTAATGAAGCATGAATTAATTAACATGATCACCATTCACTAAGTTGCATGTCACATTTAATCAAAACAAAGACTTGGACATAAAAATAGCTCGAAAACTTGCCTTGAGTATGCATTTGGCATTGTCAACTATGCTTCTAACTCTGCTTTCAGTGAGCATTATCTCTTTCTTTGATGCTATTTCCACCATCTCTCTCTCCCCCATCTTGGCCACAGTGTTTGGATCAAATCCAGCAAAAGCTTCTCTATATACACATCCAAAAGTGCAAAACGCTCGTTATAGACAGATAGTAATGGCATCTTGTTCAAGATTTGTCTCGTTCTTCTGTGTATTCACAAGAACAAAATTTCCGTTTTTACCTGAAGAGCTCCTTTCTTTTTAGAATTTCAGTCCAGTTGAAATCCATCAGCATTCCAGACAACGCTAGAAGCTCAAACAATTGACTGCATGTTTTTTTAAAATTCTTGGCTCACTTAGTACTTAATGATCAGTGTATGAGCAAGTATTGAAAAGCAAAACAGTGACCACTTACTTGTCATCATAAACTGGAACTCCCCAGCATTCATCGTGGAATTGTACATAAACTTTATCTGTACGTAAATAATTTGATATTTCAATCTCTACCTTCTCAATGTAGTAGAATGATTTCACTAGATGCATAAATTTTCCCACTAATCTACAACTTCTTTTTTCATACCAAGGATGCGCATATGATCATATGGAGAGATACTGGATTAAGCTACGTAAATATGACATCGATAGTTCATTAGCTCTGCATTGTAATCACATAATGCTTAGGCAAATACTTAAGTTCATATTTCCAGGGATCCACTCAAGGGTTTGAACTACATACAGAAGGTTTTCTCTGCATTAGGCCCTTCGATCCTTGACCCCGAGATAGCTGGACCCTCGTGCACCGGGCGATCCTTAATGAACAATATTGATTGTAGGTAGACAAAATATTGATTGTAAAAGAAATGCTCAAGCCAATAGAGTACTGAAAGACAGGCATAATAGTGCCATTGTTTTTTCTGATGCCAAGGTAGAGTAGTTGTAACAACCTTAATGTAAACAACTTAAATATGATTTAAGAAAAAGACAGAGGCTTGGCATTATTAGCTCTTACTATGCTTCTAATACTGATTTCCAACCACCTATTTATAGATTCCTAATGAACAATAAACTAGAAACCACCTACAAACACCATTTGTCTTCATTCTGTTTTTGGTAAATGTTTGATTGACTTCCTCTCTATCTAATCAAGTATGTAGGTAGCATGGAATAGATTCCACTTCCTACTTTCTCGTGTACTATGCTTAGGGTCAGTTTGGCACAATTTCTTGAAAGTAGAATTCCTTATACGGCATGGGCTTCCTTGGAAGCCCTTCTCCATAGTATCTCGCCATTACCAAACATGCCCTTCACATAGTATTTCCATCTTCTCCGGGCCAAACTTTTTGATCATGCAATTTCGATAACTAATCAAAATTCCTTCCAATTTTAATGTGTTACATTCTTTTTTTAACATGCTAAGAATAATGCAGGACAAAAAGACCAAAATGAACTTTTAGTGCTTAATATATAGTTTATCTTAATGTGCAAAACATGTACACAAAAGCTTACCACTGTTCTTGGTAATCCAGTTGCACCTTCTGAAGCCATCTTCACAGCCACTATGATTCATACTCAGTTGTTGGAAATTTTTAGTCACAGCTACAGGGACTTGTCTTCTTTGATCAACAGCAGGTGAAATCAAGCGAAGGGCTAACGAGATATTTTGTTCAAGGACTGAAGAAGAATCCGTAAAATTAGAATCGGTGGAGTTGTGCGACAAAGTCAACGAGAGTGAAGAGAGGGATAGGAATGAGCTGGTTTTATGAATCCCCACTGGATACACTTTTTTCAAGTGTTTGGATAGATGGCTATGGCTTGTTTTCTCTTTTTCCCTTGTATTACTACCATGTTTGTTCTTCTCCACAACATTTCTTCTCACATTTTCTTTAGACATTCTTAAAAATAAAGGAAGGAAAGAGAGAGAGAGAGAGAGAGAGAGAGCCACAACTTAGTTTTGGTAGATGTAAAATTGGGTTGACTATTAATATAGGTTGGTCATGGCTGCCAATAGGGAGAAAATGTTAAGAAAACAAATGAGGAAGTTGGTGAAATGTGAGTTTCATTGTTTATGTTTTGCTCCTTAGTTTAGAAGCAAAATCAATTAGACTTGTTGAAAATGATGGTTGAAGTTTATCAGGTGTACATCTTTAATGTTTTATGTTTATAAACAAACACCTTGAAAGAAAGATTCTTCATTATAACTTAATTATAAGATATAGAGGCCGGTTTCATATTAATCTGCGTTTGCATGGCATCATTTTGATCCCGAAAAATTAAATAAAAAAAAAAAAGTTATAGAAAAAAGGAATCATAACAGTTGAAGAAAGCAATTGACGAACTACGTTTGTTAATTATATATGGTAATCAAAGACTTTCCAAGAATTTCATCAAATTTAGGTTCAGGCATCAGCATGGCAAAGGAAATTTTCTTATTTTCTTTTTAATTAATTCGAATTCTTTTTTTCTAGCGACTGGGGAGTGTCTGAAAGTGTTGCATATAGTTGTAGGGTTCGGGTCAATGGAATGAGGAAGGGGTCCAGTCAGGTCAGGATTGAACCTTAACTCCAACTCCAGCCAGTATTTTGAAAGTCTTGAGGCAAACATGTTGCCTGAATAGACAAAGATATCCCATCCTTTTTATTCTTACATAATTGCATTACATCTGCAATTCCTCCTCCTAGTCTTCACTTCACTACTTATTACATTTCCAAATTAGGTCCTTACTACAATCACTCTATGTCTTTATGCATATATAGGATGTGTTTGTGGTACCTAAAACCAATTTTTATGTGAAAATTGCTAAATGTGGTATTTATGTGACAATTTAATTATCCATATTTGCTCTTCCTAGCATCACAAATTTAATAAATCTATAATTGACTAGAATAAAATCTTTTATAGTTAGGTCAGCCAAATTTTCAAATTCCTCTGATTCCAATTTGAATATGACGTTTTTAAAAAAATATTAGGATATAGATTGAGTATTGAAATATCAACGAATAATCAATATCAATCTAAATTTGATAATTTCTAAATAAATTGGATTTGACTTAATTTACTCCATGGACAAGCCTATTTACAATTTGATATATGTGTTCCCACGTGTAATACGTCTACTAAAACAGTACGGAGTACATTTTTAACTTAGGAAAGTAAATGTTGCACAAATTGGATATCTTTTACTTAAATAAGATGCTTCGGTTTCAAGTATTTGTGTAGTCAAATGTAGGATTACTATTTTAAGCAACCGAATTCTGGATCGAATTAAATGATTGGTTAATCTGGAAATTGTCTTTGATTTCAATTTTAGAGAAATTGTTGACGGTCTCCTTTTCTTAAGTTTATAACCTCTCCACTTTTGTGTTTTTTTTTCAACCGCTAAAATTCATTTTGGTGAAATCGTTCTTAAAATACCCGCATAAGATAAATTACGGTTGGAATTCTCATGGATGGAGAGGAAGAGCGTGGAGGTCAGGTGGTGAAGAACACTTATGTGTTTTACTTTGGATTCGATTAATCCACCATCACAACTTCTTACTCTCTTTTTATTCTTTTTATTCAAATAAATTCATTTTGTGTGTTGTGTTGCTATACAAGTGAACTGTTCGATGAAAATAAAAACTTGTTCGTTGTTGGACATCGTTTTTAAATTTGGATGCATCAATTTTGAATCACAATGCATCATTTGCGAATATTTGGATTTTGGGATGCATGAAACATGCTTCAATTTGAAATTATTTGGTAATTGTTTACTGGAACATGATGACCTGATTCATTATGATTTTGCAATGCAATAGAAAATTGATTAGGTAATTAAAATTGATACAATGCGATGTAAAATTAGATTAGATAATTAAAATTAATGCATCGTGGTTCGAAATTGATGATGCGAGATGCAAATTTAGAGTAGGTAATTAAATTGATGCATCACGGTGCATAAATTAATAAAATTTAAATTGATGCATCGTGATTCAAAAATTGATGCCACACAACTTTTTTCGACTAAAAAAAATGTAGGGTACCGTTGCGATTAAAAACTTATCAAAGTGGATCAACCTAAATTTTCCACTTGTTTTTTCAAATGAATAATTGCATGTCGGTACCATTTTCTAGAATTGTA
This sequence comes from Codonopsis lanceolata, assembly GCA_013146195.2. Lineage (NCBI taxonomy): Eukaryota > Viridiplantae > Streptophyta > Magnoliopsida > Asterales > Campanulaceae > Codonopsis > Codonopsis lanceolata. The sequence goes on along the minus strand of CM028377.1, from coordinate 56,863,143 downwards.
ACTGCTCAGCTACCTTTTTTAAAAAAACCGTAAAAGTCAGTTTTTATTAATTTTTTTCCTAAAATACCCATGCACCAAGTACATTCCTCTCTTTAGATCAACCTGTTTTTTTTTCTCTATTTGATCTGCTCATCACTGAACCTCTTATTTATTTTGCATTTCTTCTTTGATGACATGACAACGTTGTTCACGAAACCACTGCTTTAATGAAATCTTTTTAAATTCAATTTAAGTTTTACGATGCCTAGTTTTTGTATTGCGATGCTCAAATTTGGATGAAGATTTTTACATTGCGATACCCAAATTTGAGATAGATTTCAATTGTGCATTGTGATGGCCAATTTTTGAATTGCGAGCGATGTCCAATTTTTGAATTACGATATCCAAATTTGGACATATTTTAATTGTGCATTGGGATGCCTAATTTTTGAATTACGATACCTAAATTTAGACTGATTTCAATTTTGTATTGCGATGCCCAATTTTTGATTTACGATGCCTAAATGTGGGCAAGGGCTTTGTCAGTTTGCTTTTCCTTTTTCATCATTTTCCTCTCAAAGATATAATTTAACGATTTAAAACAAATATACGGTATTTTTCCAGTTATAATTTCACACAAGTGGACCGGCCATAATTCAACCTTTTTCAAATGTAAAATTAGGCCTATGAGAAAGTGAACAAGACAAAGGTCCTGCAGCAAGGCCTGTTACTACTCCCCGGGAGGCGGCCACTGTAATGTCGCTAGAGATGTTAAAAAGGCTGGAAATCGTAGGGTCGACCCTATTAATCGGAAACATGAAAGGGTTAGGATTGGGAAAATTCAACCCTGTTAATAAACGAGCTGACCCTGTAGGGTCAGGGTTAAACAGGGTTGAGCCCGCGGGCTGGAAGCTTATGGCTAAAATAATTGTTCGAAAATGTTAAAATTGAGATTCGAATCCACAACCTCTTAAGAGTATAAGAACTTATGGATGACCCTTTAAACCATTCAACCATCCTAAATTGTTTGTTCTAAATTCAAATGCATAATATATATTATCATCTCATTTGGTAAACCAATATCTATTCCCTGTTAGCTTTGTGATGATGTATATGCATTTGATGAAAGTTAAACCCAAAGATGGTCGTAAGTACAATTCTAAGACATATAAGTTTCCAAAATTGATCAAAATGATATTTTTTGATACATAATTAGATATGTTAAAAGGATCGAGAACCGCATGGTTGACCCTGCTAATCAGGAATCGGAAAGGGTTAGCGTCGGGAAAATGCAACCCGTTTAAATTCCGTGCTAAACGGGTTGACCTTAGTATTATATTTTATTATTTGATTAAAATATTTTATTGTATTAACTTCTTACCAACATTTATTTTATGTTATTTTATTATTGTAGATGAAGATGATAATGATGTTGAAGAAGATACTTTCTCAAAAGAAAACTCGATTTCATGTTTTTAATTCGTATTGTTAATTGTTGTCACTTGTCCGTCAATATGTTTGTTACTTAATTTCAATTTTTTTTAATTTAAATAAGGCATCATGTGTTAATAGGGCTGACCCTGATAAACCGCATCCTACAGGGTTAGGGTTAGGGTTGTGATTTGAGTGGCCCGTTTAACCATTTAACCCGCGGCCCTATGGGGTCACATCCTGTAAGGGCTGACCCTATAGGGTTAGGGCCAACCCAATTTAACATCTCAAAGTGTCGCCTATCCATTTCTAAAACCCTAAACCCCTCTTCCTCTGTCACCCGATTGGCAGGGGGGAAACGGCTTGGTTTCAATTTGAATAAGGAGCATTCTCATGCTCAATCGCATTCATAGATGTCTCACTCTTCGTTCCCGGCTAAAACCATCATCCCACACCTCCCTCATTTTCTCTAAACCCACCGTTTCCGTCGCCCATATTGCGGACTCCACCTCCTCCGATCCCCCTGTTTCTCACCCGATCGACGCCGTTTCCGATATTCTCACCGGCGTGAAAACCTTTGGCTCTGTCAAGTTCCTCGAAGACCTCCATTTTAAGTCCGTGATTTCGGGTCTCAGCTCGGCTCAGGTTGACCAAATTATTGACTTTCTGCGAGTGAAACACCCCGACTCCGCCGTTGAATTCTTTGATTTGTTGAAGAATGAGTACCAGTTCAGGCATTCAAGGGTTTCTCTGTTCGTCGTTGCCCATGTTTTGGCGGGAAAAAGACGGCTCAATTTGTTGCTCTCTTATTTCATGCATATGCTACAACAAGAAGGTAACCCCATCAAGCAATCAATTCTTCACAATCCCAAATTCAAAATGCAAAACGAGGAAAGTATAGTTAAATGCAATCCAAACAGTGCCTAAAAATGGGACTCGGTAAAATTATGCTTCCATTTCATTTAGACGGACCAAAAATTATGTTATGGGAATGTGTATGAATGTTTTTTTTCCTTTTCTTTTCTTTTGTGCGAAAATTGGAATAACTCTTTTTAATTAATTACCTTACGAAAAGCATTTTCAGGAAATAGGAAACAGATGCAAATTGGATTAGTGTTTCTTTTTCTGTTCAAGTTTTATAGCTCATCAATTGTGGTTACAAAGAAAGAGTCTTTACGAAGTAAATTGAAGTTTCATCTTTTGTTTTCTTTATGGTTTTTTACAACCATTATTTATAAAGTTTAGACCTTTTTTGTGTGATTTCTATTAGGCTCTGGCACGGGGCCCTCACTTTGTGAGCTGCTTGTGAATAGTTTCAAGGATTGGGATTCAAATGCTATGATTTGGGACATGCTGGCTTTTGCTTATTCTAGGTCCGAGATGGTTCATGATGCCCTCTTTGTACTTGCCAAGATGAAAGATTTGGGGTTTCAACCTTCTGTAAATACCTATAATAGTTTGTTGCACAATTTGAGGCATTCTGATATTATGTGGGATGTTTATGATGAAATCAAAACTAGTGGAATTCCTCAGAGTGAGTATACAAGCAGCATTGTTATAGATGGTCTCTGTAGGCAGTTTCTGATGCAAGAAGCGGTTGTGTTTCTGCAGGAAACTGAAGTGAAGGAGTCCACACCTCATGTTACTTCGTTTAATACTCTCATGTCCGGGTTCTGTAAAATTGGTTATGTTGATATTGCTAAGTCCATTTTTTGTATGATGTTTAAGTATGGATTACTTCCTGACACATACAGTTACAATATTCTTATTCATGGATTATGTGTGGCTGGTTCTATTGAAGAAGCATTGGAGTATACGATTGATATGGAGAAGCATGGTGTTGAGCCTGATGTAGTAACCTATAACATACTTGCCAAAGGGTTTCGTATGCTTGGTATGATGAGTGGAGCATGGATGGTTATTCAACAAATGCTGCAGAAAGGTTTAAACCCTGACGCTGTCACATATACAATACTGATCTGTGGGCATTGCCAGATAGGCAACATAGAGGAAGGCCTTAAGTTGCGAAAGGAGATGCTTTCATGTGGGATGCAGTTACATGAAATATCATATAGCGTGTTGCTGTCGAGTTTGTGTAAGAGTGGACAGGTAGATGAAGCTATGAGTTTATTTTATGAGATGGAAACTGTTGGTTTAAAACCAGATCTTGTTTTGTATTCTATCCTCATTCATAACCTCTGCAAGCAGGGAGATGTAGAGAGGGCTATTCAGCTTTACGAGGAGATGTGCTTAAGGAGAATTTCTCCTAATTATTATACGCACAGAGCTATTCTATTGGGCCTGTGTGAGAAAGGGACAATAGTAGAGGCAAGGGCATACTTTAATATGCTAACTAACAGTGGCTTAGTGGAGGATATTGTTCTGTATAATATTATGATTGACAAGTACTCAAAACTTGGAGAAACGAAAAAGGCCTTAAAGTTGTATGAACAAATAAATGAGAAAGCAATTTCTCCAAGTATAGTCACCTTTAATTCTTTAATTTATGGCTTCTGCAAAACTGGAAAACTAGCTGTGGCTATAAAGTGGATGGATGCCATTAAAGCTCATGGATTGGTACCAACTGCAATAACATACACTACTCTGATAAATGCCTTCAGCGAGAATGGAAATTTACTAGCCATGTTTGACTTGCTCTGGGAAATGCAGGCAAGTGCTGTGGAGCCAACTCATGTTACTTACACGGTGATTATCAAGGGTCTATGCAGATTGGGGAGGCTGGAAGAATCTTTGCAATGGCTTGAGGTCATGTACTCAAAGGGTCTGTCCCCAGATGATATCTCATACAACACTCTCATCCAGTGCTTCTGCAGAGCTCGAAAAGTGGAAAAAGCCTTTCAGCTACACAATGATATGTTATTGCACAATATCAAGCCAAATCATGCTACATATAATATACTCATTGATGGTCTATGCATGTTTGAGGACCTAAAGCATGCCGATCAGTTACTCTGTTCTCTTCGCGAACAAAATGTCAAATTGACTAAAGTTGCTTATACCATACTAATCAAAGCACATTGTGCAAAGGGTGACGTAAAGAAAGCTAAGGTGCTCTTCCGTCAAATGATGGAGATGGAGTATGAAGTCTCGGTTAGAGATTACAGTGCTGTTATCAATAGATTGTGCAAAAGGCGTCTGACCAATGATGCAAAGGTTTTTCACTGCATGATGTTATCCAATGGCATCTCTCTTGATCAACGAATTTGTTCTGTGATGATTGATGCTTTTATTCAAGTTGGTGACCGCAATTCTGTATTACAGTTACTCCCTAACATTATCAAATGTGGCTTAAATCCTGGTTGAATCTGAGCACCAGCTGTTCATATGCCCCTTACTGTTTTGGGAAGATTATACACCATCAATCAGCAAAAAGTGATTCATGAAACGTACCCCCTGTTGTTGGGATGAAGGCTGAGTGGAATCAAGGTGATTTATCCACCATGTTGGCATTTGGGAGTTTGGTGTGCAAGGTATTACTTTACTTCAAACATCTTTCAGTAAATCTTCTCCTTTTCTCTTATTGGCTAACTTGTACAAGTCAAAAGTACCAGGCATTAGTTTGCACTTTGTAGTTAATTGTGGATACTTATCACAAATGTGACTTGAGCAATTAAAAATTATGGTTGACTCAATGGTGAATCTGGGTTTTGGGGACCTTTTCTCTTCCTTTTCCAGAAAATGTAGTTCAATCTAGTTCCTTTAGTGGACTTCTAATTTGATCCTTCATTTTTATCACCATATTATTTTTTTCTGTGCATCCAGAAAGGCTGGACCACCTTCTACATTTATCTTTCTATTCAATGAGAAATAACAATTTCGTATTTCGCTGCAGGATGGCTTAATGTCGTGTCATTTCAACAGCTTTGCTTTCTGCATATACGGCTACTGTTGATTTATTTATTTAACAGGAGAAGCCATGGGCCAACTGGTTACATAGTAGGAAGGCCACACACAGTATCCTCTTTTACTTATTCATATACTTGAAACTTCACTGTTAAAGTTTCTGCCTTTCAAGTGACAAACCTAAATGTGGTTGGCTGAAGAGGTATTATATTTCTTTATTTCAGAATCCCGAGGAGGTGTCAACGAAAGATATCTGGTGACCGTTGCACAACTGTTAAGTTATTTCATAATTAATCGCACAACAAAAACCATAGGCAGCTCATTACAGCATGGAAAGGTCACACAACATATCCTATTTAATTTACCTTTCTTTGTGCTCTTGAATTAGTTTATTTGTTTTATTTTATTGCGGAAAGTTAAGTCATTTTATATACCATAAAGAACAATGCATCTCACAGGGGCATACTCCTTGGTCCAGGCAGCTTCAAATACTAACTATCACCAATCAACATCCTTTCGTCTACGCCCCAAGTTTTAGAAAATATCCAATTGCTGTAGATTATTGGGAATTTCCTTCCCCCATCATAGAGCATTTCACCAAATTTTCAATGTCCTTAGTGATCACAGAAAATGGTTTTTGCTGCTGAAGAAAAATTCTATCATTCCTCTCCTTCCAAATGTAATACATGGCACCGATGTAAATAGTATGTTCTTGAATTTTACTGTGGCTAAAGCTATATTCTTGAATGTCATATGGAAAGCTGTTTCAACGGCTAAGGAAGTATTATTGTATCGCCACTTCTTCAATGAAGGAGCTAAATTTGAAAGATAGTTAGTGAGTGGATTTTTGGGAGTATATGGTGTGCTTAGCATGTACAATTTGATGCAAAATTGCTCAAGGTGTTCTTAATAAACTCAAAACTTATATACTTTTATATGGTTTTCACGTTACCAATCTCTTTGCCAATGGTCTTAAATTGGTTAAAGCTAGTGGTTGGAAATTTCGGCTTAAGTTCCGTCATGGATTAAATCAGAACTCTTCAAACTACCCAATCTAACTTGTGAAGGGTCAAGAGTGAACATTAGTAGTAGAGATGTTAATAGTTTAATTTACTTTTTTCTAAACCTCACCAAACAACACTCAACCTTCCAAAATTAGACCAAGCAGCCCCTGAACTCTCTAAACAGCTCTACAGAACCAACATCATGGCCTTCCTTGCATTGATCGCAGCTATCACTGTCGTCTCACTTTTCCACCACGCCTTCTTGCAAACACCTATCCAAACCCTAACACTCGATCTCGCAACGACTTCTCACCTTTGTCATAGAGAGACCCCGCCGACGAAGCCAAAACCCTAAGTTCCCTTTCAATTGTTGCCTCTTTCTCTTAACACATCTCATGTTGCCCGAGTTCAAGCCTTGGCTCGACTTTGACCGGGATCTGTTTATAAACCTCAGCCTGACCCTTCCCCTTTCTGAATCAAACCCGAGTCTCTTTAATGAGCTGGCTGTTCCACTGTTAAGTCATTATGATATCCTATCATGTAGGGATTTGGAAGTCTAAAGCCCCCAGCCGGGTTGCTTTCTTTGCGTGGGAGGCCTACAATGAGGCCATTCTTACCGGTGATAACTTGAGAAAACGTAATGTCACTTATGTTAATTGGTGCTTCATGTGTAAAAGGGATGAGGAGTCTACGAATCATCTCCTCATTCACTGCCCTATAGCAAAGGAATTATGGAGTCTCATCTATAGCCTTTTCAAAATTGCTTGGGTTATGGCCCGATCAGTGAAAGATGTTCTTTTGAGTTGGATGTTGTATAAAAGAGGGAGAAGGACAATAGGCATGCAGCCCCGCTGGGTATTTGCTGGATCATCTGGAGGGAAAGAAATAGAAGGGTGTTTGTGAATGAGGAAAGGGCAATGGATAAGTTGAAGGACAAACTGCTGTGCACGTTACATTTTTGGTGTTCTGAAGATATTAATTCTTCCCATATTGATTTTGTTAATAATTTTTCTTTAAATTAGACTTTTGTGTATACTCCTAGTGTACAAGGACGCATCACCTGTTTTTAAGCCTTTGGTATATAATATCTTACTTATCAAAAGAATATATGAGCTGGCTGTGAACTGAATGAGGAATCAGCCTTGAACTTCTGAACTGCTGGTCCAAACCGGTCCAGTAAAATTAAAGAATATTAATTCTTAGTCAAATAAATATAAAAAATAAAATTAAAATCCTGCCTACAGTCCCTTACCCCTTCATTCTTCCTTTAGTGCCTTCTCTCTATCTTCACCATGGTGAATGCCACAGAAGTTGACAAAAGTTGGACGGTTTGTCAAAGAACACGAAGGTACTCACAAAAGTGCATCCGATTTATTAAGTTTGTTGAGGGCTTCAGTACAGAAGAATAGCGCAACTATGAATAACATTCTAGCTGAGGATACTGCAATGGTGAACAGAAAGCTTGCAGAGTTGCAGCCATCAAAACAAAAGATCCTATCTTGGATCGTGGCTCTTCTTCAGGTGGCAATTAACCCCTGGTGTACAGATTGGTACTCCCCTAGCACAAACCTTTGCCACAACCACAAGCTCCAGTCCTTGATTGACAGATGTGGATAGAGGTGATTTACTTGAAGTCAAATGCATGCAGTGATGCAATGGTATTTGAGGTTCGCTATAGTGATGCTTGTTGTCTTTTCAAATTATTTCTGTCACTATACGCAAAGAGGAGGAAGATGGAGATTAGGAGGTGATTCTGTATATTTGTTTGAATCCTACCCAAATCAGTCCAGAGCAGTGGTAAATGGTGCTGGGTATGTATATGTTACGAATCTTTATAGCAAACCTTTGTTCAAATGTTAGGCAGAGCAACAACAGTGTTGTCTTTACCTCATGGCTGCAACTAATCACTTTGTTAATCTATGAAGGTATATTTCTGTGATCAACCTTTAGTATGGAAATGCTTAAAATAGACTCTATGTTAAGAAATATTGTTCAAATTGAAGTTATTTGTCTGAAATGCCCTGCAGGAACTGTGCAGCTATGGTGCCAGGAAGCTAGATGCACTAATCGTAGATAATATGAGCTCTGTTTTAGATCACGAGTTTACTGCAGCTTGGTATGCTTGAGGGTTTTTGTTTGGCCTTTAAATTGATTGAATATATACACAAACATTTCTTGATTATAGAACTAAAATATTCTCAATATATAGGGATCATGGAAACAAGATTCGCTGTGCTGTGGTTGGGGTAAGAGAATAACCAGCAAATGTTCAAATTGCAACTTCAATATATTCTGCGTTGACTTACCAGACTGAAGCTATACAAAAGATTACTGCAAGAGGATGTTCCAAAGATAGAATAATGTGTTTTTCCCTCTTCTTCTCGAGAAAGCTATACTTACTGAGTGAACTTTTTATTCGTTTTCCCATTTTTAGTAGGTTGGTGGAGAGGCTTGTTATTTTGGACATTTATTATTTGATACTAGTCCGTTATCCAACCATTTTGGTATGAAGTTGTCTCAACTCTCTAATGAAGGCTGTCAGATCCTCAGATGAGCTGCCTCCTTTAACTGCTTCCAGTGCATTGTCTTTTAGCTTCTTTGCTCTCTCCTTCTCAGCTACCTTCCCACTCATTGACTCAGCAATGATCTGAGCCAACTCAGCCGAGTCAGGCACAGTGTCTGGGCCCTCACATATGCGGACGGCAGCACCCTGGTACTCTACTAACTGCCTAGCATTGATATACTGGTCTGCCTCCATAGGCCAGGCGAGTATCATCACCCCAGCAACAATTGCCTCCAACGTCGAGTTCCACCCACAATGACTAAGGAACACACCCACAGCTCGATGGCTCAGTATTGGAACTTGTGGTACCCATCCTTCTATCACCATACCCCTATTCGAAACCCGTTCCTCAAAACCGTTAGGAACTGACCCGTAGCCATTTGCTGCTTGCTGTGCTGTTATGGGCTTAACCACCCAAATAAAACGGACTCCACTCTGTTCAAGTCCAGCTGCTAAAGCCTCCATTTGGTCTTGCTTTAACAACTTCTGGCTCCCAAAACACACATACAACACAGACCCATCAGGGCATTCATTCAACCATGTAAAGACTTCATCTCGCGAGTTGGATTTGGATGCACCCCTGCCCATTTGATCCATGCCACTAATCAAACTAAGTGGCCCGACTGCAAAAATCCGTCCATGACCCATTTGCTTTCTCAGATACTCCAAGTACTTGGCGTCCAAAGCCTCAAAGGTGTCAAGAACACACGCCCAACTAGAAGTATTTGATTTCATGCTATCCTTGACAAACTTCCAGTCAAGATCCGATTCTATGTATCGCCGGAACAGGGAAGGAAGATGTTCCCTAGTGAAACTAGGGGCAAGAGGCAAGTCAAGAAAACGAACCTCTCCCAAAGAGTGAAAAGACTCCAAATTATGCCACAAATGGTCCATAACAGCAGTTAAAAACGCACCAAGGAAAAACCCAATCCTGGGGATACCAATCTGTTGTGCGATATGTTGGGTCCAACCAAGAAAGAAATCAGAAAGGATGGCAACAGGAGGGTTAGGGTGGGAGTTAAACCAATGGATTATGGGGTCATGGAGGTTACTCAAGGCGTTGATGAGGAAGACATTTCCGTGATTGCCGATGTCCTTGACATTTTCAACACCAGAGGGGATGGAGGGATGGGGCGGTAAGGGGAAAATAAGGGTTTGGATTGAAGGGTGAGAAGATAGGAGTGGGTTCAAGATTGGGAGGTTGTTGGGGGTGACCAAAATGGTTATGGTAAGACCATGGAGGGCTAGTTGGTGGGTGAAGTCAAGAAGTGGCAGCATGTGGCCTTGGGCTGGGAACGGGATGACCAGTATATGGGCACCTTCCCCTGAGCTCGTCATGGTGTGTGTGTGTGTGAGAGAGAGAGAGAGAGAGAGAGAGAAGGAAGAAGGGGAAAGTAGAGTCCAAGGGAGTGAGTGAGAATCAGGGGACAGGGGCCATAACATAATTGTGATTGGTACCGTTGACGTCAACTTTGGTATGAGTGTGTTATTTTTGCTACATGTTTTCCACGACACTTGCACATAGTTATTGTCACTACGCACTACATTTAAACAAAGCATGCCACACTGGTAATTTTAAATTTTTATTGTGTAACATCATCTCACAGATATTAAGAGGTTCATTTTCTTATAATTCAATATATCAAAATACAGTAAGTCAAACCAAAAAATATATTTAACATAAAATAGTCACAAAATCGTCTTATCTACATGATACAACAAACCATAATATTTATTCATTGTTCAATAGCCTCCATAATGTTTACATTGTAGGTGTGTGTTAGGTATTGGTGTTTTTTGGATTTGTTTTTGGGTTTTGAACCAAAAATTAAAATACTAAAACCATGCACGAGAACATATCCTTCACGATTTAATGACTTTGGTTATTTTAATTTTGGATTTTTTTTTTCTCTTTCGTCTTATCTTTTACTTTATCTTCCCAAAAAAAGAAAAAACTAAAATCACAAAATCGAGTTACAACCAAAGTATTTAGAAAATGGATTCAATTTTCTAACAAACTAATCAAATTTTGTTGAACAAGATACTGTAACGAAGAAGTCATGATAGCCCATACAATGAGGGGATCTAAGATCTAGGTTTGAACCAAGCTACAAAGGAGCCATGATCTTCTTTTCTATAATTATGGATCCAAAAGTTGATGGATGGTGTTGATGTTCAGTAATAGAGTGTGGTCACCTTATAAATTACACATAATTTTTATATCTGCCCGATGTGGAATAGTGTATTACAAATATACTGTAATACAATATCCTACGTCGTGTAAGTGTGCAGATAAGGGGTGCTTTAGATATTGATGAAATTTCGGATACATCAAGTTGAAACATTTTTTTGGATTCAAATGGTTGGGTGTTTATGATTATTGTTGAAATCAAAGTCATCAAAATCGAAGAGCAAAACGCACCCAAAATACTTAGGGTCTGTCCTCCTAACAAGATTTAAGGACTTTAATTTTTAGTTATTGATGACTATTTCTCTTTTTACATCATCAACTTATTAGACATTTTCTTTAATCATAAATCTAAAATCTAAAACATAAAAATTAACCTCAAACTACCATGCTAAACACACCCTAAGCAGGTTACCAAATTTTGTGGATATTTTTAATTAATGTAACATTTTTAAAAAAATTAAAAATTAAAAAAAAAATACAAGAGGAGGATATGATGTTTAAACTTTAAAGGTTAGAGGTTGAAAACTTAAAGAGACAAATGGTGAAATATAACTAGAGAGACAAGCGTGTAGGGGTGTCCCGTGCCCAAGTAGATCAAGAAGTTTCTCTCGTTTGATCTTGGATGTAAGGTAAACTTTTGAAATCGTAAGGCAAGCAATGTTAAACTTGAAAAATGTTATCTAATATGTGTACGGATATTTTTTTCTCCTCTAATATATCAACTAAAGTGAGTCAGCCCACTCGAATCGGTACCTATAACGAAGATAACAAGATTGATTAATTGGCAATAATGCCCCGTAAGGCTTATTAGTAAAAATATATAAAAAATTGCGGACGGTCCACTTTTTAAAGTTTTTAATCGTCAAAGTATCTTTTCTTTTTCAATCGGAAAAAGTCATTTTTGATGGCAAAATAACTACAATATCCTTAATGAACCGTAGAGACGCTACGAAGGTCATTATTTCTGCACCGTTGTTCAATAGTTTAATTGTCTATTTTAATTGCACCGCGATTCATCAATTTTATTGCATTAAGTTTTGCACTGCTATTCAATAGTTTAACTGCCTAGTTTAATTGCACCGCGACTCATCAATTTTATTACATTAAATTTTATATCGGAGTTCACTAGTTTAACTGCCTAGTGTAATTGAACCGCGATTCATCAAATTTATTACATTAATTTTACACCGCGGTCCAATAGTTTACCTGTCTAATCTAATTGCACCCTAGTTCATCAATTTTATTGCATTAATTTTTGAACCGTGATACATATACCTAATCCAAGTTGTATCGCGATATCAACTTTTATATACCACGATGAAATATTTTTTGAACTACGATAAATAAAATATTATTAATCTATTTTTGCACCGTGATACAAAATGATAATGAACCAGACTATATCATCCACCTTCTTCTTTCATTTCCTCTTTCGTAAGTCTTCTTCTTCCCCCTCCTCCGCTGCCTTCGCCCAACTAAAAAATCATTCAACTCAACACAGATTCATTACAATTTCGTACATAATGAATCAAAGAAATCGTTACCTTTCGAGGGCGTTACCCCTAAACCCCCGTGACTTGACCGGGTAGGTCGATCCCCGTTTCATTGCGTAACAATGGTGATTTTCAAATCTAAAATATACTGCCGAAGTTGTTGAAGAAGACGATGACATTTTCAGAACAATAATTCGAAAAGTGATTTTTTGCGATTAAAAAAAAAGAACGGTAAAATTTTGTGGTTAAAAACTTTAGAAAATGAACCGGCCAGAATTTTACCCTAAACACATGGCAAAATTAATCACCGTCAGTCTCTTTCTCTCTCTTTCACATGTAAGCTCAAGTTTACATTTAAAATGATATATACGAGTTTGAACAAAATTTGAGGTTAACGAGTTTGGCTGTTACTCCCTTCATCCCAAAATATATGATATTTTGGAAAAGTTTTTTTATTTCAAAATAGATGACATTTTGTAATTTTTAGGAAACTTTTTCCTTTTTTTTCAATTCTACTTATATTTATTGACTCTGTAACTCATGTTTCTCTCTTTGGGCAAGAATATCAAGACACCTCGTTAATATTTTGATATTGGCAGTTTTGTCTTTATAATATGTTTCTTTGGTCTATGTGAAAAGTACCAAGACGTCATATATTTTGGGATAAAGAGAGTGTATATACTTAAGCCGAAATAGGTTAGACCCAAATCTTTCTCTCTCTCTCTCTCACACACACACACACACATACATATATACTCCCTCCGTCCCGAAATTATCGTTCACATTTTCTTTTTCATCAATCCCAAAATAATAGTCCTGTTTGAAACTTACCTTTTTAGAACATCACTTTTACCGCTTTACTCTTATTTTTTCACCTTAATTTAATTATGAACCACATATATATGAACTTTAAATAAAACTACGCATTAAACTAATATAAATAATCAAGTCAATTATTTTATATATATATATATGATCTTGTATGCTCCTTGTCCTTATGATCTTGTATTACTACTTACTCTAACATTTGTTCTACTTTTAATGAATGAATATGATAACAAATACTCCCACCGTCTCAAAATTATTGTCTTACTTTTCTTTTTCGTTCATTCAAAAATAATGATCTTGTTTGAAAATTTCCTTTTTAGGACATTACTTTTACCAATTTACCCTTATTTTTTCTTCTTACTTTAATTTTGGGCCACGTATTCATGGACTTTCGGGGGCATTACCTCCGAACCCCCGCGACCTGACCGGGTAGGTCGATCCCCGTTTCGTTGCATAACAATGGTGATTTTCGAATCCAAAATATATTGCCGGAGTTGTTGAAGAAAACGATAACATTTTCGGAAAAATATTTCGAAAAGTGATTTTTTACGATTGAAAAAAAGAACGGTAAACTTTTGTGATTAAAAAATTTAGAAAATAAACCGACCATAATTTTACCCTAAACACATGGCAAAATGAATCACCGTCGGTCTCTTTCTCTCTCCTTCACACGTAAGGCGGGCGGGCCAAATCCAAAGCGTGTAAAAGTTAAGTTCAAGTTTACATTTAAAATGATATATACGAGTTTGAACAAAAATTGAGGTTAACGAGTTTGGTTGTTATTCCCTCCGTCCCAAAATATATGATGTTTTGGAAAAGTTTTTTAATTTCAAAATAGACGACACTTTGTAATTTTTAGGAAACTTTTTTCCTTTATTTTTCCAATTTTACTCATATTTATTGACTTCGTAACTCGTGTTTCTCTCTTTGGGCAAGAATATCAAGACACCTCATTAATGTTTGGATAGTGTCAGTTTTGTCTTTACAATATATAACATATATAACATTTAATCTTATAAATTTCTCTAATGTTAAAAATATATATATATATATATATATATATATATATATATATATATATATATATATATATATATATATATAGATCACGCAAAATCTGTGGTGACCTTGTCGTTTTGTCCATGTAAGAAGCAAAGGTGGCCAGTTCTGCTTGTTCCTGAGTGATGACCTGCACAAGACAAATAAGAAACGTCGTTAAGGAGTCGGGGGTGCCCCGACTAGAACCCTCCAGCGTGAGAGTAAGGTTTCCGGTAAAGTGTATAATAAATGTGCCGCAATATTGGTTGTTTCCGATAAGAGAATTTGATAAGTGAGTTAGGATATCTAAAAAATGGCTTATCTTTCAACAGTGGGGAATGTTTCCTATTTATACCTGATTTACCTTGTGAGGTGGCGGCCTTTGATAGGGGAGCATGTTGCGGCGGGAAATAAATGTTCTACAGACCTATTAGGGATGATTGGGCTGGACGCTGTCAGAAAGTTGGTGATTACGTGTGTCGGTTTCATCAGGCCTTGGGAAGCTTCCTGTCAGGCCCGATGACCATTGACTCTATTGCCGAGGCCGAGTGGTCTGAGGGCAGTGGGTCTCATTCGCTCCCTACCTCGACTCAATTGTTCTATGAAGTGTTTTTGCTGTCGAGGCAGAGTGGGTTGAGGGCCGTGGATCTCGTTCGCTCCCTACCTCGGCTCAGTTGTTCTATGAAATGTTTTCGGCGAGCTTGCATTGGCTCGGCTGCCTCGCTGGACCTGCTAACGGCTTTTATCATGAGTGGGTCCCGTAGTTATGTCGAGGAAGATTTTCAAGGTTTCACCCTTTCAGTGGCCCCCTACTTTTTGGCCGTGTCTACTGACATAAGGCCGAGAAGTATTTTCTTCGAATTCTTGGTGATAAAGTGACTATGCCGAGGTTGATTTTGGGGGCTGGGCAGAAGATAACATGACATTTTGGGGTAAGCGTCCAATCACGACGGTTAGTCTTTTCAATGTCTGACGCAGCATTAAATATTTGTTTGGGCGGCTTTTCGAATTTCGAAAAGCTTTACGGCCGCTCTTTTTCCCAGAGCCGAAAATATCTAGAAGAAACGGTGTTGTTCAGGTGTTTTTAAAGAAAAACACGTAGGTTGACCCGATGGGAAAGGATGCTCCGCCAATCAGCGACGTCGTTTCAGGGAGGGATATAAGAACTTTTTGTTCTTTTTTACTTTTTACTTTCACCGTCTTACTGTTACTCCAATCCTTCCCTTGCTTCTCCAGGCGATTTCCGACGATCCTTCCGGTAATCCTTCCTGTGCCTCCTCTTGTTTGTACCGTAGGTTTGACCTTCTCTGTTTTTCTTGTTTTTTTGGTGGCTTTCTTTGTCATCCATTTTTTTCTTTTTAGAGCACTTGCTTTTTTTCGGGGGGTTTTTCTCCCGTTTTTTAATTTTTCATCTTCTTTCTGGTTTTTTCAGGCGTGTCTTCATCGTTTGTTGATTTCTTCGGCGTTCCTTCAAGCTTCGTTTCTCGATACGATATTTCTTCCTTTTTTTGAAGTATGTCTCGCAGATTTCCTTTTCCTGTTTTTTCGTCCTCCTCGTCCAGTAGCTCCTCCATGGAGCTGATAGATTACTGGAATAGGGTCATTTGTATACCCATGTCAGTAAGGAGTCCTCTTCTTCCCCTCCCTAATAACATAGTCGGGGTTTCCTCCTTGGCTGAGGGTGTCTCTAGTGCATCTCCTTGTGCCGAGGACCTTTCTCGTGCCGAGGTCCCCCATCATATTGTGATTAGCCCTTGTGCCGAGGTTCCTCTTCAGGTTGAGGCTAGCCCTAGCACCGAGGTTCCTCTTCAAGCCGAGTTTAGGGAGGATCAATTAAGTGATGACGAGGTCGAGTCCATTTCTCGGGGCCCAGCTTGGAGAGGTGTTGAGGTGAGTGTGTGCTTTGCCGAGGAGAGAGTGGTAGATAACACTATTTATGTAGAAAAAATGTGGGCCTTCTGAGCTCGGGTGCTTCTTCTTCGTGCTCGATTTCCTCGGTGGATTCTGGTGACGAGGGCCTGTTTCTAGAATCAGTTTTTGGTAAATCTTTTCTGGGGGCCCCATGTACCGGCAGTGCCAGGGTAGGTGGGTAGCAGTTACTCCTAGGCAAGCGAGGTTCCTCCTCGCGAGCTTTGGAGTGAAGGTTAGCGTGCATTGGAAGTTTGGTGATGAAGTTTTTTCTGCACCTAATTACCCTCCTAGTACCCCTATGAGGGTGTTCGAGAGCAGAGACCGTATTGTGCTAAGTCTGATCACTCAAATTTTCACCAGGGAGAGAGTTCTGTATTTTCGTCTGATTGAGAGGATTCTACATCGTCGGCAACTTGGAACAATGACGAGCGGGCTCAAGGCTTCTGTATCTGGGCGAGCTGGTAATGATGGTGAAAGGGCTCCTCGTTTCTTGAGGCCTTTCGAGAATAAGATAGGCTCTTATGACGTAGAGGAATGGTCTAGGGTTTACGGCTCTGATTTCTTCCGGGGTTCGGTCCCTGATTCTGACATAGGTCTTTGTAGACACCTCAATTTCGTACCCCTGGTATGTAACATTGACATGCAATATCAAGACCTGTTAAAACTTAACAAATGTCAAGTTACAGGGTTTAAAAATGCAAAAGACAAAGCAGGATGCGCAAAACAGTAAAATACAGGGGCCAAAATTGGCAAAAAGAGGCTGGAAAAAAGGTCACTGGCGCTGCCACATCAGCCCCCTGGCGCGGTGCCCAAGGAGCGTGGTTCTGGCGCCAGCTGCACTGAATACCACGTATTGCACAAATTCTCAAGCACGCGGTACAAGTTGGTGAAGCACATGATGAAATTCATAAATCCCAGCGGTGTCCCTCTCTCAGCCTATAAATAAGAGGTCCCGGGTTCACTTTTAGCACAAAGAAAAACGCCCAAAACTTTCAGCGTTGTTGTTACGCCGAAGAAATATAGAGCGATCTTGAGATAGTGAGCGCCCCCTCCTATAAAGCCTCGAAGCTCTGCCAAATCTCCTCCAAACTCAAAACCAACCGGTCAAAGTGAGCCTTAGCCCCCCAACTAGGTTTCCATCCTATTTCCCCGGTCCAAAAATCTCGAGAAGAACAGTTGCTCTGCCCGAGTAAAAAGACCAAATCCACCAGAAACAAGCAGTTGTTCTGCTCGATTTCCACCAGCAGCAAAAACACAAGTAGTTGCTCCGCCCGTTTGACGGTGCCCAGAAGCAACCTTCAGAAGCAGTTACCCTGCCCGAACCGCAGCAACATCAACAATTAAAAAAAAACTTCCTCTCCCAAAAGGACATAGCGAGTACACCACGCTCTAAAAGGTGAGCGTTTAAGAGCATTATTTTATAAAAAAACTATTTTACATCCGGCCCAATGTAAAAACATAAGTCGTTGTGCTACCCGGATTTATTTAGGAAATAACATTAAAAAGAGCCATTATTATGGCAAAATATTTTTAAATATATTTGTAATTATTGGAAGGAGGCGGCTGCAAGTCCGTAAATAATGTAGACATGCATGTATTTTTTTTCTTTCTTTTAATGATTTATTTATTTGTTAGATAAATATAACAAAAAGCATACTTTAGCTAAAAACTGTTTTTGAGACCGAAAGGTGAGTTGGGTGCCTAGCACTTTCCCAACTCGTAACTTAGCTTCCGAACCCGTTTTTTTACATTATCTGGTTTTATTTTTTGGTTTTTTCTTTATTTTCTCCTTAAAATAAAAATTGCAACTCTGTCAAAACATTTTGGATTACAGTGAGGCATCGCAACATCCTTTCTTGCACTTTTATGTTTTCCCCTACACAATGGAGAATGAGAATGAAAGGGTGATGTATTCCTGCATCTTGGTATCACCTAAAAAAGGGATAACTTGATACATAAAACCCAAAGCGCTCATAGTGATCCGAAATAGGCCTTAAGGCAATTTTCATAAAGTCAATAGTGGGGCCCGCAACATCCTTTCTTGCATTTTCCATTTTTCCCTAAACAAGGGAAGATGTGAATGAAAGGATGATGATTTTCTGCATCCTGTTATCCCCTAAAAAAGGGATAACCTGATACAGAAAACTCATAGCTCCCATAATGGACCAAAAATCACTAAAGTGACCGAGGCGTATTCAACGCGTTTCTTGACAGCACCTTTCCGCATTTTTAATTTCGTCCTCCCCTAGACAAGGGAGGGTGGAATGGAAAGCGTGGTGTCCGCACCGCACGTCGCGCACCCCTATCCAAGGGCGCGGGTGCACTCCGGGGCACCCACAGTAGCAACTTTGCTGGGGAGATCGTTTTTATTTTTAAATAAAAATGGAGGGCTAGACTCAGTAACCAAAACTTTTTTTTCTTTTGCTTCTGGTTAAAGTATGCTTGTTATATTTCTTTAAGCATTTGAATATTTGCATTCTTATACATCCGTGTATATATTTGTGGATATGATCCTCCATCTTGCAGCAGTTTCGTTCAAGTCACCGTTATAGGTATATTTAAAAATGTATATTTTTCAAACAAAAAAAATCAAAAAAAAATATATATATACAATAAATGTCTGGGCAGCATAACGAAAGGGCCGGGGCTTTATTTTTATTATTGCTTTATTTGCTGCTCTATATTATTATTCCGTTCGCTTTATTTTTATCACGCAATTTGTACATAATTTATTTTCTTCTGTCATTTTATTTTGGGGATTAGGACAAATTTGTAATTAATAGGAATAGATAGATTCCCCGCTTTTCTTTCTATTTCTTGATGTGATTGGCTGCTTACTTGCGCTCAAACTAAAAAGCCGAGAAAATCTACAAATAACAGCAAGACATGTCATATCTTTTTTATTTCATGTTTTATATCTGAATAAAAAAAAAGAGATTTTATTGCTTTTTAGATGCCGCACACATGCACACGCATGTAGATATATTCCGAACTGTTACCCTACTCCATGGCCAGCCTACCCCATGCATAAGCCAACGTTAATTGCATATAAATTCTCAGGACACTTCATAGACCGACCGGTTTTTGCATCTCTGAATCATTGGTCAGCCCCTGTAAAAAAAAAGAAAAAAGAAGAAAAAAATGATGAAAAAAAAATCAAGCCAAAACGAAAAAAATATATGCAAATGATATGAATAAATACACATGGGCTGACTGATTATTTTCTGATGCTCGACTTAGACCATTTTGAATGCTGGATCCCGGAAAGAGTATAGGCCCTTCACCTGGGATCAGTCCGATCTTGGGGAGTAGAAAGGCAGGTGAAATACGGGGGTCCTATACTCTGAAGAAAGAATCCACTATTCCAGGAATAGTCCCGAGACTGTCAAAACAAAGTAGGTGCTTGTTCGGTCACTTGTATGAAACAAATATAAGATAATAATAAAAATACTAATAAGGGCACACTGTACTCCCAGCCTAGAAAGCCTTCAGCCAACCTTTCTGATACATCCAAAACTCATTTTCCTCAGAAACTTGACCCGAATTTGGAAAGGTAGAGATAATACTGGCCGGTTGATACGGGAAACATGCACAGATAACAAATCAGAAAGTATCAGGGTTAGATCAGACAAGGGCAGAATCAGTTCAGAGGATACAAATTTGAGTGAAATGGCCGTTAAAAATAAACAGGCTATGACGGGGACTAGCAATGATTAGAACAACTGGGAACCAGAAAAGGAAACTCCTGAGTATACACCCCCACCTGGACTCGAAATCTGGCTAAAGAAAGAATTGGATGCCCATGCAGAGAGAATAACAAATTCGGTGGTTGGTGATCTTTTAGCAGGTTTCTTAGAAACTCTTGTTGCCCTCTCTCAAAAGATCAAAAGCCCGAAATATGCCCTTAATATTTCTTGCCTTCTTGAAACGAACTGTCCTGATACCTCAGAAAATATCATTTTTCAAGCCTCTAGAAAACAACCAAGTACTAGCCATCAACCAGATATTAATCCCATTAGTGATATGGTCCCAAATGCTCATAATTCTAATTCGTTTCCTCCAGAAAACAACCCTGAACTCCTTCACCTGAATGCCTGCTACCATAACCAAAAAAATTACCTTCCCCTCGATCGCTCAAATACTTATTCCCAGCAAATGACCACGGGGACTCCAAAAGAAATAATTTGTGTACCAGAAAAAGAACCTCCCTTAAGCCGAGGCCCAGGCAGCCAAATACAAGTGCAGTATTACCCTAGGGAAAAGGCCCAACCCAGCTATTTGACCAAGCCGCAGTCTGGTAGTCTGCCCAGGCCAAAAGGAAGGAAAGAAATAATTCCAAGGCATTATGATGATTTGCCTGCCCCAAGGTCCGAAATATTCCAAACATTATGGGCCCATGAAATACTTAAACCCATGGCTAATTATCAACTTCCCAATCCTCTACCTGTTACATGGAATCATGCCCAGTACTGTGAATATCATCGATGCAGTGGTCACCTCACCGATAAGTGCTACTCACCCAGGAACGCTATTCAGGATCTTATCGACAACGAGGTAATTACAGTGGCAGGTACAAGGATCTTTGAAACAAACTAAGCAAAGGAGGTTTAAAGGACAAGTGAACCTATTTAGTCAGAATAAAGGTGTTGTATATATCCTCTTCAATAACAGGAGTTTCTAATAAAGTCTGGGAGACAGTTTCCTGGGTATGATAGACGGAGGCACTGATTATGAAAAGCTCCCTGCTGAGTTTGAGTCTATTATTGATAAGCCTCTGCAGAATTGGTATACCACGACCGGCCCGCTCTTGATAACCGCAGATCTGGTGGACCGCTTCAGATATTCTATTCCTCATCCTTCCCCTAGCTTTACGGATTGGTCATCTACCGATCCATTCCCTAAAATTGACGATCTCAAACCCCAGGTCCTCAATAATGTAAATAACCCTGTACAGTTTGCTATTAATGATAATCTTAATGTCTTTGCTTATTCCTTAGTTGCACCTACATTAAAAGACGCATTAAATAATTATAATAATGAGTCATTTGATGAAATGGATCCAAAAGATAAAAATTATTTGCTTGAGCTTGTAAAGTCAGTCGAGCACCAAGAAAGACATCATTCATCAGCATCAACTTAAGACTTATCTACTATCAATCTGGGGCTGAACAATGAAATAAAAGAAATCAAAATCGGCAGCTACCTGCAAGGCTCTGAAAGGGTAACACTTATTGACCTCCTCAAAAAGTTCGTACATATCTTCATTTGGTCCTATGAAGATATGCCTGGGTTGGACCCAACCATTGTTGAACACCAGATCCCCATATATCCGGATGCTCGGCCAATCAAGCAGAAGCTCCGCCGGATTAAACCAGAATGGTCACTGCAAGTAAAAGAAGAAATTATGAAGCAGCTGCATGTTAAATTCATTCGGGTAGTAGAATACTCGATCTAGCTGTCCAATATAGTGACCGTTCCCAAGCCCAACGGGAAGGTTCGGATCTGTGTAGACTTCCGCGACCTCAACAAAGCATCGCCCAAAGATGACTTTCCTCTACCCAATATTGATATTATGGTAGACGCCGTCGCCTCTCACAAAATAAGATCATTCGTCGACGGCATGCTAGGCTATAATCAAATCAAAATGGTAGCAGAAGACCAAGAGAAAACCTCATTCACTACTCCCTGGGGAACCTACTGCTACAATGTCATGCCATTTGGGCTAAAGAATGCCGGGGCTACATATCAAAGGGCTACCACCACCCTCTTTCACGACATGATTCATAAAGAGATCGAAGTATATGTCGACGACATGATCGTGCACTCTAGCGATACCAATGGTGCTCATATTAAAGACCTTCGGAAATTTTTCGAAAGGCTGAGGAAGCACCAGATGAAACTTAACCCCACCAAATGCACATTTGGGGTTACCAAAGGCAAGGTCTTGGGATTCATGGTGACTGAGTTAGGCATCGAAATCGAGCCAGCCAAAATTAAAGCCATTATAGAGATGCCACAGCCAAAAACTCCAACCGAAGTCAAAGGCTTCTTGGGCCGATTGCAATATATCAGCCGCTTCATTAGACAGCTGACATCCATATGTGAGCCCTTATTCAAACTCTTAAAGAAAAATACCGACCAAGTTTGGGACGAGAAATGCCAGCTAGCCTTCGAAAAAATAAAAGTCTACCTTACCAATCCACCTGTGCTAGCTCCTCCCCATACACATAAACCTCTCCTCCTATATTTAACCGTCACAGACACGTCAGTAGGGGCTATGCTCGCCCAAGAGAAAGAAAATTCCTACATTGAAAATTCCATCTACTTCATAAGTAGGAAGCTGCAAGGAAGCGAGCTAAATTATTCAGCACTAGAGAAAAGCTGCATCGACCTAGTCTGGGCAACGCAAAGGCTCAAAACTTATCTGTAAGGACGATCCATCAAGCTCATCTCCATAATGGATCCAGTATAGTACATCTTCGGCAAACCATCACTATCCAGCCGACTGGCTAAGTGGTCATTTCTTCTCAACGAGTTTGACATAACCTATGTCACGCTCAAATCTATCAAAGGCAGCGTAATCGCAGACCATTTAGCCGATCTACCCTTAAAAGCAGAAGATGCAGCTGAGCCCAGCTTCCCAGACGAAGGTGTCCTGGAAATTACTGACCACGACACCAGCTGGCAAATGTTCTTTGACGGAGCCGCAAATAAAAGAGGCTTTGGCATAAGAATCTTGCTAATCGACCCAGCGGATTCCCACACTCTGTTGGCCATAAGGTTGGAATTCGAATGCTCGAACAATACAGCTGAATACGAAGCCTCTATTGCCAGTCTAGAAGAAGCTCTCCAAAAAGGAGCCAGAGACTTGGAAGTCTACGATGACTCTGCCCTGATCATAAATCAAATCGAAAGGAAGTAGAAGACCCAAGATCCCCGGCTGCAACTCTACCGTGCCAAATTGACTACACTTGCCACCAAATTTGATTCTATCTCGTTTCATTACTTGCCGCGAGATAGAAATCAATTTGCTGATGCCTAGGCCACTCTGGCATCGCTGGTACAAATTCCAACGGAAACTAATGTCCAGCCATTTATAGTTGGGAAAAAGGTCACTTCGACATACTGCTTCAAAATCAACGCTGCTCTTGAAACAGATCACGATCATTGGTATTCTGATATCTTAAATCTGCTTTAGAAAGGGATCTATCCTCCCAGCCTAGACAAAAGAGGGAAAGTCTCCCTACGGAGATGGGCATTGCAATTCGTATTTAACGGTGGCAGCCTGTACAAGAGGCATTATCAGGGTCTAAATCTATTATGCGTCGATCAAGCAAAAGCCGAGCAATCATGAACCAGCTTCATGGTGGTACCTGCAGGCCCCACGTGAATGGTCATATGTTATCCAAAAAAAGTTATCCGGTAGGGGTATTATTGGAGCACGCTAGAAACCGACAGTATTCGGTGGGTGCGTCATTGCGACAAGTGCCAGCGTTTCGCAAATCTGCAGCATGTGCCTGTAGACACCCCAATTTCGTACCCCTGGTATGTAACTCTGGCATGTGATATCAAAACCTGTTAAAACTTAACAAATGTCAAGTTACAGGGTTGAAAATGCAAAAGGAAAAATAGGATGCATGAATAGTGAACTGCAGGGGGGAAAGTGTCAAAAATTGGAGAAAAATCAACAGTTGGCGCCGCGCCCACTGTCCTTGGCACCGCGCCCAAAGCACCTTTTGGCCGCGCCCAGGGTCCTGAATAGTGCATTCAGTGCAAATTATCAAGCACGCGGTACAAGATGATGAAGCACACTCTCAACTATAAATACAGGTGCTCGGCCTCACTTTCAGACACACAATTCAGAAAGGCTTGAAGCCCAAAGAAACTCTGCGTTATTTTTACGCAGCGAGCGATCGGCGAGCGAGAGTGATTTCCCCCCTCTTATAAAGCCTCGAAACTCTGCCAAACCTCCTCCAAACACAAAACCAACTGGTCAAAGTGATCCCTAGCCCCCCAGTTAGGTATCCACCCTATTTTCCCAGTCCAAACACTTCGAAAAGAGCCGTTGCTCTGCTCGAGTAAAAAGGCCAAATTAGCCAGAAATAAGCTCTTATTCTGCCCAAATTCCACCACCAGCAGCAAGCAAGCAAGTGTCAAAAAACAAGCAGTTGCTCCACCCGTTTTATGGGTCCCAAAAGCAACTCTCATGGCCGTTACTCGCGCCGCGGCAACGGCGACAAAAGACTCCTCTCACGAAGGACATAACGAGCACACCAACGCTCTTAAAGGTAAGCCTTTAAGAGTTTATTTACTAAAAAGCTATTTTCAATCTGGTCCAATGTAAAAAATATAAGTCGTTGTACTGCCCGGATTATTTTAGAAAATAGCATTTAAAAGAGCCGTTATTATGACCAAATATTTTTAAATGTATTTATAAATTATTGGAAGGAGACAGCTGCAAGTCTGTAAATAATGTAAATATGTATGTATTTGTAGGTAGTTAATGCTTTATTTATTTGCTAAATAAATATAACAAAAGGCATATTTTAGCCAAAAACCGCTTTTGAGACCGAAAGGGCGAGTTGGGTGTCTAGCACCTTCCCAACTCGTAACTTAGCCTTCGAACCCGTTTTGGCAATCTCTGGTTTTTCTTTATTTGTTCCTTAAAATAAAGATGACGACTCTATAAAACATTTTGGATCCAGTGGGGCGTCGCAACACTCATTTCTTGCACTTTTCCGTTTTCCCCTAAAAAAGGAAAATGGAAATGAAAGGGTGATGTATTCCTATATCATGGTATCCCCTAAACAAGGGATAACTTGATGTAGAAAACCCAAAGCACTCATAGTGATCCGAAATAGGCCATAAGGCAATTTTCATAAAATCCATAGTGGGGCCTCGCAACATCTTTTCTTGCACTTTTCCGTTTTCCCCTAAAAAAGGGAGAATGAGAATGAAAGGGTGATGTATTCCTATATCCTGGTATCTCCTAAAAAAGGGATAACTTGATGTAGAAAACTCAAAACTCTCATATTGGACCAAAAATTCACTAAGTTATCGAGGTGTATTCAAACGCGCTATTTTAGACAGCACTCCTCTCGCACTTTTAATTTCGTCTTCCCCTAAATAAGGGAGGATGGAATGAGAGCAATGGTGTCCCGCATCGTGCACCCACCCATCCAGGCGCGGGCGCGCAGCGGTTCAGGAACCCACGGTGGCGACTTCTTTGGGGAGATCGTTTTTATTTTAAATAAAAATGGAGGGCTAGACTCATAAAAAAACTTTTTTTGTTTTTTTTTGTTTCTGGCTAAAGTATGCTTGTTATATTTATTTACGCATTTGAATATTGCATTCCTATACATCCGTGTCTATATTTGTGGATATGATCATCTATCTTGCAGCAGTTTCGTTTCAGTAACTGTTACAGATATATTTAAAAATATTATTTTCGAAAAATAAAAAAAATCAATAAAAAAAAGAAAAAAAAACATAAAAAAATATATATATGCAATAAATTTTCGGGCAGCATAACGAAAAGATTGTGGCTTTATTTTTATTATCACTTTATTTTTAATTTTTTCTTTATTTTCTGCTCTATATAATTATTCTGTTCTGCTTTATTTTTATTTCGCAAAATATGTATATATTCGCATTCATTCTGCCATTTTATTTTGGGGGTTAGGATCAATTTGTAATTAATAGGAATTAATAGATTCCCCGCTTTTCTTTCTATTTCTTAATGTGATTGGCTTGCTTGCTTGCGCTCAAACTAAGAAAGCCGAGAAAATCCACAAATAACAGCAAGACATGCCATATCTGTTTTTTTGTTTTCTGTTTTTATATCTGAAAAAGAAAATAAAAGATGTTACTGCTTTTTAGCTACCGCACGCACGGGCACGCATGTAAATATATTCCGAACTGCTACCCTACACCATGGCCAGTCTACCCCCTGCATAAGCCATCGTTAAAATGCATATAGATTTTCAGGACACTTTAAAGACTGACCGGTTTTTACATTACTGAATCGTGGGTCAGCCCTTATAACAAAAAAAAAAGAGAAATAAATTGCGCAAGTCAAAAAAAAATTGTGAAAAAAAAATTGCAAAAAAAAAATATATAAATACACAGGGGCTGATTAATTATTCTCTGATGCTCAACCTAGATCATTTCGAATGGTGGATTCTGGAAAGAGTATAGGCCATTCGCCTGCGATCAGTCCGATCTTGGGGAGTCGAAAGGCAGGTGGAATACGTTGGTCCTATACTCTGGAGAAAGAATCCACTGTTCCAGGAAAAGTCCTGAGACCATCAAAATAAAGCTGGTGCTTATCCGGTCAATTGTAGGGAAAATAAATAATAAAAAAAATATACTAATAAAGGCGCGTTGTACTCCAAGCCCAAAAGGCCTTCAGCCAGCCTTCTGATACCTCCAAACCCATTTTCCTCAGAAACCTGGCCCGAATTTGGAAAGGCAGAGATAATACAGGCCGGTTGATACGGGAAACAGACTCAGAGGTCAGATCGGAAAGTGTCAGGGACATATCAGAAAAGGGCAGTATCAGTTCAGAGGGTACAAATTTGAACAGAATGGCAGCTGAAAGTAAACAGTCCACTATGGGTACAGATACAGGGGCTTCAGGGGACGCTCCGACTCCAGCTATGCAACAGGGGCTAGACCAAAATTTGAATGCACAAAATGATCGCTTGCTAAGCCAAATTGCTAATTTGGTGCAAAATTTAAAATATAGTGGTAAGGTAATCTCTTCCCCTGCAGTCCCACATGAAGCATCAACCCCCATGTCCTTCCAAATCCAATTTCCCAGCCAAATACCAACCCACCAAATACCGCCACTACCCCAAATCTAAATCCTCCACCAAATCCCTATTATCCAAATATCAACCCTTTTCTACCTTATCCTCCATTCCCTTTCCCAAGCACCAATATTCCCCAAAGTCCAAATAACCTTCCTTTTCCCATTAGCAACCCGCTCCAAAACAGCCCGCATATGAACCCAATAAGTTATAACTCGCCAAGCCAAGTTACCACTTATTTACCTCCTAATGATCCTTGCCGCCAAACCGAAACCGCCAGTAACCCACCAGCCCAAAATCCCTATCCAGTCCAAAATCTCTATTCAACTCAAAATCCTTATCCAGCCCAAAATCTTTATCCTGCCCAAAATCCATATCCAACCCAAAATCCTATTCAAAATCCAAACCCTATCTAAAATCCATATCCAACCCAAAATCCTTACCCAATACCACAGCCAGAAATTAACCCAGCCTTCCCTAATCCTGCCAGCATGTACCAAAAACTAACTCCCCCGCCCACCAAAATGGAGGCTGACATGGAAAAATTTCAAAGTATGATGCTCAAATTTCTAGATAAAGAAAAAATTTCTACGAAGGCATTAACGCTAAAACCTTTAGCCATACTACCCCCAAGTTTCAAAATGCCCGACATAGAAAAATTCGATGGGACTGGATGCCCTATCTCTTACCTAAAGTCTTAGGGCTTGTTTGGTAGTCGGACAAGGATAAGCAATATTATTAATCTCAGTACTATTAGTGCCCTCGCTATTAATCCTCACTTGTATATTGAGGGTAGTTTTGACATTAAAAATGTTAATCCCAATTTTTTTTTAGTGAGGGCGTTAATAATACCACCCTCCCCCTTGGTATTAATAGCGAGGGGGATAATGACTTTATCTGGATAACTCGTGCTATTAGTCCCGACCATCTATTGCATACCAAACATCAGGCAACTCGGCTTATTAATCCTATCTGACCTTAATTCTGACTACCAAACGACACCTTATACTACTGGCATGCAATCACAAGGGGCTAGTTTCGAAGCCATGGCCTCCAATTTTCACCTTACCTTGATAGGGGCTGCTAAGCAATGGTTAATGCTAGCAGATGATAGCACCATGAGCACTTGGGACCAAATAGCTGAAGGGTTCTTAGAAAGGTACAAAGATAATACTACCTCCGAAAATAAAAGAGATCTTGAGGCATGCACCCAAAAAGAAAATGAAACATTTGCAGAATTTGCAGCCAGATGGAAGGGAAAAGTTGCCCAGACTTTGGACAGGCCTGATCCGGCTGAGTCATGTAGAATGTTCATCAAAAACCTTCAGCCCATTTACCTGGAGCACATGTTGTATCTCCCCTATAGCAATTTCAAAGAAATAATAGAGATAGGAGTCCGTATTGATGAAGATATACGCAAAGGATCCCTGGAAATTGATACACATACACCCCAATTTCACTCTGTAACTCTGAACCAGATAAAGAATCTTCGAAAGAAGTCAACGTGGTTAAAAGAATTCCACTTGGTAAGTACAGTAATGTGCCATGGACATATGGGGCAAAGAAATCTGCCTATTCTGTTGAAGAAACTAGTAATGCCAACAAGAGCATCATAGGACCTTACCAAGCAAAAAGAAGGCATTACGATGAGCTGAATGCCCCAATGTCCCTGATTTTCCAAGGCTTAATGACGCAAGGGGTTCTGAAACCAATGGAGAATTACCAACCTCCACAAAAGTTATTGGGACCACTCTCAGTATTATGAATATCATCGTAGCAGTGGTCATCCCACTGCTAAGTGTTATAAACTCAGAAGTGCCATCCAAGATCTTATTGATGGCCAAATCATTGAGAAGCCGCACCCATGATTGTTTCTAATAAAAAGTAAAAAAATACCCTAGAATACCCTTGTATATACACCTCCAAAGACTCTTTGTACCTTTGAATGTCCTTTTGTCAAATAAAATCTCTAGGAAACAACTCCTTTTCAATTCAGCGTCAATTTTCGTAGGTGTTGGGATCTTTGTTGTTTTTTGGTACCACTAACAATTTTGCAGGGGCTAAGAAAATAAAAGGTTTGACTATTATCGTTTACTCTCCTGAAAGGATTGTCCAGAGGTATGTAATCATCACATCTCATTTCAAAGATCGCGAAAAAGAAAAAAAATCATTATTTTCCTAAATAAAAAATAGTGTTCCAAAAAAAGAAGAAGAGGTTTTTCTATGTACTCTCCTTTGTTTCCCAAAACATGAAAAGATAGGAAATCCCCTCACCATTTATATATATATATATAAAAGCAGGGTAGTCTATATAGGGAAAAATCCCGCCAAAACTTTGTTTCCCAAAATACAAACTCCTATTAACAAGAAACAATTAATGAATTCTTTAATTAAATAATTCAAAAACTCCTTGGAACTTCCACCATGAATTATCAAAATTTGTACAGTTTTCCAATTCTCGATTGTATCAAACGGAAATAAATCAACACATTGTAAATGATGATTAATGATTTTTTTTTTTAATGAAAGCAGGGCGGAACCTACGCAGATTTTATTAAATAAATCAAACAAATACAAAAGGAGGGGGACAACCAGCCTTACCCAACAACAGGGGGGACAAAGGAGCCTTACCTCAAGAAATGGCAAAAGCCTACAAACATTACTTCCTAAAGGAAAATAACCCAACATCATCTAATCGCATGGCCTTCTGCACCGGAGCAGGAAGAGATAATCTAGAATGATAAACAAGAAGACCCACATGAGACGAACCACAAAACGCCAGTCTATCAGCCACTCTATTTTGTTCTCGAAAAACATGAGATATACCAAAGCTGCCAAGTAAACTACGACACTCCCGAATATAATAAACATAATGCCATGGGACTTTCTGCATACTTTTTATACCTTTAATTGCCACCAAAGAATCTGATTCCACTGAAACATGCGAAAGGCCCAGATCCCTACATAACCGGAGGCCATCCCGAAGGGCCAAGATCTCTGCCATCGTATTCGATCCTGCACCATAATTACTAGAGAAAGCAGCCACCAACAAGCCATCATGACTACGAATAATCCCTCCCCCGGAACAACGGCCCTCCATCGAAGATCCATCTGTATTGAGTTTAAAACAGTCCTTCGAAGGAGCTTCCCATCGCAACCATTGACCACGTTTGAACCCAACCTTCTTAATCCCAATATGAAGAGTTTGCATAGCAATCTTGTGAGTATTCGCACTGTCAGATTTTGGAGAAAATAGGGCCATCATATCGCTAAGGCCAACCATAACCCGATCTTTAATGGTCGCACTGGACATAGGAATATTATCAAATGTTGTTGAGCACCGAGCCTTCCAGATCTCCCAGCAAATAAGAACACATAAACCAATTTTGCTAGCCCCAATTTGATTCCGAACCGACGCCGAAGATATCCAGGAGTTTATTAAGTGTTGGATGGAAGTAAACCGATCAACCAAGTTCAGAGGTTGAGCGAAATAATTCCAAATAAAACGAGCAATCTCATAATCTAATAAAAGATGTTCCAAAGTTTCACGATCCGACCTATGGCAGCAGCGACATTTAGAGACCATAGGAATTCTATATCTTTGAAGAGCAACATCCACTGGAACAGCTCGGTGAACCATCTTCCAAAGAAAACCACTCATACGAGTCGGGATCCACGGTTGCCAAACCTTCTCTGCCCAAGCAATCTTCTGCCCATGAACACGAAATTTCTTCCAATATAAAGCAGTAGAAAACTGACCATCTTTTGACAATGTGAAGATCTGCGAATCTGGAACAGCCTCATCCAGATGAACACTACTAATATTCTCATGCAGCCTCGAAGGAATGAGAGGAAGCAGATCTGGCAGAATAGAAATCGCATCCTTAATTTTAAGAGAACAATCCACAGGTCTAGGACCAATCAGAACAGTTCCACACCAATTTGCATTCCAAAATAAGATATCACCCTTTCCCACAAGCCATTGACTATGTTCTACCAGACGAGGTAAATGATCCATTACAGCCTTCCATATATGAGATGCATAGCCAGGAAGACCGAACCCAGAATCTGTTTCATATTTGGCTCTAGCGTATCGCGCCCAAAGACTCGATCCTTGCAATACATTCCACGCTAGTTTGGCGTGTAAAGAACCCATCACCTGAACAAGCGGCCGAATGCCTAACCCGCCTTCAGAAATCGGACGACAAACCTTCTCCCATGATATCCAGTGGGCACGGGATTCTCCAACAGAACTCCAAAGAAACGCAGCCATATGACTTTCCAGCCGATGAATGAATTGCTTCGGAAGTTTCAAGGCAGCTAATGAAAAAACCGGCATACTACACAACACCGATTTAATGAGAATAATCTTAGCCCCGAACGATAATAATTTAGCTTTCCAGCCATTAATACGAGAGAGAAAACGATTCTCAATATCTTCCAAATAAGCCGTTTTCACACGCCCCTTAAAAAGAGGTAGCCCCAAGTATTTGGTAGGAAACCGTCTGTACTTACAACCAGACCAAGTCTCAATGTTCTGGATCCTCCGCCGAGGGCACTGTCGAGAAATGACAAACCCACTTTTGGCCAAGTTAATAAGCTGACCCGATGCCTTCTCATAATCCGTCACAACTCGTCTCAGACCATTAATCGATAGCTTGCTTCCATTGCAAAAGATTAGCATATCATCCGCATAAAGTAAGTGAGAAACAATCAAACTGCCCGCACCATGTCTATAAGGAAGAATAGAGCCCTCCGTGATAGCCTTATTAATGTTGAAACTTAGAATCTCTTGTGCCATCACAAAAAGAAGCGGAGACAACGGATCTCCCTGACGCACCCCTCTAGAAGATTGGAAAAAACCAAACGACTCCCCATTGATGCGTAAAGAATACCATATATTGCTAACCATTCGGTAAACCAAGTCACAACTGACATCATCGAAGCCAAAGGCTTGCATGGCACGCAACAAGAAACTCCACTCCAAACGGTCATATGCTTTAGACATATCCAGTTTAAACATCACATTACTCCCACGAACTTTCTTATCAATGCATTGAACTAATTCATGAGCCAAAACAATGTTATCTTGAATACTCCTGCCCTTAATAAATCCAGCCTGTTCCAACGAAATAAGAGAGGGAAGAAAACCAGCAAGCCTAGACGCCAAAATTCGAGATATTATTTTACATGAGAAATTACACAAACTAATCGGCCGAAGATCCCCCAAACCTTCCGGCTTATCAACTTTAGGAATGAGCACTACAGTAGTAGCAGACAAACCTCTAAGAAAGATGAACCCATCAAATATTGTTCGACATTTATTTCACAGTCTCCTTCCTCACCTAAACAGTGATTCTTCACAACATGAACTCATCAAATATTGAAATATTATACTAAAAAAATCAAGTAAATTAAGAAATAGCCAAAATTTGAGATGTAAAAAAACCATTGACAAATTAGAAGTACTATGGAATACAAATCACCGTAAAAAATATCTTTCAAAAATTATAAATGATTAAAACAGTTCAGAGATTTATCTAAAATAAATAACAAAAATAGATCTATAAAAAATATTAACAAATTCACAGTAGATCTAAATGTCAAAAAATATTTTTTTATACAAAAAAATTAAACACAATGTTTTATATGATTTCATTAGATTTGAATACTCCTCGAAACATTAATTATTTTTTTACAGCAAACTTTATCATTTACAATTGCGTCCCTTATAACATTAATTAGTCAAAACTCCTTGAAACACACACCATACCATTAAACCCCAATTTTTTTCTAAAAATTTGACTTTATTTTATCAGATCTTAAATATACAAGTCTCTAATTTTTAAATCAAAACAAATCAGTTTTTTTAATAGAAAGTAGTTGCCTCCAACATTATTTTTTCTTTATTTTTGAAATTTTGTTTTTCTTCTTTGTTTCGCTTGAGTATAAGTTAATTACAAAAATGTAAGGCCGTGCGTTTAACGCACGGGTGTAAAACTAGTTATTCTTAATCTCCAAATGCATCTGCCCTCTTAACCTTTCATAAATGCATCATCAGTTGATTAGTGCATCGGTCGCCCTCAATTTAAAAAAAAATCATCAGTAAAGTCCTACTTCGAGATGTCAGGGGCTAACACTTCAAAAAAAAATGAAAAATGAAAAAAAAAAAGAGAGCAAACATTGCAAAAAAAAGAAGAAGAGAAAAAAAAAACCCGATAGGGAGCCAGAGAAGAAAAGGAAGCTGGGACAGCCAAGAAAGCAAAAAAGTCTGGAAAGCTGGGAAATCCTGAAAAGCCAAGCAACTCAAGGATCATACGCAACAATTCAGGGCTAGGGGCTTTCAAACCCCAGAGGTATCTTCTTAGCCCATGTTAATGCCTATAGCCCATCCTTGTAGAATATGCTCACGAGTCCATTTGGTCTCCGTTATTTCGAAAGTCCAACCAAGTCATCAAATCAAGCTTTCCCAAAAGGTATGTATCTATATTCAAGCCTGATAAAATTCTTTCTTCTCATATATTAGCTTGTCGAGTCTTCTTCTTGATCTCTGAGCACCACATATTGCCGAAATATTTGTTTTAAAAAATGATGAATTAACTCATGTAAAAACATGATAAAACTGCACGAGTTGGTGATGAGTCATTTCAAGAATATGGACCCACAAACCATTAAAAATATATAAGTTTGATGAAGCAACCTTCTGTCTTGGTAAAAGGTTATCTTCGACTCATTGCGGCCGAGCTATTAAATGGTGCACTAGGGGCTTCCAACCATACACCCAACCTCTTCCAAATACCTGAACAAATCCACCACTTGCAAAAGTCTAACCATCTCTAAGATCCAACTTCTCAAAACTAGGGCTGCTCCACCCTTATATACATTCGTCAAGAGTGACCATCTTTTTATCCCAAGAGAGAGAAGACGAGTATCTCTTCAAGCTCTCTCCCAAATTGCTCCGAGAGGTCAAAAAAAAAAAAGAAAAGAAAAAGGAGAGAGAAAGAAAAACAAGAAATTTCCCTCTCGTAAAGAAAAAAAGAAAAAAAAAGAGAGCCTCTCCTGAGCAATTTCCTCAAAATCTCTTTCTCGCAACAAAAGAAAAATATCAATCACTCTTGGACAACCCCATGACCCACAACCAAAGCCAAAA
This sequence comes from Codonopsis lanceolata, assembly GCA_013146195.2. Lineage (NCBI taxonomy): Eukaryota > Viridiplantae > Streptophyta > Magnoliopsida > Asterales > Campanulaceae > Codonopsis > Codonopsis lanceolata. The sequence continues at coordinate 56,828,880 of CM028377.1, read as the reverse complement.
GCCGATCTCCCCAGATCCAGAAACCAAATTCTCATCCAAAACCCACAGCTTAAAAGGCCAGCCAATAATCGCTTTACGATCGCCTTTCCGAAAATAACCAAATCCACATCCCAAAATACCTTTGAGCAAGAGGCCAATCAAATACTCAACCCTGAAGCAAATCTATCCCAAATGCTTAAACACTATACCTGAACCCAGTTGCCACCTGTAGCTCCTTTTCAATCGGTTATAACATGATCTGGGTCCAGAACAGAACTCCTTGCTAAAGACACATAAAATTATCAAAAGATAAATGTCAAGTAGGGTCCATGAAACTCATGATACTCGGCGATAAACTCTGGATCATGACTCTTATTTTTGTCCATTAGAGTCGTCCCACTTTCTCTGAGCATACTCATTTCTGTCTCCCACAAAAGTCTCTCTCAATCGAGTCTTTCTGGGGCTGTCTCCAGTTAATCTCTTCAGAAACCTGCTCGTTTCATCTTACAAAATATGACTTATTGAGTCATCCTGGGGCTTTTCCCGCTGAACTCATTGGATACATAAAGGCTCATCATCTCCAGAAGCAGCTATCATTTCCATCTTGCCTGAAGAAATGAAGAGGCTACAAAGGTGTGATCCCTCGAAAACAAGCGGCTTATCTTCGCATGCATTGAAAGACTGGCTCCATATTAGGTAAAAGCTCGCTAGGTTGAAAACCCGAAAGGGCGGCCTAGGCAAAAGTTAGAGCATAAGGAAAAAAAAAAAAAAGGTAGTCCCTCCGAGGCATCGATTAGTAGAGCTCACTAATCCTGATCGAATTCTTTTTGAATGATGCACTAGTCAAAAGACTAAAAAGCAACCTTAAACTGCGCCCACCTTCATCTCAAATATCATTATCAAGTCATATACTCATAACCCTTCAAAGCCAACTAGAAGCCACATCTCAAGCTTTTATATTACATTTCCATCACCTTGGCTTATCTTGTCTTGACATGTTTAAGAAACGGATGACGCACATGCATATTCAAAAGTTTTTTTTTTAAAAAGTGTCATTCGTATGCTTGCATCTTTTGTTTGTATCTTTCTACTGCATCTTCTCAGGTCTTCTGCCGCATCAGCCTATAAATGTCCTGCCAGCATCTCGCCAAGGACCACCTCCAAAGATCCTCAACAACATCATCAAAAGCTACATAAGTAAATCATCGACAGCATTCTGCCACAACACTTCATAAATCCACACCGCTTTTCCTATGCTGGATAAGCACATTTTTGAAAAAAGCAGCACCGCTTTTCCTATTCTGGGATAATCGTATTTTTGAAAAAAAATATGCATCGCTTCTTCTATGCTGGGATGAGCCCACTTTAAAAATTTGCATCACTTTTCCTATGCTGGATAAGCACATTTTTTAAAAAAGTAGCACCGCTTTTCCTATTCTGGGATAATCGCATTTTTGAAATAAAAAAAAAATCTGCATCGCTTCTCCTATGCTGGGATGAGCCCATTTTAAAAATCTGCATCGCTTTTCCTATGCTGGGATAAGCACATTTAAAAAAAAAGGGATTGCATCATTTTCCCTATGCTGGGGAAAACGCATGTTGACAGCAGAGTAAAGTCCATATCCCCAGCAGGTCAGCCAGCAAATGGGCAGAAAAGCCAGAAAAATCAGCAGCAAAGGTAAGCATGCAATAAATAAAAAAAATGCAAAGCACGCAATAAAAGGAAAAAATGCAAAGCATGCAAAAAGAAAAATGAAGGAAGCAAAAGAAAAGGCAAAGAAAGAAAAAATGTGTGCAACAGAAAAAAAAATGCAAAAATATACATGCATGCATCAAAAGAAGAAATTTCCAGCCAAAGCCAGAAAATGCAGCAGCAAAAGAAAAAATTTCCAGCCAAAGCCGAAAATAGCAGCAAAAGAGAATTTTCCAGCTGAAGCCGGAAAATGCAGCAGCAAAAGAAGAAATTTCTAGCCAAGGCCGAAAATAGCAAAAGAGAATTTTCCAGCTAAAGCCGGAAAATGCAGCAGCAAGGAAGAAAATTTCCAGCTAAGGCCGAAAATTGCAACAGCAAAAGGGGAAAAGATTTTCAGCAAAAGCCGGAACTACAGCAAAAGAAAAAATCCCCAGCAAGTGCAGCAAGAGCAGCAAAGAACATCATGAAATAACAAGTGCAACAAAAGCAGCAGCGGCGGCAAAAGTCGCAAAAGCAGCAATAACAGTAAATGCAGCAATAGCAATAAATGCAACAATAGTAGTAAATGCAGCAAATGCAGCAATGGCAGCAAAGCAGCAGCAACGACAGATGTTCATAAGGGCAAAGCAGAGGTAAAAAAAGGAAGGTATTTTTCCCTTTCTGTGCATTTGTGTCTGGAAACTTTCCTTTAAGGGGCAGGCAACCCCGGATCAAAGGGAAAGATTTTGTTCTCCGACGAAGGCTGCGTTCCTGAGGAGGCATTACATTCCAGCAAGGCACGAACTACGTTTGGTCTAATTCCTTGGATAAGCATACGTAGGCAGCCTATTTCGGTAGGCACGACCATCGCAACACTTGTGGGATAGCTTTGCAGCACTTGCATCGCAGCATTTGTGGGATAGCTTTGCAGCACTTGTTTGTTTAGCATCGCAACACTTGCACCACAGCACTTGTTTGTTGGCACCGCAGCACTTGATCCGTCTTTCTGGTAATGCGATGGATATCGCATTTAGCGTTGCGATGCAATGGATATTGCATTTGTGTTTCTGGTAATGCGATGGATATCGCATTTAGCGTTATGATGCAATGGATATTGCATCCGTCTTTTTGGTGATACGATGGATATCGCATTTAGCATTGCGATGCAATGGATATTGCATCCGTTTTTTGGTAATGCAATGGATATTGCATTATGTTTTGTGGCGACGCAATGGATATTGCGTTTAGTGTGGCGATGCAATGGATATTGCATCTATTTTCTGCGGCGACGCAATGGATATTGCGTTTAGTGTTGCGATGCAATGGATATTGCATCTGTTTTCTGCGTTAATGCAATGGCTATTGCATTAAGTTTTGTGGCGATGCAATGGATATTGCGTTTAGTGTTGCGATGCAATGGATATTACATCTGTTTTCTGCGTTAATGCAATGGATATTGCATTAAGTTTTGTGGCGACGCAATGAATATTGCGTTTAGTGTTGCGATGCAATGGATATTGCATCTGCTTTATGCGTTAATGCAATGGATATTGCATTAAGTTTTGTGGCGACGCAATGGATATTGCATTTAGTGTTGCGATGCGATGGATGTTGCATTTGTTTTTTGCGTTAATGCAATGGATATCGCATTAAGTTTTGTGGCGACGCAATGGATATTGCGTTTAGTATTGCGAGGCAATAGATATTGCATCTGTTTTCTGCGTTAATGCAATAGATATTGCATTAAGTTTTGTGGCGATGCAATGTATATTGCGTTTAGTGTTGCAATGCAATGAATATTGCATCTGTTTTCTGCGATAATGCTATGGATATTGCATTAGGTTTTGTGGCGATGCAATGGATATTGCGTCTGGTGTCGAGATGCAATGGATATTGCATCTGTTTCTACGGTAATGCAATGGATATTGCATTTTGATGTGCATTATTTTCACTAGGTTGTAATGGATAATAGAACTATCTTTTCGCACAACACTTGATCCCTAGCAGAGTTGAACTACATTTGGTCTGATTCCTTGGATAAGGATACGTAGGCAGCCTATTTCGGTAGGCACGACCATCGCAACACTTGTTTGTTAGTGTCGTAGCATGCTTGTTTTGGCTAGGCCCGAACTACGTCGGGTCTGATTTCCTTTATTAAGGGATACGTAGGCAGCCTACGTTAGTAGGTCCGACCATTAGAGCATTTTATTGCATACCTGCTTAAAAACTACGATAACCTGCTATAACCGATTAAATATGTCTAGGATATGGAGGTTTGATTAGCATTATAAATTGTTGCATTATAACTACTACCTGTTGCATTTCTCCCCATTTATTATTGCACGAAATTTGGGAGTCTATTGCTTATCAACGATGTTCGTCTACTCAGTAAGTTGCGGGTTACCCGTAGACTCCATCGTTGAGGGACTCTATAAACACCCCAATTTCGTACCCCTGGTATGTAACTCTGGCATGTGATATCAGAACCTGTTAAAACTTAACAAATGTCAAGTTACAGGGTTGAAAACGCAAAAGGAAAAGTAGGATGCATGAATAGTGAACTACAGGGGGGTAAAGTGTCGAAAATTGGAGAAAAATCAACAGTTGGCGTTACGCCCACTGTCCTTGGCGCAGCGCCCAAAGCACCTTTTGGCCGCGCCCAGGGTCCTGAATAGTGCATTCGGCTTAATGCATTGTGCAAATTATCAAGCGTGCGGTACAAGCTGATGAAGCACACTCTCAACTATAAATACAGGTGCTCGGCCTCACTTTCAGACACACAATTCACAAAGGCTTGAAGCCCAAAGAAACTCTGCGTTATTTTTACGCAGCGAGCGAGAGTGATTTCCCCCTCTTATAAAGCCTCGAAACTCTGTCAAACCTCCTCCAAACACAAAACCAACCGGTCAAAGTGATCCCTAGCCCCCCAGTTAGTTATCCACCCAATTTCCCCGGTCCAAAAACTTCGGAAAGAGCCGTTGCTCTGCCCGAGTAAAAAGACCAAATTAGCCAGAAATAAGCCATTATTCTGCCCAAATTTCACCAGCAGCAAGCAAGCAAGTGTCAAAAAGCAAGCAGTTGCTCCGCCCGTTTTACGGGTACCAAAAGCAACTCTCGCAAGCCATTACTCTGCACGTACCACAGCAGCCGCAACAGCAGCAAAAAGACTCCCTCTCCCTGAAGGACAGAGCGAGCACACCAACGCTCTTAAAGGTAAGCCTTTAAGAGTTTATTTACTAAAAAGCTATTTTCCATCCGGTCCAATGTAAAAAATATAAGCCGTTGTGCTGCCCGTCTTATTTTAGAAAATAGCATTTAAAAGAGCCGTTATTATGGCCAAATATTTTTAAATGTATTTGTAAATTATTGGAATGAGACAGCTGCAAGTCTGTAAATAATGTAAATATGTATGTATTTGTAGTTAGTTAATACTTTATTTATTTGCTAACTAAATATAGCAAAAGGCATACTTTAGCCAAAAACCGCTTTTGAGAACGAAAGGGCGAGTTGGGTGCCTAGCACCTTCCCAACTCGTAACTTAGCCTCCGAACCCGTTTTTGCAATCTCTGGTTTTTCTTTATTTCTTCCTTAAAATAAAGATGGCGACTCTATAAAACATTTTGGATCCAGTGGGGCGTCGCAACACTCCTTTCTTGCACTTTTCCGTTTTCCCCTAAAAAAGGGAGAATGGGAATGAAAGGGTGATGTATTCCTATATCCTGGTATCCCCTAAAAAAGGGATAACTTGTTGTAGAAAACTCAAAGCTCCCATATTAGACCAAAAATTCACTGAAGTTACCGAGGCTTATTCAAACGCGCTATTTTAGACAGCACTCTTCTCGCACTTTTAATTTCTTCTTCCCCTAAACAAGGGAGGATGGAATGAGAGTAGTGGTGTCCCGCATCCGCACGTACTCACACCCCTATCCAAGGGCGCGCGGGGCGCGGGCGCAAGTCCCGGGAACCCACAGTGCCCCCGCACGTCTTATATAACTCCACAGCCCCCTGGCCCTTTTCAACTTGGGGAATCGACATCATAGGCCATATTCATCCAAAGAGATCCAATGGCCACGAGTACGTTCTGGTAGCTGTCGACTACTTCACAAAGTGGGTGGAAGCCTCTTCCTATAAAGTTCTAAATGCTCGAAAGGTGTCCGAATTCATCCGGACCAACATCATATATCGATACGGAGTGCCTTTCAAGATAATCTCCGACAACGACACACATTTTGAAGGGGACATGAATCGTCTACTCGACGAATTCAAAATCCAAAGACATAAATTCTCCCTCTACCGACCGCAAGCAAATGGTGCCGTTGAAGCAGCCAATAAAACGCTATAAAACATTATCAAAAAAATGGCTGACACAGGAAGAGACTGGCCAGAAAAATTGCCACTAGCCCTCTTGGGCTACCGCACTTCAGTTCGCACACCCACTAGGGCTACTCCTTACTCTCTAGCATATGGCATGGAGGCAGTGCTGCCCATAGAAGTTGAAATCCCATCATTAAGAGTAATGATGGAATCCGGCATATCAGAAATTGACTGGGTCGAAGGGCGATACGAAGAATTAGCCCTAATCGACGAACGACGACTACTGGCCCTAGAGCACACCCGAGCATATCAAACGCGAATAGCCCGAGCCTTTAATAAAAAGTCAAAGGCCGCGACATCCTTGTCGGAGACCTGGTACTTCGGGAAAAACCCCCTAGTTATGTTGACACTAGGAGAAAATGGAAATCTCCTTGGATGGGACCTTATGTTGTCAGAGAGATCCGGTCAGGAGGTGCAGTACTCCTCACGAACAAAGAAGGGGAGGATCTTGTTCAGCCCTTTAACCTCGACAAGCTCAAAAGGTACTATGCTTGAGTCGATATATCTGCCAGTTGCTTCCCTCTCCAGCTCGCTAGGCTGAAAACTCGAAAGGGTGGCCTAGGCAAAAATTAGAGCATATAAAAAAACAAAAAGAAAAAGGAGAAATAAGGGCTCGCTAGGTTGAAAACCCGAAAGGGCGACCTAGGAAAAAGTTAGAGCATATATAAAAAAAGAGAATCAGGAGAAAAGGGGAGGGAATGCACTTTTTGAATCCTCAGCATCCGACCTCCAGTCTTCAGCGTGTAGTGTCTTGATTGACAAAGAAAGAGAAAAACCACAACAAGAGCTCGCATTAAAATACCATAATATAATATAAAAACAAGTCCTACGGTGCAATTTAGGAATAATTGCTTAAGACGTTTTAGATTATGCATTTATTACCTGTACATGCATCTATACTATCTTGTTACCTCTACCCCTTTGTTTCCCCCCAAAAAACTATCCTTTATTTGCAGCTCAGCCCTGAAGCGGTCTATTAATGCCTGCGGCGTCCGCTTAGTCGTGCCCATATACTCCTTCTACGAGGCACAGAAGAGGATCCAGTCTCACCAGCATGAGAACCTCCAGAAGTATCCTCATCTTCATCATATGCATCCCCATTATCTTGAATAGCCATTTTACTCGGGCCAGCGCCATCATCCCTAAGGGCAGTGCCCCATCCGCCAGCTTGAGGGGGAGGGACAGCCTCATTTGGTTCCCAAGGATTATTCCGCCAGCTTGCGTTGCTCAATCAAGGATGTGCATTGCTGGGACCTGCCTCATTTGGACCGGGAGCCGTCCGGGCATCAAGGCCATGAACACGCCTAAAGTCCTCCTGCAAGGCCTGAGGGACCACCAGCCCCGAACTCTCTATGTCCTCGCCTATCTCCATCAGGCGGGCATCTAGACCACTGGTTATTCGACGGCCCAGCATCCGCCTTAGTGCTCGCCTAATCAGGCGGGAAGGCCCCTCAGCGACCACCATAATCCATGACAAGTATTCATGGGAGAGGAGCATGTAATCAGAATAGAGGTAAGCCACCTCCAGCGAGTCAAAGTCCAGCTGCCATATATTGCTGATAAGGGTGCCCAAGTCCCTACTTATCTCCAGCTCCACAGCTACAGGACGGCTTGCATCAGGAATGAGCTGCTCCCTGCCAAATTGGCGCAAGACCCTATCCGCCCGATAAAAGGAGGTACACTCAATACCCGTCAGAATGACCTGCACATAGACCCCGGTATACTGAAGAAAACGACGGATCTGCCAGTGGCTGACGACCCATATTATGTCCATGGAGCCTCTGCACAAGAAATTCTCAACCCAGTCGGACTCCGAAAAATTGGTCTGGGTATAATGACCCCGAGAGCCATAGAGCCCCGGATCATACCTTGCTCCCACCGGCACTGGACCCATCACCCAGTTAGAATGCTCCTTTAACCACATATGGATCAAAAAAGGGCTACCAAAGGGAAATAGCTCATCGCCACTTGCAAAAGCATCCATGCTTGCCAGGGTTTCTGCCAAGATCACCGGAATAATATTCACCCGGCGATACTGAGCCTGCAATATTTGGTCCATGACCCGCACATCAATATACCCAGGTTGGCCCACCAGTAGGTACCGCCCCACAAGGTAAAGAAAAAGAGACGACAGCCGGCGTCGCAAATAATCAAGGTCATCCTCCCTATACTCCATAAAGGCCCCAGGAAGGACGGCCAGATCAAAATTTACTCCATTATAAAAGCATGGAGTAGCTGCGCGAGTGGTGCCAAAGAGCTCCCTTATTGCCATATATGGACGCCTCCGTGGAGAAGGCACGGCAATAGGTCCAACAGCGGTCATCCCCACCATGGCACAGAATACTTCAAAGGTGGGGCACATCTCATTTATGCCAAAATCTGGAGGCTCCCCTCAGCATATCCCAGTTAATGATAAAGGTCCGCCATGACAACAGACACCTGTACCCATATATATTCTCATAAATCTCCATTTCTAAAGTTGTGTGGGCTGGTGCAGCCATTTTTGGAGAAAAGTAAAGTTTAACTGATAAAAAGAAGGGCAAATTAAGCAAATGAGAGATCGAAAGCTTAAGCAGAAGGAGAAAAGAAAAGCAGGCTGATGAAAAATTGAGCACTGCCTCGTCCTCCATTTATACCGAAAAATCGAAGAAACAGATGATTTCTAAGCACAGTGTGCAAACAGTGTATGAACAGGGATTGAACAGGAAAGCCCCTTGGCGCCGCCAACCCTCTTCCCTGGCGCGGCGCCCATATTCCTTATGGGTGGAGCCAGGATCTTGGCCACTGCTCCCAAGACTGCCTGGTATCCTGGTATTTCGGCTCCGACCATTCCCTGTTGCTCTGTTTGATCGCAAAGAAAAATGCATAAGCTATGAGAATAGCCTTCTGCGAATTGGGAAATATCCAGCACAAGAAGAGGTGGCCGCCTCTTCTTCCCCGCAGATTATCAGAAAAGCCCACTCGAACCCGAAGGTGTATTTTTCTAAAATCCATTTTTGAGCTACAGTGTGCCATTACCCCTAGATAATGGTCTAACTTTATTTTGTGCATGAATATTGAGTCTGCATTTTAATTTCTTGCATCATATAAAATCATATTATATTGCATTGCATAGTATATAATGTACATATTTTTGGTACAAGAAAAAAGAAAAGAAGATAATAAATGCAGGAAACTAAAAGCTAAAATCCACGGGAAGACTGGCTCCTGTCAAGATTGCCTCCCATGACTCGAGGGCCCTCTCCGCCAATCCTATATGCTCGTCCTCTCCCTCGAGCTAGACTCGATCTGACCGCCACATCATCATCATCATTTCGACGCTTGGTCTGCCGCACTACGTCATTCCCTCAGCAGGAGAACTCGTCCACAAGCTTCTGATAAAGCTTGTTGATGCTGAAAAAACCCCGCAGCAGCTTCTTGTATGTAGACACGTTAACCTGGAAAAAAAAAGAGTGAGACAACCAAAAAAGAAAATATGTTAGTCTCCAAAAAAATATGTATAAAAAAATGAATGAAATAAAATGATGATAAAAAAGGGAGAGATGTGTCTACCGAGCGAGCCTGCTCCGGGACCCGATACTCCTCATGAATATCGGCATCATGGATAACTTCCTCCACCATCCTACCATCTCGATGATATCGAAAGGTGGAGAAAGCATCATCAGGTCGTCCAGTAAACTCCAGATGCTCATCAAGATATGGAATAGAAGGCCTCAGCCTAGCAGAAGCATCTGAAGCACGCCTGGCTGCCGCAGGAACAGGAGGGGGAGGATGGAGCATAATCCTCAAACAATCCTCGTATGCCATAGCCGGGAAATCACTTAGAGGCATAGGAAATCTTGACGGGTACTGATACCTGTTTGGCAAGAAATCTGGCACAACTACCCAAATGGGAGGCATATAAGGTACAACTGGGGGTGTCAAAAGTGAAAAGTGCTGGTGGTTAACCCGCTCGCCCATATATAGCGAGTCAACCATGATGGATACCATCAGTATCCGGCAGCGGCTCATCTCTAAAGTCACCGCATAATGACCCACCAGGTCCCTCCGGGGGAGGAAATGCACTGTGCCTGCAATTGAGCTGGCAATACGCTCCCGCACCCAATCTGTGTCCGAGCAGCCGCCGTCTCGGTCCGGCCTAACTCTGTTCTCATTCACGAACTCAGCCAAGTAGGGTGGCTCGTGAAGACGCTGATGCAACCGACTCGGTGTGAAATGAAAAAATGAGTAAGTCCAAACCTGCAAAAGGAAAAAAAAATCATCAGCAAAAAGAAAATATATATGCTGCGAAAAAAAAACAAAGGCATGAAAAGAAAAGATACCTCCCACGCCGGAGCAAGCCCATTAAAAGTCGGCGAGTCATTGCGACTAGCCCTATCCATCGAGGCGTACAGCTCGGCCAGGCCCGCCTGCCCCCAGACGTAATCAACAATATGATCAAAATCCCTCAGGCATGCCAGTATAGAAACCCGCAGGGTAGTGGATGAGTTGGCAAAAAGAGAAGTGCCAAGAAAAAAGAATAAAAATGCTCTAGCGACGCGAGCTACGGCCTCGCTGTCATTCTCTGTAACCCTCCCGGCATTCTCTAGAAGCCATTTCCGCACGCTGCCAATATAGACCTCATCTGCCGATTTATATTCAGGCTCAAAACCCAAGAGATCTTCTACCACATCATGGTGGTGGCGAAGGGTATAATCAGGCTCCAAAATCCTACCGATGCTGGTAGGAATACCGGAAATCGCAGCAAAGTCGCAAGGGGTCATGGTCGCCTCCCCCCATGTGAAGTGGAAAGTGTGGGTAGTATCCCACCAATAATCCCTCAGAACCTCGAAGATGGGAAAGTAGCTGCGAAAGGGACCAAAAGCATGCAAAAATGTGCTAAAACCCGAGCCCTCAACTAAAACCTGTACTGCCTCGGGCATTAAACTATAAATGTTGGAAACGTTGGCACAACTTGCCCGAATCCGGATCAGGGGCTTGCGCATCTGAAAAAAAAAAAAAAAAAAGAAAGGAAAAGGTAAGTTTACTATTTTTTTTATTTGTCCTGCACACATTGTTAAATATGAGCATATTGCATGCATCGCATTTTACAAATCATCATAAAATTTTATATAATAATTTCTATATTGCATCTTTTATTTTCAAAAAAAAAAAAGAAGAAATATATGTATATATATTTTGCGCTTCTGCATTCAAAATTTTTATACTGCATTTTAGCATTCGAAAATGTTGATTGCATCTTTTGCATGAATCAAAAAAAAAATAGCATCCCTAAGAAAAAAAATGCATCTTTTTGCATTCAAAAAATATATTTTGGCATTTTGGCATAATAAAAAATGAGTGTTTAACCAAAAAAATATATATAATAAAAAAATGTGTGTTTTGCATTCGAAATATATAAGACATTTTTGCATTTTTCTGCATAAAAAAAATGCTCATGCATCATATTAGCAAGCATCCCATAAATTTTCTATATCACATTTGCATCCAATAAAATGATATATGCATGCATTAGTCATTTATCATTTGCATTTATTGTCTAAATAATTGCATTTTTTTAGCACTCGCAAAAATAAAGATAAAATGTTGCAAATCCTTAAAAGAAAAATATTTCCATGGCATTTACCATGTCTGTACAACCTAGGCATTCATAAAAAAGAATATTATCACATAAAATATTCCTGTTATATTTTGCATGCATCCGAAAATGTGTCTAAAAATATACTCGAAAAAAAATGCATCATATTCCAAAAAGTCTATTTCATAAGCATGCATTGCATAAAAAAAACATTTTTCAATCTAAAACATGCATCATGTAGCTAAATTGCATTAATAATATAAAACATGAATAGCAGAGTCAAATAGTGCCAACTAGTTAAATTATGCATCGTAAAAATAAATTGCATGAATTTCATGGATAATTGCCAAATTGTATCATCCTACCATATATATTGCATGCATAAGCATTATAAGCAGGGTCAGAAATGCTTCAAAAGCCCAAAGCAGTAGAAAAATCTAGTAGATCTGAAAAATCATCCAAATGGGTTTAAAAAAGAAGAAACTTACAGCAGGAATTGGAAGATTTGATACGTGGGTATTCTAATCGCGGTGAAAATTACTCCAATCATCCTTGAATTAGTGGTATCTGACGTAATTCCGGATCAAATGAGGAAGTTCTTTCCTCCTTTCGCCTAAATCCGGATGCATTGGAGCCTTTCCCTTCCATGATCGCGAAGAAGAAGTCATCTGCTAAGAAAAACACGCAAATTGGCGGAAGAAAATTGAGAAAATAAGAGAAAATGGAAAAGAAATAAGCAGAACAGTCGCAGTAGAAGAAAATGAAGAAGGAAAGAAAAAGAGAAGCAGTGAACTGCTCTTTCCCTCTCCCTGTCGCCTTATAAGGGAGGAAAAAGGAAATTTTTCCTTTTTCCCCCTCTAAAGTTTGAAGGTTCGGCACTTAAGTTCTCAAGTTGCCAAAACTGCAAAATAGTCCCTGAAGTTTAACGGAAGTTAGCAAAGTTAGTTTTGTTAACAAAATTTGACGGTTATCCATCTAAAAGCAAAGTAAAGCTCATATCCCCAGCAGATCAGCCGCCAAATGAGCAGAAAAGCTAGAAAAATCGACAGCAGAGGTAAGATTATGAATATAAAAAAAGAAAAAAATACAAAGAATGCAGAAGAAGAAAAAATGCAAAGCATGCAAAAGAAGAAGAGAAAAATGCAATGAGTAAAGATAAATGCAAAGCATGCATGAAAAAAAAAATATGCAAGGCATGCAATAGAAAAAATGCAATGAAAAAAATGCAAGCATGAAAAGAAAAGAAATGCAAGAACAAAAAAAATTATATATATATGAGCAAGAAAAAAAACAGAAAAAAGAATGAAGCAATAAGCAGCATGGAAAATACATGTGCATGCAACAAAAGAAGGAGAATTTTCCAAAGAAGAGCCGGAATGCAAAGAAAGAAGAAATTTCAAAGAAAATCCGAAATGCAAAGAAAGAAGAATTTTCCAAAGAAGAGCCGAAATGCAAAGAAGAAGGAGAATTTTCCAAAGAAGAGCCGAAAATGAAAAAGAAGAATTTTCTAGCGAACAAAGGCAAAAAAATGGGAAATTTCCGGAAGAGCGAAATGCAAAGAAAAGAAAGAAAATCCCCAGCATGAGTCCGCGAAAGCAGCAAAGGCAGGAAATGCAGCAGAATCAGCAAAAGCAAAGCAATGGTAAGAAAAGGTAAAGTATTTTACCTTTTGCATGCATGATGTGTTCCACTATCGCATTCAACAAAGGGCTGAGTTCCTGAGGATGTGATGCTTTCCTGCGTTATAAGAGTAGCATAGGATCATCTCCTCGCGGGGCGTAACCCCAAGAGGAATGATCAACCCATATTGTGTTCCACCTGGTTGTCGGATCTTTCCCTAAAGGGGCTGTAACCCCGGGTCAGAGGGAAAGGCTATCGTGCTCTGATGAAGGACTGAGTTCCTGAGGAGGCGATGCATTCCGCCATCGTGTTCGGTAAAGGGTTTCGACCCTTTGGGAATACGACATGCATTTGTTGTGATTTGTGTTAGGATCTTTCCCTGAAGGGGCTGCAACCCCGGATCAAAGAGAAAGGCTATCGTTCTCTGACGAAGGACTGAGTTCCTGAGGAAGCGATGTTTGACCTTGGCATCCCACCCAGCACTATTTGTTTGCATCGGGGAACTACGTTTGGTCTGATTCCTTTTATAAGGATACGTAGGCAACCTATTTCGGTAGGCACGACCATCGCAGCATGCTTGTCTCGGCTTTAGCCGAACTACGTTTGGTCTGATTCCCTTCATTAAGGGATACGTAGGCATCCTATTTCGGTAGGTTCAACCATTAGAGCATTTAATTTGCATAGCTACTTAAAAACTACGATAACCTGCTATAACCGACTAAATATGTCTAGGATATGTGAGGTTTGGTTTGCATTACAAACTGTTGCATTATAACTGCTACATGTTGCATTTCTCCCCATTTTAAATGCACGAAATTGGAGAGTCTATTTCTTATCAACGATGTTCGTCTACTCAGTAAGCTGCGGGTTACCCGTAGACTCCATCGTTGAGGGGCTCTGTAGACACCCCAATTTCCTACCCCTGTTATGTAACATTGACATGCGATATCAAGACCTCTTAAAACTTAACAAATGTCAAGTTACAGGGTTTAAAAATGCAAAAGACAAAGCAGGATGCGCAAAACAGTAAAATGCAGGGGCCAAAAGTGGCAAAAAGAAAAAGGGTCACTGGCGCTGCCACATCGCCCCCCGGCACCCAAGGAGTGTAGTTCGGCGCTGCTGCAACAAGCATTCCAGTGAGTTAACGCATTGCACAAATTCTCAAGCACGCGGTACAAGCTGGTGAAGCACAAGATGAAATTCATAAATCCCAGCGGTGTCCCTCTCTCAGCCTATAAATAAGAGGCCCCGGGTTCACTTTCAGCACAGAGAAAAACGCCCAAAGCTTTCAGCGTTGTTGTTACGCCGAAGATATATAGAGCGATCGTGAGATAGTGAGCGTCCCCTCTTATAAAGCCTCGAAGCTCTGCCAAATCTCCTCCAAACTCAAAACCAACCGGTCAAAGCGAGCCTTAGCCCCCCAGCTAGGTTTCCACACTATTTCCCCGGCCCAAAAATCTCGAGAAGAACAGTTGCTCTGCCCAAGTAAAAAGGCCAAATCCGCTAGAAACAAGCAGTTGTTCTGCCCGATTTCCGCCAACAGCAAGCACGCAGCAACAAAAACGCAAGTAGTTGCTCCACCCGTTTGACGGTGCCCAGAAGCAACCTTCGGAAGCAGTTACCTTGCCCGAACCGCAGCAGCAGCAGCAAAAAAAAGACTTCCTCTCTCGGAAGGACAGAGCGAGCACACCACGCTCAAAAAGGTAAGCCTTTAAGAGCGTTATTTTATTAAAAAAAAGATATTTTCCATCCGACCAAATGTAAAAATATAAGCCGTTGTGCTGCCCGGATTTATTTAGGAAATAGCATTAAAAAGAGCCATTATTATGGCCAAATATTTTTAAATTTATTTGTAATTATTAGAAGGAGGCGACTGCAAGTCCGTAAATAATGTAGACATGGATGTATTTTTTTTTCTTTTCTTTATTTTAATGTTTTATTTATTTGCTATATAAATATAACAAAAAGCATACTTTAGCCAAAAACTATTTTTGAGATCGAAAGGGCGAGTTGGGTGTCTAGCACCATCCCAACTCGTAACTTAGCCTCCGAACCCGTTTTTTTACATTCTCTGACTTTATTTTTTGGTTTTTTCTTTATTTTCTCCTTAAAATAAAGATGGCGACTCTGTCAAAACATTTTGGATTACAGTGAGGCATCGCAACATCCTTTCTTGCACTTTTCCGTTTTTCCCTACACAAGGGAGAATGTGAATGAAAGGGTGATGTATTCATGCATCCTGGTATCCCCTAAAAAAAGGATAACTTGATACAGAAAACCCAAAGCGCTCATAGTGATCCGAAATAAGCCTTATGGCAATTTTCATAAAATCTATAATGGGGCTCGCAACATCCTTTCTTGCACTTTCTATTTTCCCCTAAACAAGGGAAGATGTGAATAAAAGGATGATGCTTTCCTGCATCCGGCTGTCCCCTAAAAAAGGGATAACCTGATACAGAAAACCCATAGCTCCCATAACAGACCAATAATCACTGAAGTGACCGAGGCATATTCAACGCACTTCTTGATAGCACCCTTTCCGCATTTTTAATTTTGTCCTCCCCTCGACAAGGGAGGGTGGAATGGAAAGCGTGTTGCCTGCACCGCACGTCGCACACCTCTATCCAAGGGCGCGCGGGCGTACTCCGGGGCACCCACAGTCTTCCCGAGCTGCCCGGTTTTCGTAGTTATGCGGGCTTCTATTCGAGCCTTTTTGAGTCATCAGGGCTGCGTCTTCCCCTCGATCCTTTCATTTGCAAGTTTCTGATCCAGATGAGCTCCGTCCCCTTGGACCTGACTCCCAACCTGACCCGGGCCTTGGTCAGTTTTATAATTTGCACCCGATCGAAGGGGTTCGAGCCCACCTTCTCACTCTTCTTCTACTACTACAAGGTCAGCATTTCGATGGATCGGCTGACCGCTCTGAGGCACGCACAAGGGTTTCCCTTGTTGGCTAGTTTTGTGAATAAGGATCACCAGTGGTCGGAGAAGGTCATTCTGGTTGAGTCGAGCCGAGGGTGGAATTTTGAGGTTCCTGAGGGGAAACCTCATGGGCTTCTGAAGACCAAGAGCCTAAGTGCCGCCGATCAGGAGGTGAAGAGTGTTATCGAGGCCCCTTGCTCAATGCCGAAGGGGAGTAGGTTCGCTCCTACAACTGGAAAGCCATAGTTGGGGACGAGGGCATGTTGTCCAAGTTTAGGGTTTCTGCTGCCAGCGTCGAGGGGGTCGAGAGGCCTTACTCGGATTTTGAGTACGTGAGCTGAGATAGCTGGGCCCTTCATCGATGATGGGTGTTTGGCTCAAAATGTTCAGAGTGTAAGGGTATAGATGGGCCTGGCTGCCCGACGCCAGGTTAACATTTGTTATTTCTGTTTTATTTGCTATCTTTTGTTGTCTTGTTATACCTGTCTTTTGGTTTTTGATGCGAGCTTTTTGATTTGTAGATATGGGTTTGACTCTCGACGCTATCATGGCCTGGAAGAAGGCCGAGGCAGAGAGGAGGAAGGCCGAGTTGAAGGCTTCACATGAGCGAGATCTGGCTCGAGGAGACCCCGAGTCCTTGCCATTGGTCGACGTGTTGGAGGATCCCTCCCAGGTGACGATTGTACCAACTCCGTTGGCCCCCAAGGCGAAGGGCAAACATCCCGTCCCTGATGCCCCAAAGCCCAAAAGACAGAGGCTAGGCTCGTCTCGTGGCCAAGCCACTCCCACTTCGATTTTTACCGAGATGCCTCTAGCCTCGATCCCTGACAACAATCCGGCTGCCGAGGATGCGAGCGACAATGACTATATTCTGGGTCATCTTTGTAAGTCAGCCAATTCATTCCCTCTTTCTTTCATCGGTTGTGGGCGAATGTTGATGGCCGAGAGCGTCCCTGTCGAGTCCGTGGAGACCCTTGTTCTGCTCAAGGAGTTCCAACTAAACGATCTTAGCGCCTTGGCTATTAGCGAGTTAGGTGGACTCTCGTTTTGGTTTGTTGCTTTGCCCTCTTGTTTTGGTTTGTTGTCTGTCTTTTGTTCTTGCAGCTTGGTATTTGTCTTGCTACGTACAACACCAAACTAGGTCGGGCCGCCGAGTCTGTGTCAGGCCTGGAGCGGGACTTAGCGAGCGTAAAGGGGGAGCTTTCGTCTTCGGCCGAGAAAATAGCATCCCTTGAAGGCGAGCTGTCGATCAAGAAGGACGAGCTCTCCAAACTTGGCGTTGAAAAGATGGCCTGGTTGGCTAGAGAGAAGGTGCTGAAGGAAAGAGCCGATGAAAGAGATAATCTGAAGGGAGTTGTGGCTAATCTCGAGGCTAAGCTGGAGGATCTATCTAACGATAATGCTCGTGTGCGAGCTGAACTAGCCGCGAAGCCTGATAGTGAGAAGGTCTTGGAAAAGTATCGGGGGTCGCAGGCATACGAGGAGGAGGCTCTGGATTATATGGAATAAAACCGGATCCAGACTTTCAGGGCTACGGTTGCGGTCGGTGTGCCCCTGCCGGAGGTACTGAAGTTGCCCGGCCTCGCCTCGTATGGCCCGGAATGCTGAGGTGTCTCCTCCCTCGTTCCTTTTGATGACAGCGAGCTGTGCGAGATCAAGGCTGTAGATATTTTGGCCCAGGATCCTGAGTGGTTGCCCGTTCCTGTTGAGGCGAGGAATCTATTTGCCCAAATGGCCCATGAGCAGATTTGCTTCAAGGAGAGTTATCGCCCATACGTGGCGCCGGGGGCTACTGCTTCTTCTCAGACCGGGTATGTCGGGGATCATTTATAAAGGAGCTAGAAGGTCAGAAGACTAGTCGAGATGTGCTGTCTCAGCGGCAGTGGGAATCTGAGCGGGTGGCGGCTCGTGAAGAGGAGATGAGGCAATAGGGTAGTATAGTATGGTTATTTTGGAAAAGATACAATTTAATATTTTGTAACCGATTTTTTTTGTAATCTGGTTTTAATGTTGATCCTCATTTTCTCTGATTTTTGCTTATGTTGTGTATTTCTCGGTGTTTTTTCTTTTTTTTATGTTCTGTTTATTTTAAAGGCATCAGAGCCTGACCTCTCCTCAGTTAGGCAAGGAGGTTTTGAAGGCATTAGAGCCTGGCCTCTCCTCGGCTAGGCGAGGAGGTTTTGAAGGCATTAGAACCTAGCCTTTCCTCAGCTAGGTGAGGAGGTTTTGAAGACATTAGAGCCTGGCCTCTCCTTGGCTAGGCAAGGAGGTTATGAAGGCGTTAGAGCCTGGCCTCTCCTCGGCTTGGCGAGGAGGTTTGGAAGGTATTTAGTGTTTAAGTGCAGTGTGTATAGGACATATTTTTGCAAAGACTTTTCTCTAAGATGAAAATAAGTAAATTACTGGCAGTACATTTTCAAGTGGTCTAAATGCCATGGTTTAATGGGGTTCCGTCTGGTTTTGCGAGCATGTAGGTTCCAGCCCTGATGATGCCCGTGACCTGGAATAGTCCTTCCCAGTTGGGAGAAAGTTTGTTTCTTCCTGACTTGTTTCCAGTGACCTCGATTTTTCTTAGTACTAGGTCGTCGACCGAAAATGTACGAGGATTCATTCTTTTGTCATGATGAACCTTGGCAAGATTTTTGTGGTTGATGGCTTTTAGCCTAGCTTCCAACCTTCTTTCTTCAAGGTAGTCAAGGTCTAGCTTCCTTGACTCAATGTTTGTTTCTTCATTGAAATGGATGACTCTTGTTGTAGGTAAGGTCATTTCTACTGGGCCATGGCCTCGGTCCCATAAGTCAGGGAAAACGGTGTCTCTTCTGTTGAACCTCGGCAGGATGTTCTGATAGCCCATAGAACGGCGGGAAGCTCCTCGAGCCAAGCACCTTTCTTTTCATCTAGCCTTCTTTTCAGGGCATAGAGGATTTGCTTGTTTCCTGCTTTTGCTTGGCCATTTCCTTGCGCTTGTGCTACTGAGGACTTCTAATGGCGGACCCCTCTTTCCTCGCAACTTGCTGTGAATCTGCTGGAGAATTGCATGACATGGTTCGACACGATTGCCCTTGGTATTCCATATCTGCACCAGATGTTGTCTCGAATGAACTCGATGGCCCTTTGTTCGGTGATGCTTGCTAGGGGTCTGGCTTCGATCCATTTTGTAAAGTAGTCTACTGCCACTATTACGAATTTGTTCTTGCCCTTCACTAGAGGGAATGACCCAATGAGATCGAGGCCCCATATGTCGAATGGCCATGCTGCCACTATGGGGGTCTGGGGTGCCGAAGATAGCCTCAGGATGTTTACGAATTTTTGACATTTGTCGTATTTTCGAGCGTATACCTCGGCGTCTTTCCTCAATGTGGGCCAATAGTACCCATGAAAGATTTTCGGTCGGCCAGCGTTCGAGCTCCCGGGTGGCTTCCACATACCCCCCCTCATGTACTTCGGCCAGCAGTCCTTGTGTGAATTCAGGGCGGACGCACCTTAGGAGAGGCTTTATGAAAGATTGTCTCTACAGTATATCCCCGATTACTGTGTATCTGGCTGACCTTCTCGCCATGACCCATCCTTGCTCTTTGTCACCGGGTAATGCTCCTTGGTCGATGTATTTTTTGATGTCATCGATCCATCATTATGTGGCCTGTTCTATCATCATCATTTCTTTCCTTATCAATGGTTGGGGTGTCGAGGATTTTGATCCATGTTTCTGGAGGGAGCTCGCCGAGCTCGCTTGTGGCTATTTTGGAGAGATAATCAGCTTTTGCATTTTCGGCCCTTCCTCCAGTTCCCAGTATTCGAATCGGGTGAGGATGCTCAGGGCGAGCTCTTTGTACTTGTCCAGTGTCGGATTGTTGACCACATACTCCCCCGAAATCTACTTCACGACGAGTTGGGAGTCGCTGAAGATCAGGATTTGAGATGCTCCCATTTCAACAGCTAGCTCGGCACCTGCTATTAGTGCTTCGTATTCAGCCACATTATTCGATGCTGGAAAATTTAGTTTGAGGGCTTTGCTGGTCTCCGTCCCCTCTGGTGCCGTGAGTAGGATGCCTGCTCCGTTTCCATTTTTGCTGGACGACCCATCTACGAACAATGTCCAGGGCTGAGCTGGTCTTTTTGGACGAGACAACTCCTGCCTGGGCACTTGCTCGTTCGTGGGGGGCTTAGGGTTTGGGGAGGTGCTATCTTCCTCTGCCGAGTTGAAGGAGGTTTTTGCAGTGAAGTCTGTTATGACTTGAGCTTTAATTGACTTTTTCGGAAGGTAGATGATTTGTATACTCTGTTAATTCGACGGCCCATCTCATCATCCTTTCGGCGACGTCTAGTTTGTGCAGGATCCTTCGTAAGGGTAGATCGGTGTACACCCCGATCTCATATGCCTTGAAGTATGGTTTTAGCTTCCTCGCCGTTATCATTAGGGAGAGTATCGCTTTTTCTATTTGCATATACCTTGTCTCGACCCCGGTGAGTGCATGAGACACGTAGTAGATGGGTCTTTGGTGTCCCCCATCTTCTCGCAGTAGGACCGATGCTATGGCTGTGTCCGTAGCCGAGAGATAGACGTATAGTCTTTCTCCTAGTACGGGGCAGCTGAGCAAGGGTAGACTACCAGAGATACTTTTTGAGCTCGGTGAAGGCAATGTCGCATTCTTCATCCCACGTAAATTTCTTTGCCCCTCTTAAAATTTTGAAGAAGGGGAGACTTTTTTCTGCCGATCTTGAGATGAATCTTCCCATGGCCACAATTCTCTCATTTAACTGTTGCACTTGCTTGATGCATTTTGGGACTTTCATTTCGGCCAAGGCTTTAATTTTTTCGGGGTTTGCCTCTATTCCTCGTTCATTTACCATGTTCCCTAGAAATTCTCCTGCTGTTATGCCGAAGGCACATTTGGCGGGATTGAGCTTCATTTTGTTTTTTCTGAGGTTTGCAAACGTTTCTCCGAGGTCGTCGATGTGGCTGGATTCTTTGGTTTTGATCAACATGTCATCTATGTAGGCCTCGACGTTTCTTCCCAACTAATCCCTGAAAACCCTCATCACCATTCGCTGATAGGTGGCACCTGCATTCTTTAGGCCGAACGGCATCATGTTGTAGCAGTAAAGGGCACCTGCTGCTCGAAAGGCTGTGTTTCGTTAATCATCTTTCCACATTCTAATCTGGTGGTATCCTGAATAGGCGTCCACGAAGCTCAAGATTTTATAGCCCGAGATAGAATCTACTAGTTGATCTATCCTCGGCAGTGGGTACCAATTCTTTGGGCATGCCTCATTTAGATTGATGAAATCTACGCACATTCTCCACTTCCTGTTATTCTTCTTCACCATTACCACATTTGTGATCCATGTGGGGTAATGGATTTCTTTTATGATTTCAGCCCGTAACAATTTGGTTATCTCCTCTTTGATTGCCTCTTGCTTTTTGGGGGAGAAGTACCTCGGCTTTTGCTGGATGGGTGAAAATGTCGGGTCAATGCTTAGTCGGTGGATCGCTACTTCTTCAGCTATGCCTTCCATGTCCTCGGCTTTCCACGCAAAGATGTCTGTGTTGCTTCTTAAGAACTCAATGATTGCTCTCCGTTCCTCGCCCGTTATTTCCATCCCCACTTTGATTTTTTGGTCGGGATAGTTGAAGTTGATGATGACCTATTTGACATCCTCCAAAGGCTATAATACTGGGTGGTCTCTTATATCGAGGCTGTCGATTTCAGTTTTTTCACCCTCGGCCGTCGAAGGCCCCTTTTTCTAGTGCGAGCTGGTTTCCCCGGCCCGCCTTGATTGCTATGGGGTGGAGCTTTCTCCGCTGAGTCCCCGAGCTCGCTTGACAACATGCTCTTACTCCCCTTCCCCGGCCTCTTCATTCTTCTTTCCGCCTCTCTCCTCTCGTTTATGAGATATTCTAGCGTAGTTTAAGCGTCATTTTTTAGGACTCCTACCCCACTCGAGGTCATGTATTTGACCCTTTGGTGTGCCATGGAGGTGACCATTCAGAATTTCGCTTAAGACGATGTGCCGAGGATGACTTTATATGGTGATGGGAGGTCGAGGACTAGGAAGGTGAGTTCTTCGCTTCTGACGGTGTCTCCCTCCCCTAGGTCTACTTTGAGGGCTACGGTTCCTTTTGCCGATACTTTATGGCCCGTGAACCCTTCCAACTCGACTCGGCTCGGTGTGAGGTGAGAATCGCCAAGCCCTAGTGCTAGAAAGCATTTGTAGTACACTACGTCCCTTCCTGTGCCTGTATCTATCAACACTCTTTTGACAAGGCTGTTGTGGATCCCTATTTGCAAGGTTAATGGATTTTGCCGAGCGGCTGTGTTAACGGCTAGTTCGGTATCTCTAAACACTATTTCATGTTCAACCATCCCTTCCATCATGCTATCGACCGAGTTGCTCAAGCTGTTGATCGTGTTTTTTAATTATGCGATACTCTAAGCCTCTTCTCGGATGGTGTTGACCACCGGTCTATCATTTGGTTGTCTATTATCGCCCCTCAGAGCCCTTGGTTCGGGGACGCGATTGTTTGTCTCTCGTGCTTCGAACCTCCGATCCCCCTCGTTTATGACCCGTTGTATAGCTCTTTTGAGTTGTATGCATTCTTCTGTTATGTGGTCGATCTCGTTGTGGAAGGCGCATCTTTTTCTTGGATTTCAGGTTTCGAGGGTTGATTTCATGGGGTATGGTGGATGTATCTTGTTTTCCGTTAGGAAGACATCCATGATGTGTTCCCTTGATGCATTGAGAGGGGTAAAGTCCTCTAACTCATTGTCTCGCCTTGGGCACCTGATTTTGCCGGTGAACTTTGCACCTCGTTCTTCCTCCCTCTTTCTTGCAGGGTGAACCTCGGCCTGTCGAGCCCTTCCTTGGTCTTTTCCTTTGTGAGCCTTGTCTGTGTTGAGTGGTTGTTCGACGACGTTAGTTACACCTGAAGAGGACGTGACTGGTCGCGAGTTTGTGGTGGTCGTGGGCTGCTCGCCATCTAGTAGGGCCACTCTCTGTACTACTAGGAACATCTTGCCAATTGTGTCCCGAGGCCTCATGAGGAGCTCGGTCCGGTAATTTCCTCGCAGCAGGCCGACTCCGAAGCACATTCTTACCGAGGTATCAGGGATGTCTGGGATATGATCTAGGACTTCCTTAAAACGAGACATGTATGAGAGCACCGTTTCTCCAATATCTTGCTTCACACTGCACAGTTCGTCTCGCTTTTGGGGAGGGCACCTGCCGAGGCGAATTTTTTCAAGAAGGCCCCTTTGAAGTCATCCCAACAGGTGATGGAGTCGTGGGCTAACCCATTGTACCATTGTTGGGCCTGCTTTTTCAGGGTTCCTGCGAACACTAAACACCATATGTCATCGAGCCTGGTCGCGATGATCAATTTTAGCTCGAACCATGACACGTGATCCAGGGCAGTCGTGGTATCATTGTAGTCTTCAAAGTATGGGATTTTTACTTTCGAGGGTACTGTCACTTCCCTGATTTGCTTTATGAAAGGGCCTCCTATCTTTTTGATGCATGCGTTTGTCCCAGTGCTCTGTCGGGCTTCCAGTTTTTCCATCCATGCCCTTATCGCGGCGTTCGTTATGGGTTTATCACCTTGTACCGAGCCTATCGCTGATGTGGGCGTCCCGTTGGCCCCCATGTTTACCTGAGGCTCCTCGATTTCCTCTTCGGCCATGTTTCTTATTGGGGATCCTAAGCGAGAGCCCTTAGCGAGCTAGCGGGAAGGGTGTGGTGATTTGGAGTGACCTTTGTTGGTTGAGGTCTGAGCCCATGACTGAGACTCTTCTTCTTCGCTGTGAGCCGAGCGGTTTTTTGTTTCGAAGGAGAACCTTAGGCGAGAATGGATGCTCATCCTTAACCCCTCGGCGGCCACTCTTTTGCTGAGCCTTGATTTGACGTTAGTGGTGAACCTCGCCTTTTTGGGTTTTATTGTTCCCATCCTTTGCCAAATCGAGTTGGAGCGGGCTTGGGTGCTGTGCACGTTGATCACGGGCTCTGGATCTGGGTCTCGGGCCACTTGTCGTAGCTCGTGCATCTTGGCCTCGGCCTCCTGTATCTTGGTGTAGAGGGTTCGCTGGTGCACCCAATATGCGTATTCTCGGTCGATTGATCTTGAGTCATAGGGTTCTTTGTTTTAGTAGGGGGTTGCTCTTCCTCCCCATAGGCTTTGGAGGACTCGATGTTCGTGAAACGACCGTCCCTGGGGTCTCTGGCTCTTTGTTCTTGTCGCTGGAGATTCGTTTTGCCATTACGAGCCTCCTCTGAGCCCTGGCAGACACTTCGGGTACCGAGGGGTCAAAGTCTTGCCTCGTTGAGAGAGCATGACCCTTCGCACCTCTTCCCTCGTTGTGTCCCACGGGCTCTTTTTCCAGGTGATTGGATGCAGCGGGGGTGATGTTTTTGGAGACTTGTTTCTTGGATTTCACCATCTCTACTCGTTCGTGGACACGGTGTGGCTGAGAAACTTGGCGTTTCTCGGCAACAGAACCAAACTGATCACGCAAAATCTGTGGTGACCTTGTCGTTTTGTCCACGTAATAAGCAAAGGTGGCCGGTTCTACTTGTTCCTGAGTGATGACCTGCACAAGACAAATAAGAAACGTCGTTAAGGATTCGGGGGTGCCCCAACTAGAACCCTCCGGCATGAGAGTAATGTTTCCGGTAGAGTGTATAATAAATGTGCCGCAATATTGGTTGTTCCGATAAGAGAATTTGATAAGTGAGTTAGGATATCTAAAAAAATGGCTTATCTTTCAACAGTAGGGAATGTCTCCTATTTATACCTGATTTGCCTTGTGAGGTGGCAGCCTTTGATAGGGGAGCATGTTGCGGCGGGCAATAAGTGTTCTACAGACCTATCAGGGATGATTTGGTTGGACGCTGTCAAAGAGTTGGTGATTGCGCGTGTCGGTTTCATCAGGCCTTGGGAAGCTTCCTGTCAGGCCCGATGGCCATTGATTCTATTGCCAAGGCCGAGTGGTCTGAGGGCAGTGGGTCTCATTCGCTCCCTACCTCGGCTCAATTGGTCTATGAAGTGTTTTTGCTGCCGAGGCCGAGTGGGTTGAGGGTCGTGAATCTCGTTCGCTCCCTACCTCGGCTCAGTTGTTCTATGAAGTGTTTTCGGCGAGCTTGCATTGACTTGGCTGCCTCACCGGACCTGCTAACGGCTTTTATCATGAGTGAGTCCCGTAGTTATGCCGAGGAGGATTTTCAAGCTTTCACCTTTTCATATAGGGGTGGCAAAATGGGTGTTATGGATCAATAGATAATAGGCCATTATCCATGGATAACCATGGATAATGACCTATTATCCATTGATCCATAACACCCATTTTGTCACCCCTACTATATATATATATATATATATATATATATATATATCTTGTATGCTCCTTGTCGTTAATTACTACTTACTCTAACATTTTACTACTTTTAATGAATGAATATGATAACAAATACTCCCACCGTCCCAAAATTATTGTCTTACTTTTCTTTTTCGTTCATTCAAAAATAATTGTCTTGTTTGAAAGTTTCTTTTTTTAGAATATCACTTTTACCACTTTACCCTTACTTTTTCTTCTTACTTTAATTTTGGGCCACATATTCATGGGCTTTAAAGAAAACCATACACTATTCCAATATTAATAATCAAGTCATTTTTTTCTTAATCCATGTGTCGAGTCAAACAAGACAATAATTTTGGGACAGATGGAGCATATAGTATTAAGGGAGAAATTCGGGTTGGTCCCCTATGAAGATATTATAATCGAAAAAGTCATTTATATTTGTTTTAAACCGTTAAAGTACACTTTTTAGGAGAAAAATGACGAAGATACTCTTAATGAAGGAAAGACGTGCAGACAAAATCTTTGCCCAAATTTCGGCATCACAACTCAAAAATTGGATATCGCAATGCACAATTGAAATATGTCTAAATTTGGGCATCGTAATTCAAAAATTGGGTATCGCAATGCACAAGTCAGGTCACAATTGGATTCTTTCTATATAAAGTATTACCAAAGGCATTCTAAAGCTTAAGAAGCCAACAAATGAAGGTAAAGAAGAATATACAAACAAAACAATACACGTAAGCCAACAACTTGAATAAATAATAGGATCAAAGGAAAGCAAGCTCTTTGGAGGAGATCGATAAATTTATAAAAAGCCGACCTATTGTCAAAAAACTCGATATAAATGGACGAAAAACTTGAATCTATGCATTACTCAAACCATTCAGGTAAGTAAGAATTAATATCCTTTCGCCGAAGACAGAGAAACAGAGGTAATTAGATTCTCAAAGTCACTTTCAAATAGCAATTTCAACTTTTTGGTTCGAAAGCTACATCGGTGGGAAATTTCAAACTCTGGTACTTGCTTCGGACACTCTGATGCTTGTGTCAAACACTCTAATGCTTGCGTTGAACACTCCGATGCTTGCATCAAAAAATTAAATTTCTGTGAAACTGATCCAATTTCTACGCCCATGCCGCACCCCCGCTTCTGCCGTAGATCAGGACTGATGTTGGATATCGGGATGGATGGTGTTTGTTGGGTGTGTGTGTGCGCATGTGTATGGTGTGTGTTTGATTGTGTGTATGTTTTCGATGAAGAGGATATAGGAGGAGTGATGGCTGAATTATGTGCAGGGGGTTGGAGTACTAGAATGGAGAAGAGAGAAGAATGAAGAAAAAATAGAGAAAGGAGAAGATAAGGAGTGGGGTCGCAAATATGAGGAAACAGAAAAATGGACGGTTTGAGAAAAGAGAGACAGAGACGGAGGTAGGTGAGAGGGCATTTGAAGAAGAAATTAACTAAAATTGACTTATGCGGTTGAAAACAAAAAAGAGGCATTCAGCAGTTACATTTTCAGAAAAAGGCACAAGCTCACAATTATTTCTAATATTAAAGACTATGAATAATTGTAGGTCGGTACACTTTTCAAGATTTCCAACCGCTCTCGGCTCTAGTACCTCTTTTTTTTCAACTGCATAAATCCATTTTCGTAATATTCTTCCTTAATTGCCCCTCCTCCTCCTACCATCCATCCTTCTCCAAATTTCCACTTTCTACCATTAGACATTTAGAAAGGCTTTGAGGAAAGACGAACCAAAAAGCAAGATAATCAATATCAATATCAAAACCAAAATCATAATTTTACAAAACCAGTCTTCCTTATGCACCGGGGAAAGGACTTAAAGAATAGAGTTATTCACATTCCACTATGGAAATTCTTCTCGAGAGCTGAAAGCAAGAGTTGAGAGTGGCCAAGAAAAATCAAAGTTTATTAAATAAATCATTTCGCATAGGAGCCATTCCTTATCTAATTAATCTTTCTACGAGATTCTAATAATGGATATTCTCTTGGATATGATGGATTTATATTTCATTATGAGGTAAGGACGTTACGACGAGGGCGAGCTAATCAGTCTTGGGGATGGAAGAAAAAGGTAACTATGACCTACGCCTTTTCTGCCACTTTCATTGATGGCTACTTTCATTGAGACAAGAATAAGAAAATAGTGCTGGTGGAGTCAAGATTGTTACAGCTTTAGCTAAACTAGTCGAAGATGAAGCTGACACTTCTAAGAAGCCAAAATAAAATAAAATAAGGTTGCCAAAACTATGGAGATCCTCACTTATGCTCCTCAAGCCCAAAAACAGAGCCTACAATGCGGGCATCGTAGCCTACGATGCAGCATCGAAGTGTTTTTTTTTTTGCCATTTTAAGAAGAATAAAGGAGAAGTAGATTCTAAGTGAAGAAGGGTGAACATACTGTTGATCTAAAATGAAGAACTTGCACCCACCTTTTTTCTCATTTTTTGCCATTTTAAGCAGTAGCTTGCTTTCGGGAAGCACAAATGGAAGACCCACTGTATGGATGGTTGGCCATGATATGGTTACGCAAACACATGGTTTAATGGTGCGTAACGGTGAGATTGAGGTAAAGAGGGTGCTTCATTTTGTATCCTTAAACAATGTAATGATGAGCGTTTTTGGAAGGAGCTACGAGTTTGACAATGGCGGCGACGACACCATATGACGGGTCTGAGTTGAAGAGCCAAGTAAGTGAAGGGTATGAGCTGTTGGGAATATTTAACTAGAGTGACCACTTTCCGGTTTTGGGTTGGATTGATTTGCAAGGAGTGAGGAAGAGGTGAAAAGATTTGGTAGCTAAGGTCACTTGGAGTTTTGGAATCTGGATTTGCGTTTTCTTGGAGTTTTGACGTATGGGTTTTGTGTTTACTTGGATTTTTTCTTCATATCAGGGTCTTTATTTTCTTCGAGTGGTTGGAGATAATTCAAGGATTAAATCACAACAGAGAATTGTGTATATGTACAATTGTTGGTCAGGATTACTCGATGCTTGCATCCCGATAAACAATTGTTGCATCCTGAGGCACAACTGTTGCATCCCGATGCACAATTGGAATGTACAATTTGGAAGTAGAATATAAAATTAATTACTGATGCCAAATTTTTGTATTGCGATGACCAAATTTGGGTGAGGATTTTTGCATTACGATGCCTAAATTTGGGCAGTAACTTTGCCTGCGCACATTTTCTTCGGTAAATGTATCTTCGTCATTTTACCCCCCAAAATGTACTTTATCGGTTAAATAATATTATATTGGATTGAAGTAGTTAACTTCTCATCGAAAGGTATCGACCGATTATCACCCTAAAGACTATAGAAACAATGTAGTTTTGAACCAAATTGTTTTGAAATCTACGATAGTACTAAGTGCTTGTTTGGTGAAGTGTTTTGACCAAAACGTAGTGTTTTCTCTTTAAAAGTGTTTTAATGCAGTGTTTTAAAAATATGCAGCGTTTTAAAAATGTGTTGCATTTTCAACTATTTTGTTTATAAAAATAGCATTTTGAAATAGCTTCTCAAACATGTTTACAAGAAAAAAATTACGTTTTGAAAATGATGCGTTTAGAAAAAGCTGCGTTTTCAAAACGCTGCACTAGACGAGGCCTAATTTTTTGAGTTGTATGGCAAGCCCGAAGCCCAATTTGAATTTAGGGTTGACTTTGGGCAAAAAGCCTCAAATCAGTTTGACCAACTTGGTATAGCATGAGGCAATTTAGATTAGGTAATTTAAATGTATGCATCGCATGTGGCAGCCCGACCCGGACTCCAATGCGAAATCCCAAGGTCGTGCCGTCAAGACAAGCTAAGAGACGGACAAGCACCTGCTAAGCATAATGGTGCAAGTAAAAAACAATGAGCCGACTAGCTCGAAACAGGAATGTAAAACCATGACGTCAAAACGGAACAACAAAAACAAAATCTGCGGAAGCAAATCATAGGTGGAACCAAAGCCTATAATTATAAACCAAGGAATACAAGGCTGAGAGACAACTATCTCTCGACAAATCTACGACGCGCGTGACGCAACATTGCGCACGGGCAACCAACCATCGGCAACCAAAGGCAGGCAAATCAACAAAATACCAACCTGATAAACAACCGTTCAACGACTACAACATGCCGGAGTGACAAAACAACTAAAAGAATAAGAGATTAAACACTAACAACTAAACCAATGTCTCTCGACTAAAGTTGTCGGAGATAGAAATAACAATAACACAATACTAGAATAGGCAAGTTAAACCTTGCTCGAGAAGACGACAGAATAACTTCTAAATGAATACAACAGCTCGACCAAACAAGTCGGCTCCCAAATTAATACTATAATAAAATACCAACATAACTACCCAAGTAAAGTTTACATAACTTTACATTCGTATCTCACAAGATGAATAAATACAATAATAAATCCAAGCTATCGCCGGGAAGACCACCGGCTAGAAATCACTAGTCCGCAACCGCAACGCGTACTAACGAGCTCACTGCACAAACTAAGGAAAACAAACACACGAAATGAGTCATAATGACCCAGTAAGCTACTAAATGCAACTGTATGACATAGCATGGCATGGCATAATGCACCAGTATAAATACAATCGTGGCATCATAATAATAATATACCGACAATAATCATGTACAACCAGAATATGGGCCCAGCCATCAATAATAAAACCATGGGTCCAACCCTCAAATGATCACAACATGGGTCCAACCCTCAATGATCACAAATTTGCACTTAGCATGTTATTCACATAAGTGCGAGTATTAAACAACACAATAGGATATGTTATGGGCCCGGCCGCTACGTAGCTCCTGCAACAAAAACACTATTAACCCAATATCGTGACTACGATGCTCATGTCTTCGCATCGATATACCGAACTCCGCCAGCTAATAGCAGCTTGTGATGCACGTATTGATACGGCAAAGAGGCTACTTCCCCATTGTGGCCAACAATGGAGGGGTGTGTGAGGTCCCAGGTACGGCGATCCATAGTGAATACGAATCTGACGATTCGTATAGGCGATGTATCGTTCCACCCTGACATAAAAATCATACCAAATAATGTCAGTTGGACTCAATGCAATGCACAAGTAGATATTTACTCGTTAAGACCAAATAAGGATCGAATTCGACAAGAGCGAACCCGTCCGACCAAATGCTCAAGTATGTATTTACTCAATATAAACAAATAAGGAATGAATTCGACAAGAGCGAACTCATCCGACCAAGTAGGTTATTATTCTCTACCATAAATCAAGTCAAGGCAAATACATTGCTCATAGCCAATTAATCTTAAAAGATCTCAAGTCGCCAATCAAATCAAGAATAGCATAAACCCACCAAGAATCATATTATGAGGTCTATAATGGACCTCTACTTGAAATCAAACCAAAGACTACACCGTAGTCATAACCCACAAGTACGTTCATGTGCAACCGATCAATTTTCCCCAAAAGTGAGAACTCACTCAATAATTATTTTTCAACCATACTCGAGACCATAGGTTGGTCTCTAATATACCGTGCTCTCACGAGCACGCTCTAAATAAATTCCCCAATGAGTATCCTTAGCATGGGTGTCACAATTAGACATAAAGTGAGATGCTCGGGTGCTCACAATCATAACCAACCAAAACCCGAACATCGTAGGTATTAACCCAACGTTCATTAATATATTATTGAACTTGTAACGACTCCGTTGAGTCTTAATACTACATTTCATTATTTATATATATCACAAATCCCCAAATTAACACTTCATTCAAATATATAACAAAATCCTAAAATTCATTCGGGCTTGATTCTCAAGCCTAAAAATCCAAGAACTCATCGTAATCATAATCCCACTTGGAGTTTAGAAACTAAGTGCTCCACAATCATAATCAAATGAAACCCAAACATCGTAGGATTTCAACCCAAGTTCACTAACACATTATTGAACTTATAATGACTCCGTTGAGTCTTACTATTAAGTTTCATTATTTACACATTCCATAAATCCCAACATTATCATCCTCTTCAATTTATAACAAATTCCAAAATAATTCGGGCTTGATTCCAAGCCCTAAAATTCATAAAAATCTTAACAAAGGGATAACTCATTTCTCCCAACACACAACATCATTCAAATCACCCTACACATGGCATTGACAAGTTCATACCTCCAAAAATTCACAAAATAGGCATACATGGCATACCAAGTGTTCATTGCCCACAAATAGCACATAGATTGTTTTCCTTAGGGCCAATGAACCAAAACCAAAAGAAAGTAACTTACCTAGCTCGGATGAAAACTCCAAAGAACGAAAATCCTTTCGGTGAACTTGTTCTACTTGTCGAGGGCTTCACGAATCCAAAGTTTGAAGGCAATCCGACGGTTGGATCTTCATGGATCGAAAAGAGAAGGGCTAGGGTTTGAAATCTTCCATGGACTCTCTCTCTCTCTAACTCATGGTTTGGGGAAGAGAAATGAAGTAGGAAAATGGTTGAAAATGGTTGGGGGTTTGTGGTTATAACACTCACAAATAAAGAGGGTAGAATAGACATTGCATTGGTACACTTAGTGAATGTTTAGGGTTAATCACATCTTAGATTTGGCTAATGATGCTTAATAAAATCAACCCAACATCTTAGGACTCATTTAGGACTAATTAGGAAGGTTAGTGAGGGATTAGGATGGGTTTTAGTAAGGGTGGAATGGGTAAAACATCAAAAATCACAAAACAGGGCAAGGCAGAGTCGGGGCACCTTGCGGTCCCAAGATCCCCCAAGCCTTGCGTCCGCAAGCTCCTCAGCCCACTCCTTGGACAATTTCTGATGACCTTGCGGGGGCAAGGTCCTTCCCCCTTGTGGCCGCAAGCCTCCCAGACCAAAAATAGCTTAGAATTCAACCCCAAATGACCTCAAACACATAACCAAATCAAACAAGGTTCAAACCCCATCCAAAGTAGGCCTAGAACTCCCATAGAACACCCACAAACAACTCCCGAAATAACTCGGTGCGAAACCGGGAAGAGGTGAAACAACGTGCAACCGAAACGACAAATGAACTAGCAATTGAACGAGCAATGAAAGGAGGCTTAAAGAAAGTCTCAAAGGCTAAAGAATAGGCTCAAATACTTCCAAGAAGTTGAATAACAACTAAGAGAATGAGAACCCCAAAGGAGAGACGATTACGCGACTCAATCCTCGAACTACGCGATAGAGACGAACGCTGTCCTCAAAGCTTCCAAACCATCAATAGACTTAAGGAACACCCCCAACTTGAAGTCTAATACATCTAAACATGCTAATCAAGGGTCTAGGACCAAGCCGAGGTCACGAACGCAAAACGTAAGCAAACCCTCAATCGCGTCGCATTCCGACTATCGTCGAGTCACGACTTGTGACTTTAGCAAGTTAGCAACTATATGGCATCTCTTAATAGTGTTTTGGTCTTAATGTGGTCTCTCATACACATCTAGATAATCTCACTAACCAATCATACAACCCACAAAAGAAGAATTGCGAGTATGGCACGCAAACCGATCTAACGAAGGAGCGGGGTGTTACATCGCAGTACAAAATTTGATTAATTACTGTGTAAAAATTGGATTTTGTAATTAAAATTGATTTTATTTAAATTGATTCATCGCAATGCAAAATCGATGCATCCCGATGCATTTTCGTAGCACGTCGCAGGTTCAGTAAGGGTATTGTAGTCTTTTTGCTCCTAAAAGTATCCTTTTGTGGTTGAAAAAAAAAACACACGGGACTGGAGCGATTGAAAACTTTGAAAAGTGGACAAACCCGTAATTTCTCCTAATTTATAAGAATAATTGTGGGCCGACACCTTTTGGGAGAAATTCAACCGCTTAAGTACCCTATCTTTTTTAAAACCACAAAAACGTTTTTTTCATAAATTTGTTTCAAAAATACCTCTTCTATGTCATTCTCTCTCTCTCTCACCCTCTCATGAATTCAAACTTCTGCACTTTTTCTCTTTCTCTCTCTTCTACACTTTCTATCTCTCTCTCTCCTCAAATTAATCCTTTCAAATTACTCATTTAGGCTCGGGCTGCATCTTGTCTATCTCATTTCATCTATCCCAGAAGAAGGCTTTATTTCTTCATTCCGCTAATGGATCTCTTTCAAGAGCTAGCGTAAAGGGAAGAGCTCGAATACCTACCACTCGGATTCCAGCTATCAAAGCTCGCAGATGAAAGGCGGATCAAAGCAATATGTATTATCTCCTCTTTCATCTATCTCATTCCAGGAAGAGAGTTGGAAAAAAAAAACTATCTCTGTCCATCTTGAATATTCAATGGAATCCCAAGCCAGCAGCACATGCTTTATGTCCCCAGCAAGCTTGTCGTAGGTGGAGGAACTTCTATGAATAGGGGTGATGCTTGCGTCGGAGTTTTGCGGTGCTTACGTCGTAAGCTCCGATGCTTGCATCGACCAAATCTTTTTCAATAAATGATGATTGCTCGCCTGGATATGCGGATATGCCCTTCCTCCTCTGAATTCTTTTCCCAAAATCTCTGCTTGACGAGATTTTGAGTCTCATTTTGGGGGTGAAGACGGAGAACCCAGTTGAGAATCTCAATCGATTGAAAGCTGTAAACTCCGATGCTTGCGGTCGTAGACTCCCAAAGTGTAATGTTTACTCTAGGATGCCCAGCTTTTTCGTAATGATGTCTAATTTTGGGCGGGGCATTGTGCACGTATCTTTTATTTATTAAGAGTACATTTGTCATTTTATTTCCAAAAATATATTTTATCAGTTGAATAAAAAGAAAATGGACTAAAACAGTTATAATTTCACCAAAAGGAACGGCTCTAATTATCACCCTAATTTATAGGGATACAACCGGGTCCCTTCCGGACATTTTCTACCCACTAAAAGGTAAAAGATACTTTTCAAACATTTTTAGACGAAATGATGACTATATCCATAATGAACCAAAGATGTGCGCACAAAGTTTCATTTCATACATTGTTATACGCAACATTTGTGCATTGCCATTTACAAAATTTAATGGACGTGGAAGATGCAGAAAAATCGGAGGCAATCGGATACGACCAACGTTGACCGGAACTATCCGAGGAATATCATAAGGAAGTACTGGAGAACCAATGTAATTCATGGCAACAACATAGGCAGTTGAAATACGACCAAGATCCACTGGAGCTGCCTGAGGGATATTATAAGAAACGGGAGGATCATCGTGCTCCATGGCATATGAATTTACACCTAATGGTCAGCATGGTTTATATCTCAGTCGTTCAATTTAACTGTTCTAAATTACTGGTTTTAAAAAAAGCCTCGGTGCTAGACCCCACAGTTTCAATATCGAACAAAGATCATCGCACATGTTTTTATCATAAACTAAATCTTCTGAACAAGCAAACTATTTATATATATATATATATATATATATATATATATATATATATATATTCACAAACAGATACAGAATTGCATAAGTAATTGAAATAAAAGAATATTTCCGATTTCCGAATACCACAGCAAACCAGATAGATGAGATAGAATGGACTAATTAGAGAATCCAAATAGCAAATACTCCCTTTGTTCAGGTAAAGAGTCTCCGTTTGAAAGTTAAATTGTTTAAGAAAATAATATTTTTAGTAGCTCATCAGTAATAAAATGACAATTTTATACATTAATTTTTGAAAATTGACTCTTTTAGTGAAACATCTAAAATAGAATAACAGAGGGAGTAGCAAATAGGCTAACTGTCTATATATATATATATATAACAAATTAAAATGGTTTACTTGAACATATATACTGCAAATTAAGGCATTAAAATCAAATCAGTTCCTTCTTCTTGAAATTAAAGTGCTTAGTATTTTCCATTTAAATAAACTAGTCAAGTGCACACATGTTGCACGCGCATTGCACGCATATTATACATGTTGTTAATGATTTTTTAGTGAAAAGCTATTTTCACTATATTTTTTTTACTTATTTACCATATTATTAGTTATTGCTTTTAACTTATGTAGGCTTGGACAAAATTGCTTATCAATTAATTACTTGTTATTTGAAGTTGAGCAATATATTTGTTATTTCTAAATTATACTCCCTTTGTTTCTAAATTATTGTTTTTTTTTTACCAGACACACAGTTAAGAAAAAGTAATTGATTGTATTGTAAATATTGGTGTAATATGTGATTTTTTTTCTTTAATACCCTTATATACGTGGTTATAATTGAAGTAGGTAGAAAAAATAAAGGTAAAGTGGTAAAAGTGTTTTTTTAAGGAAAATTATGAAAAATGACAATTATTTTATAACAGAAAAAAAAGACGAAAATTATTTAAAAACGAAGGGATTATTTGATACTTTGTTAATATAATAAAATATTAATTTGATTTAAAAATTATTTTGTATTAACATAAATTCAATAATAATAATAATATGGTTGGTATTGAATTGATTATCGGTTAATCTATTCATAGTTAATATTTAGAATCAATTGTTATGGTAGGTAAAATTTACAAAGTTTTACTATATGGTATCAAAATGTGATTTTACTATTGGATAATTTTTTTTACAATTATAATCTGTAATTCATCTAATTATATTCTTATTTTTTTATTTCAGTAAATAATGATCCCACGTTTTCTTAATATTCGGTTGATAAAAAAATATTTTTTATATTAGTTTTTTATTATGTAACGTGATTCTAGCCACGAATTTTATGGATATAACATTTACGAAAAATAAAAAAATAAATAATTATGTTGTTTATGTGGATGGTAACCAAATATAATGTGATTTTTTTTATTTAGAAAATTATGTAGGTAACATTGTTAGATTACTTAACAAAAGCAAATAATTTAGGGGTAATTTTGTCCAAATATGTGTTTTATTGATGCAATAAATAGTAAAGTATCGGATAAATAAAAATTGTAGTGAAAATAAACCCTCCCTTTTTTCAATAATGTATTATCGTACATTCGTACCTAGTAGGAGGATAAATAGAATTAAAGCTTTCAAAATCTAATAATTAAAGAAATTTCATTCATTATATTTATTTTTTTATACAAACTATAAAAAATTGAAATATCATTTTCAAATTAAGTGACCTTACTTCGAAAAATATAAATATTCATAATATGGTTAATTTGAAGATAACTGATTAATAGTACATTTTCTATTTATTTTTAAAAAGTTATATATTCATATTAAGAAATAAAATAATCAAAGATAATATACTTACTTTAATATTAATATGTATCTATGGGTTTCTGTACATTTCTTAACATATGATGATCTATTTAAAATTTTCTGCAAGGAAATGATAGTAAAAATCCTAACAATAATTATTTAGTTAACTGATTAGTGGTTTGTTAGGCATCAATATGTTCATTTTAAGGCTACTTGTAATAGTCAAAATATTCAATGCAATAAACTGTAAACTTTAGCTATCTTCTCCAACAAATACTGTATTTTTCATTTTTTCCGTCATCATATTGAAAGTATAGCTTCTTTTCGTAACTCATTTCTTTTTAATTTGTTCACTGATAATCACTAAACACGTCAATGATTTCCTAAGTATCTCTATACGCACTAACAAATTTGTTATTATAGTTAAATAAATACATATAACTCTAGTTATATCTTCAACAATTTCATCATAACAATTTTGAAATATATTGAAATCATAATCTCAAGATGTAAGGTTAATATACTTATTACCCACTCTCACAATTGTTATAGTTTCTAAAAAAAAAATTCATCTTTTATCTATCTCTCAAACTTCTTCTCTCTCTCTCTCTCTCTCTCAGCTCTACAATTATGTAATATATTAGATATGGTAATAAGTCATACAAAGGGGAACATAAGAATGTGTAAATATTATTAGTAATGGTTAATTTGAAGACAACATACTTACTTCAACGTTATATATATATATATATATATATATATATATATATATATATATATATATATTACAAAATGAAATAACTAAAGACAGCATACTTACTTTAACGTTATGTGTAGGATAACGGGTTCTATACATTTCTCAACATTTTAAGGTTGATTCGAAAATTTCAATATTTAAAGGATAGTGAAAATCCTAATTAATTGATTGGAGGTATTTGTTAGGTACCAATATGTTAGTCTTTAGAGTTACTTGTAGCATTCAAATATTAAGGGGAGAAAACTGTAAATTTTTGTTTTCTTCTTCGACAAAATGCACATATTCATAAAATGTGTTTTCCATTGTTTTCTTCATCATCTTAAACAATAGCTCTTTAAAAATAATTAAAAGACTCATTTCTCTTGGTTTGTTCACTGATAATTAGTAAACTCGCCGCCAATTTGTTTAAAATCTCGAGACTCACCAAGAAATCCATTACAGTAGTTTTAAAAAATTCATACACCTCTAATAATGTCTACCTAAATTTCACCAGAACAAATTTTAAGTATTTTAGAAACATTACATCAAAATCTACGGTTGATTACCTAAAAAATTTCTTGTTATTTTTTAAACAAGATTTAAGGTTGATTATCTTTATTATTGCCTATACTAATTTGTACGTAAGAAAACACTCATACTTTTATATAGAAAAGAGAAATATGGTCATAACAAAAGTTATTTAGTTAATTGAATAGAGATTTGTTAGTAAGATCTATAACTTAGAGACCAATATGATAGTTTTTTAAGGTTGCTTGTCGTAGTCAAAATTTTACCGTAGCAAATGTTAAACAAATTTAAAAAGGTAAATCATATTATTTTTTCTCTTAACTGAGTAAGTGTATTTTTGTGATATTCAAATATATTGTATGACATTTGTAATGGTAATGCCACAAAGAGGGAATATGACAAAAAAAAAAATCAACATATGAAACAAAATGAATATAATTAAAAAATGTATGATCTAATTTAAAGTTAGGTATAAGTTGAGGAACCAAATTCAATTTCATCCTTCAAAGAATTGATTAGCACATGCAAATTTATTTGTTTAGCAATAATTAATGGTGAATAGTTTATTAAATCTAAGTTATTTATGTCTATACATTATTTTCTACTTATGTCAAATTTTACATGTTTAACCTTAATTCTATTGTGGATGTTTATTAGGTGCATGGTTAGTTTTGTTCATATATTAAATTGTAAGAAACAACTTAAACTTTTATAGTACTCCCTCCGTCCCTAAATTATCGTCCTCCTTTCCTTTTTCGTCCGTCCCAAAATAATTGTCCAGTTTGAAACTTACCTTTTTAGAACATCACTTTTACCAATTTATCCTTACTTTTTCATCCTACTTTAATTATGGGCCACATACACATGAGCTTTAAAGGAAACTACACATTAAACCAATATAAATAATCAAGTCAATTGTTTTTTCTTAAACTGTGCGGCGGGTCAACCAGGACGATTATTTAGGGACGGAGGGAGTAGTAGTTATAGTTATTATAGTTATTATAGTTATAGTTATTATAGTTATATTTATAGTTATAGTTATAGTTAAAAGTTAATTAAAAAAGGTAGGATCTAATTTAAAGTTAGGTATAAGTTGAGGGATCAAATTCAATTTCATCCTTCAAAGAATTGATTAGTCCATGCAAATTTATTTGTTTAGCAATAATTAATGGTGAATAGTTTATTAAATTTAGGGTTATTTATTTTTATACATTATTATAATTATGACAAATTTTACTTGTTTAACCTTAATTCTATTGTACATGTTTATTAGGTGCATGGTTAGTTTTGTCCATACATTAAATTGTAAGACACAACTTAGACTTTTATAGTGGAAAAGAAACAGAAAAAGAAAAAGAAAAAGAAAAAAAATACTCCCTCTGTCCCTAAATTATCGTCCTCCTTTCCTTTTTCGTCCGTCCCAAAATAATTGTCCAGTTTGAAACTTACTTTTTAATACATAACTTTTACCACTTTACCCTTACTTTTTCACTCTACTTTAATTATGGGTCACATACACATGGACTTTAAAGTATAAATTAAACCAATATAAATAATCAAATCAATTATTTTTTCTTAAACTATGCGCCGAGTCAACCAGGATGATTATTTAAGGACGGAGGAGTAGTAGATAGTTGATAAAGAGCAAACTATAGATATTACATTATTCTTACACTTAAAGAGCAAAACTGAAAGAGACAAAACAGAAAGGCAAAAGGCACAAAAGATATATGTGCATCCTCCTTTTTCTCCTTATATAATCAGTTATTCTTAGGAGGATGATGTCTTGGTCCATCGTAATCTGTATCAAAAGCAAAAAAACCGACATTTATCTCCTTCGATAGGAGACTTCGACTTCTTCTTCCATCTCTTTTCTGACCAAATTGTTCACTCCAACTCCAAGCCACCTCATTAATCTTATGAGTATTTTGTTTTGAAGGACCCTTGATCTTTTCTTCACTTGCAGCTTCATTTATTTTCTCCAACATCAACTCTTGCTTTCCAACCACTATTTTCCGGCCTCTTGCAGCAGTAGCAGCCACAACAAGTACTCCCTATACATAGTGTATATATAGCAAATGAATGAATGTAAGATCCAAATTTAAAGAGCCAAAATGAAACCAACAAAGTAAACATGCATACATAATGTGGCTAATTAGGACACCTACTATACCTTACGAGCCGAAAAGGCCTTGCTTTCATCCTGAACAATATTTCCACCTAGGTCGAAAGGCAAGAGAAATGAATTAAGATGAGCAGTTATGTATAGAGATGGAGTGGGATGAAATTAAGTGGTAGGTACCTTGGTGAGAATGAGCAGTTAAGAGCCAAACAGCGATTAGTAGAAAAGAGGTTAGTAGCCTTATACCAGCCATTGTCTTAATTTCTTGATCGATCTTTTCTTGGGTCTTGTTTAATTCATCAAACATCTATCTATCTATATATCTAGCTCTCTAAACAGAAGAGGCAATTAAGCGTTTATATAAGGAGAAAAAGATTGAGATCAGCACTCAGCACTACGCCCAAGTCAAAGGTGTGGTCCTAATTCCTTTATTAACACACGTTTCCCAATTCATTGCTTTGTAACTTTGTAAGGACTTTACTAACCTACGTTTCACATACTTTTGGTTCACTCTAAAAAAAATTATTAATTCAATCGCAAATTGTTATGTATAGTTTGATTTTTTGTAGGTTCATTTTGATAAATCTTCAAATGTATATATTTATTTAGGATATTTTGATTTTCTTTGAGAAAATAAAATTATAATCTTTTTGGAAACTAGATCATCATTCACATTCACATATTTTGTGATTATATTCTTGAAGAAACAATTGAATGGTTCATTAAATATCAATCCAAATACCAGTCAAATTAACCTCAAAAAATTTAATGTCGTCTCTTTAATTGAGGCAAAAGGAAGGAGGATAATGAATACAAAAAGTAATCGCAACAACTTAGGTAAGATAATTTTACGGATATTTTTTATAAAACGAGTCATTTTTACCCTACCCACCATGTATTGAAAAGTTGAGCTATTATATAGTGAAGCTCCGTTTCAGAAGACCAATATGAATATGAATATAAATACAATGAGCGGGCATGAGTAGGTAGTAGTACATGAACATTCGTGTCAACCCATGTGTTGAGTTGTTGTAACTATGTGTGTATATATATATAATGAAGGAAATCACCATTTCCAGCATCTCAATACACTTTTTGGTGGGCATGAGAATTTTGAAAACTTCAATCTACCTCTCCGTAAGTGTGTGTGTGTGTGTGAGAGAGAGGATTACAAATTACAATGTCAATGTACGGGGATTGGGGATAACGTGGAAAGGAAGATAACGAGTGTTTTGTGCCTGTCTGCCGCCATGCATTCGACGAGGTAGACTCTGCTTCAGTTGCCGATGTTTTGTCTAGAAGAATTTTGTGTTTTTCTATGTGTCTTTTACTACTACCATGTAAACGGAATTCAACCGTCCCTTTATATGCAAAATTTTCATTAATTTATTTGCGAAAAGGCACCTAATCAGTTTTAAGAATCACTAATT
The DNA here is from genome assembly GCA_013146195.2 of Codonopsis lanceolata. Classification (NCBI taxonomy): domain Eukaryota; kingdom Viridiplantae; phylum Streptophyta; class Magnoliopsida; order Asterales; family Campanulaceae; genus Codonopsis; species Codonopsis lanceolata. The sequence goes on along the minus strand of CM028377.1, from coordinate 56,787,359 downwards.
TAATCGACTGTTGAGATACAATCTCAGTCATTGAATTAAACTGTTCCAAATAACTGGCCCTAAACACTAATTAGGTGTCGAACTCGATTGTTTATTTGCTATGATTTGTTTGTCAGAGACTCGGAGTGTCAGAGGATACCCTCTCTCTAATGCTATTGCGTTTGTTTCACGAAAAGTGATTTTCAGAAAACGTTTTATTTATTTTTTGGTATTTGGTAACTTAGGAAAATGTAGTCAACGTAAAAGTTTTTCCAAGTCAACAAAAAATGAAGTCTTCTTTTACGGAAAATGACTTACGGATTCATTTTTCGTAAGATATTTTCCAAATGTTCGAGCACCCCTTTCACAATTACACATATTTACATAGATGCACAATATTTCACTCGATAAATAAATTGTTTAGAAATATAAATAGAGTTTGTGCAGACTATTTATAAATTATAATAATTTTAATAAATACTCAATATGTCCTAAAATTAGTGTCAATTACTCCATCTGTTTCATAATATAAGTCGTTTTGGGAGAGTTTTTTTGTTCCAAAATAGATGTCACTTTGCAATTTTCAATAAACTTTTTTCTTTTTTTTTCAATTCTACATATATTTATTGACTCCGTAACTTGTGTTTGACTCTTTGAGTAAGAATATCAAAAAACACCTCATTAATGTTTGAAGTAAAGTAAATAAGGGTAGTTTAGTCTTTGCAATATGTTTCCTTGGTCTGTGTGAAAAACTCTAAAACGACATATATTTTGGAACGGAGGGAGTATATTATTTAAGGGCGTCCAAATATTGTTCATTTCTTTAAACGTCTTTTTTCATATCAATTATCAATTTTTTTTATTTGTATTTGTGAGATTGAGAAAAAAGATGAACATTATTGATTTGACACCACTAATGATAAATTGAGAGTTACTAAAAGAAAATTACTTCAAAATTCAACATTATCTTATATTCAGTATGTGCATTAATATTATAATATACTTTTTGTATTTATTCATATATTGTTTTCCGTCGTAACATTTTTCGTGCGTTTGTCAAACACCCGAAAACATTTTCTGACATATTTTCAAAAGATTTACCAAACATCTGAAACCAAAATCATTTTCCGTGAAACAAATGGAACCTAACTAAAAATTTTACTTCTAATACCATTAAGTCAATTAGATGCATGGACAAGACAAAATTATTGTTTAATATACATTTATTTTGTTTTAATGGAGTGATAAAATTAATTTTATAGAATGAATATTCTTATAAAATATACGGAGTAGTAATTTTCTGGAAGACATAAATTTGCACAAATTAATCTCTGTTAAAATTGAATCAAATAAAATAAAGTTAGGATTTTATTTTTGAGACAAGGGAGTATAAAATTTTGTACATGTACAATACTTGTAATAAGAATCATTATGGAGTACATACGTTACTCATAATTAGGCCTAGTAATTTGGTGAGTTTGGTCGGTTAGAACGGATAACAGGTCGAAATCCATTAGAACTCATATATCAAACGGATCGTAATGAATTGGGTTGAATCGGGTTGTTTTAAAACGGGTCACCTCGTCCCCCCCCCCCCCAAATTTTATAATTTTATTGAGTAAAAATTATTGAGTCAAAACGGGTAATGGGTTCACCCCATTTTTAACTGACCCATCTCAACCCATTAAAATTTTGGGTTGAAATAGGTTACCAATTTCAACCCAAAAAAATAACGGGTAAGATCGGATAATTTTTTAGCCAAGTCGGTTGGGTTAACACGTTCCGTGTTGCTTGTGAGGCCTAGTGATAATATATTTGGTTCTGGTTCTGGTTCCTATCCTCTCTGTTGCACTTTTCTCGCAAGTTTCACAATATTCTTTTACTGCTTATACTTTTAATCTTTGATGAATACGTGAGGTGAGGATCAAGTGACAAGTGACGAAGAATTGAAAAGTATCCAAATCCTTAAACTATTGGTAGCTAGTTTTTCCTTTTCAAATATTGACAAATTTGCGTATATTAGTTAAGCAACTCAAGTCATGACTGAGACTCATGAGTCATGAATCATGATATAGATATAAATACAAACTAACGGCCTTAATTTTCATATATTTCGTAGGTGCAAAAGACTTTTATTCGTATAAGATGGTCAATTAAATATCCACTATATCTTTTTAATCAAAATATATATGCTACGTAATTTTATATTAAGTCATCCAATTAACATATAAAAGAAATTATATAAAACTGTAATTTATTCAAACGATAATGAAAATAATAATCAATGTCAACAAAAGTATTCTCAGAATAAATATCAAATCCTACGAAGCCCTATGCCCTACATATGATCATGAAAGGTCTCTCTAGCTGGAGGCTTAGTCATAGGGTCAACTAACATGCTTCTAGTAGAAATATATTTTAGAACAACTTTCTTTTTTGCAACCATGTCTCTAGTGAAATGATACTTGATATTTATGTGTTTCGTCTTCCCATGATACTTGGGATCTTTAGTATAGCCTAAAGCTACCATGCTATCACAAGCAAAGACTACAGGACGATCGACATGTGTCGTAACATCAAGATGTTGAAGAAAACTCATCAACCACACAGCTTCTTGAACCGCAGCCGAGCAAGCAATACACTCTGACTCCATCGTATATAGGCGGTGCTAGTCTGTCGCTTGCTACTCCAAGAGATATCTCTCCACCACTAAGGAGGAAAGTGTAGCCCAAAGTAGATTTATAATCATCTACATCTCCAGCCCAATTCGCGTCAGTGAAACCTTTCAAGCTCAAATCACTACCTTGGTAACATAGGGTTAAATTTATGGCTCCCACCAAGTATTGCAGAACCCTTTTCACTGTCACCTAGTGTTCAGGTCCAGGATTACTTTGGAATCGACTCAACATCCCAACTGTAAAACAAAGATCAGGCCGAATACACATCATATCATACATCAAGCTCCCTACAGCATTCGCGTATGGAATCGTAGACATATTCTTCTTCTCTTTTTCATTCTTAGAGCATTGGTTTGTACTAAGAACACTTTTTTTTCCATTTGAGTGACAACGGGTTTTAAGTTAGCCATGTCATCGTTCGATGACTTTCTTAATGTAAGTCTCTTGAGACAAACCGAGAAATCTCTTCGAACGATCCCTAATAACTTTTACTCCAAACACATAGCTTGCTTCACCCAAGTTTGTCATATCGAAAAATGCAGACAACCACTCTTTAATGACATTTATCATCTCCATATCATTCTCAGCTAGTAGGATATCATCAATATATAATGACAGAATCAAGATCTTTTTCTTGGATCGTTTAGCATACACATAGTGGTCTTCCTTAATTATCACAAAGCCAATTGAGGTTATCGCTTTATGAAAATGAATATGCCACTGTCTAGATGACTGTTTGAGACCATAAATGGAACGTTTGAGCCGGCACACTTTGCGCTCTTGTCCCTTGACTTCAAAACCTTATGGTTGAGTCATATACATCTCTTTATCTAGTTTTCCATTGAGAAAAACAGTTTTAATATCCATCTGATAAAGTTCTAGATCCATATGCGCTACTATCGCTAGAATTAGGCGAACAAAGGAAAATCTCACCACTGGGAATAATGTCTCCTCATAGTCTAAACCCTCTCTTTAGGTAAAGCCTTTCGCCACAAAATGTGCCTTATATTTGTCAATTGATCCATCTATCTTTCGCTTGATTTTGAAAACTCATTTGTTTCCAATAGTCTTGCGACCTTTCAAAAGATCAACTAACTGCCAAACTTGATTTTTTTTCATAGAGGAGTTTTATCTTCCATTGCAGTCATCCATTCATTGTTTATAGGTAAAGAAAAAGCTTTTTTGAACGATGTAGGCTCACTATAATTGTAAGAAGTAGTCAGGAAATATTCCTCTTCGATCGCGAATCGACGACGAGGTATATTTCCACGTTTACTTCTTCGTTCTAGCATCGTACTCCAACTCGGATGAAGATCACCTTGACTTTCATTGACGACTTCCATAGGCTCAACCTCATGTTGTACCGTAGGATTAGGTTGAGGTAATTCCCCACTTTCGCCAAAAAAAGTATTATGTTCTTCTTCCATCTCAAAAAGTTCAAAGTCTTTCCTAACTTCACCTATCTAAGGGAAATCATTCTCAATGAATTCAACATTGCACGACTTTGTTTCAATCATTCCTACGTCGGATTTTCCACCGTACATAACATAACCCTTTGAGGTATCTGAATACCTTATGAATACACATATGTTTCCTCTAGGGCCTAGTTTTCCAAACTTATTGGAGGTACTATGGACATAACCTACACAACCTCAAAGTTCATAAGAGGTTGTGGGAACTGACTTAGAAGGTACTCGGTTAAGTATGTGTGTGGCAGTCATTAGCGCATCCCCTAAAACGAAATTGGGAGGTTAGCATGTGTCATCATCAATCTAACCATTTCAACCAATGTTTAATTTCTTCATTCTATAACACCATTTTGTTGCGTAGTTCTAGGAATTTTTAACTGTCGGTGTATTCCCTTTTTGTCACACAATTCTTTAAATTGATCAAATAAATATTCACGGCCCAGGTCAGTTCTAAAAGTTTTTAAGCTTTTATCCTTCTAATTCTCAACCTCTGCAAGAAAACGCTCAAAACATTTGAGAGTTTCATCGTGGTGAGAAATAAGGTAAACATAACCATAACGTGTGTAGTCATCGATAAAAGTGAGAAAGTAGAAAGCTCCATGACGTGTCTTAACATTCATTGATCCGCAAATGTCTAAATAAACTAACTCTAATGAATGTGTGGCCCTTTTTTACCTCACCAAAAGGCTTTCGGCAAGCTTTTCCTGCCAAACAAGATTCACACAAGGGTAGATTGACTTTGGTGAGAGACCCCAATAGGCCTTCTATAGCCAATCTAGTCATCTATCTTTTCCTATATGTCCAAGTCTAGCATGTCATAACTCGGAATTAGAATCATCATAAACCATATAAGAAGAAGAATTAACAGAAGAATTATGAGAATCCAACAAATCTAATTTAAAGAAATTATTCAACAAAAAACCATGTTCCAAAATCTCATTACCAAAACAAATATCCAAGTGATTATCGCTAAAATTAAAATAATATCCATGTCCTAGCAATTGTACTATTGATAATTGATTATGTCAAATTCCAGGTACATAAAGAACTTCATGAAGAGCCAATGTGCGTCCATTCCACAAATGAAGTTGGTATGAGCAAAATCCTTTGACTTCTACAGACGAACTGTTTCCCATGAAAATTCTTCTTGTACCCGCAGGAACTTTTCGATAATCTACAAATCCTCCTCGATCCCTCGTCACATGTTTGGTTGAGCCTAGTCTACAATCCACACAGGGAGAGATTCGGCTAGTAAAACATGATAGCAAACACAAACTTGCGAAGAGTTGGGATTTAGAGATACCTTCTTGGGCTCAAGATCACAAGTCCGAGCTAAATGACCCAAGGTACCACAGTTGTAGCACATTTTCTTAGCCATACTTTTTTCCCCTAAGGCATTTAGTGATCTTACTTAGTTTTGGTAGATACTGAGCTTGCATTCCTTTAACTTGTTTCTTACGCTGCCTGATTGGCTTGCATGGACCCTCAAGAGAAACAAGAGCAAGGTCACAAGTTGCAACACACATTGTGCGACTCGTATCATAGCACTTAGCCACAAGCTCATTTTTGCAATTTTGAGCTAGGGTAGAATTACCCATCTCTGGTTTAGTCATCACAGTATCTAAGCTCTCAAAAGCCTCTTGTTCGTGTGGCAAGCACTTGATTTTACTTTGCCAAACACTATAGCTTGAGCAACACAATTTATTATCCTTGTTAAGGTCAATGATTACCTTTTTAGAAGTCATTTCACTACAATTTGATGCAAGAAAAAGACATAAGCATATATATAAAGATTCACTTTCGTTCCAAAAAATCAATTACTAAATATAATCACATCATACACGTAAGGAGAGAAAATCCACGAGGCTCGTAATCACAACCAAAGTATGCACAACGTAAAATTATTCATAAATTGATAATTTGAACAAAATAAATAAGATAGAACAAATCCATCCAAGCACATAACATGTACAAAATTATTTTCACTACAGAAAATAAAAATATTGGGTCTCGTATAGTCTCAATCACAATTTTAGAGCCCAAAACGACAATTAATTATGCTAAAAATGACTAAAAATAGATTAACAAATCACAAGGAATTTAAAAAAATTGATGAACAGTCCCAAACACCCTAAACAGCCACAGAATGACAAAACAACCCTTGGAAATTATTTTTGAATTCTTAATAAATCAAAAGAAACGTTTTATACATTGAAAAATCAAAAAATAATACTTCAGTCTGAATTGATCAAAACAGAGGACACCATTGGACTCAGAAGGTCCAAATTAGTCTACAATTGCTAGAGATGTCAAAATTCGACACCGTAGCACACCTCACGTACCCCACGTGCCACTACCACGATTGGGACTCCATCGACGCCACACAAGCGCTGACTGGATGTTGAGTCAGCCCTAGGGCAGACTTGGCAGGTGACGTGGTGCTGGTTGTACTGTTGACATGGCATATGATGTCATCCTATGGCTTCAAGGAAGGTGGGTCCCACTGTGCTGACGTGGTAGACGGCGTGGCAGCCACATCAGTATTGAATGTTGACCTGTTGACCAGCCAACAATTGACTGGTTGACTGGACACCGTCTTCACGCGCCCCAGTCGAATAGTGGCCTTCACGTGCCGCCTTCCCGAAATCCGATGAGATCGTGGACGGTGGCGTTGGAGTCGTCTCTTCGAGTACTTTCCAGTCATGTACTGGTAGTTCCCAATGAAGTGCCAGGAACTTTTCCCGAGGCCGAGAGTGGGGGTCCTGGGATGCCTCTTTTCAAATCTAGAAAATCGGTTTCGATGAGCCAACTTCTCGAGGTCGTAGAACGTTTATTTTAAGTCTAAATTAAGCATACAATATGTCGTTGGAAAGCCCTCACAGAGTAATACAAGTACATACTATAAAACCATAGTTTTACATAATATAAACAAGTTAAAACAGCATGCAAAGTTTCGAAAAATCAATTTTCAACAAAACTAGGGTTTGTGATATTTTGAAAAATACCAACGGATTTCAATGAAAATTTAGTGTGTTGTTCGCATCGTCATAGGGAACTCAAACATATAAAAATATCTCAAAAATAAAAATGTTTTCAACATGAAATCATAAAACCCATTTGGTTCGTTATCTGGTAAAACTTTTAAACAAACACAAAAACAAAAGCATGTAATTTATGGCATAACGAAACGAGCAATCAAGCATATAGGCTCTGATACTAATGAAGGTTATATACTACAAGTCTGATATCTACAAGGAATCATGAGTTACCTCGTGCGAACTTAAACTTTGAGCGAAGCGGAAGACTTTCTGCTTGAGCTACGATCTTTGTATATCACGAACGTTGATCCTCCAAGTCTCTCTCGTCGAATTGATATCACGTAGCACGAATATCAACCTCTGGTTCACACCAAAAATCCAAGCCTCTTGATGGTTAGGTTAGAGGGAGTATTTGGTGAGATAGAATATAGTAGAGAAAGAAAGGGGCGGCCAAAGGAAGTCGTATTCTTCTCTCTTAGTCGTGTAGTATGTTAGAGTTTTATCTCTTTATTTTCCCTATTTATATTATTGTACAAGAAACCCTATTTATTGTAGGTTAAGTTAAGTTAATCCCGAACTCATTCGGATTAGGAAACTAATTAACCTTTAATAATATAATTATGGTCCATGTGAGCGGAAGTAAATAATCCACCCACGAGCCCAATTGCTAACATGACTCATAACTTATCACGAACTAGCTATCTCATTTTGGTCCAAATAAGTTTCAACATCCGCAAATTAAACCACCCGGTCCGTGTATTAAGTAAATTATATATAAGGCCTTGTTTACAACATAGTGCAAGTGCTAGTTTGTCTTTAACAAAAAACCTCTTCCAAAATGAATATGTCTCCGGTTTTCAACGCAAATGCTAGTTTGTTTTTACACAAATCCCGTGAGCGTGAGCAGTAATGATCTTGAAACTGAATAATGAGACAAATAAGTTAACAAAATTAAGGATCAAACATTAAGATTTAAGACTAATTAATTGTAATGAAAGTGGACTTGACCGAAGAAGATAGCATAATAATCCATAGATAGGACATTAATTTAAAACACCAGAAAGAGATCACAAATCACATAAATAACTACTACTACTACAACAAGATGCTAATTTATGGTTCATAACATGCATGACAACTGCCCAGCTAGGAGCTAATCATTATTAATTAGGAATAATTGCGAGTTGGTGCCATTTGTAGAATTATAACCGCTTAGCTACCTGTTGTTTCTCATTTGTATTCTTGATTTACATTTGTTCATACATTACATTAGTTTTATACATTAGTGGCTAATTGGGCTGCGTATCAATTAGCGTGGCAACTGTGTATAGAACATTGCCATAGAATAGTTTCTTTTAGACTTCACAGGTTCAGCGGAAGACTTCAGCCATGCTTCACCGGAAGACCTTCAACAGCATCCAGCGGCAGACCTTGTCTGCACGTGTTCAAGCTGACGTGTCCATTCACCAAGTCTTTGTGGATTAATTAAATTCATCGTTTATCATTTTGAATTTGAATTAAGACATTCCCTGACTTCTCAGACACGCCTGACCAGCTTTCTGAAAAGCAGGAAGACTTTCGCATTCTGAACAATGACAGAGCAGGTGATCAGACTGTCTCTTACAGTCTGTACCAACTATTACAGACCTGCACCTCTGACTTTCCTACCTGCCGGTTGCTGCAACAACTCTACACCACTCCCTGCTTAGAATCAGTGAAGATGAAATCTACAAGACAGCTCCATGCATTTAATGCATTTAATGCATTCAATCTAATATAGCTGTTACACTTCATCTTCTCCAACGGATCTCAAGAATGCCCCAGCTTAAATACTGCCATTAAAGACTGAAGAAAACAATGCTCTGAAATTCTCCAACAATTCAAAGTCTTTATGCTCAGTACATTCAAGAGATCATAAACTGATCAAGAAGTCCTCGACAACAATCAAGAAGATCTGCATCAACATTTATCTTAAGCTTCTTATTGTTGTTCCCATTAAACTATTCTTCTGCACAATTGAATATCTTGTTTATCCAGATATTCAATTCCCAAACCCCTAAACACAAGTCAAATATTTTGTACACGATCCATTGAACATATTCCTTGTAATAGAACTAGTGGAAAACATAATACACATTTTAAATCCAAGGTTGACTGCCTTGGTGGTGGACATAGCACTCTTTATAGTGTGAACCATCTCAAATACATGTGTTCTTCCTTTACTGTTGATTACTGCTTTGAACTGTTTTTTATTTCCTTTACTTATATCTTCAACAGCAGACTTGAGTATTCAGTCAAGTCTACCGGTAGTCCTTAATCGGCAGACTTGAACTGTCTTCCTTACAAGACTTCCGCTACTTCAATTTCCTTAATAGATTGCAAGTGCTTGTTTTAGGAACTTATACGAAAAGTTTTTAAGTGTATAATAAGCTATTCAACCCCCCCCCTTCTAGTTTATTATTGTGCCATTTGGGACTAACACTACCCTATTTTTTAAAACCAGAAAAAGGAACTTTCATAAAAATTTCCAATAATACCCTCCTTCATCTTCTTCAAAATATATGTCTTTATCTTCTGTCAATCGGCCATGAATCACAACTCGAACTCGAAGAAATCTTTCATTTCACATGATACTTTCTTTAGTGGCCTCGATATCAAATAGATTACGAATTGGTGAATCTTTTTTTAATGTATCCCAGCAGTTCGTGTTTTTGAAAAAGAGCTTCGGTTTTTTCTTCAGTTGAACAAACATGAGGAAGTCTGTTGAATGCACAAATCTCGTTGATCAATGAATTTGGTATAACTTTTGATCCTAGATGAACTACGGAACCCACCGCATATCAAATCGAAGTTTTTGACGAGAACTACAAGGCACATCAAATTTACCCCCATGACATTCATTTTAAGGCCAAAAAACGCAGTTTAAGCATTGTTTTGGGCTTCGGAAGTTTTTTTGATACCCAATTTTTGCATTGCGATGTCTAGAATTGGGCTGAGATTTTTGCATTTCGATGCCCAAATTTCGATAGATTTCAATCGTGCATTGCGATGCCCAATGTTTTCATTGCAATGCCTAATTTGGGCAATGATTGTTTGTGTGGCGACCCGACCAGGGCCCGACGTGGAACCGCGGGTCGGACAGCCCAAATAGGGGGAAACAAGTAAACACATAAACATGCAAGGACTTAATTTAAGAAAACGACGTGACGCAACATTGGAGATGTAACACGCCTCGGCACCAAACAGCCGGAATTTTAAAAACATTTCCTGATATAACAGTTAAACAATTAAACCAAGTCATCGGCGACACTACATGCCGGAACCCAAGCTAGCGGTTAATGGACAAAAATTAAATAAGAGCTAATAGGATGCTCAGCGGAAGACTTATATGTAGTGAACTAATTGACAAGATAACCATAGCTCGGCTTACACATTGTCGACATCAAAAGGATTACAAGTACTACAAGTGATAACCTACAAGTAGTTAAATAAAAGAAACTAGTACAAGTTCTAAACACATTCCCAAGCATAGTCTAAATGACTTGCTTTAAAACCCGTCGTCTTTGCAAATTATAAAAGAAAGGAAGAGGACATCTAAACCACCTCTTCAACTGCAACGTCGGACCAAAGGAGGAATAGAGGAAACACGAACACTGCAAGCCTCAGCGAGAAAGACCTGCTTTGCTAGGATCTAAAGCAGTAAAGGGGAATGGGTAAGTCATAAAGACTTGAAAGCTATCAATCATGCATGTCATGGCAATATGCAACATACAAGGCAAGATATCATCACATAAGCATATAGATCATATATCCAAGATGCACATTGTTTCACATAGGTGCTCATAATTAAATCACATATGATAAGGATATATGGAGAGCCGGTGTCGCTACGTAGTTCCTGTATACAAGTGTTATCTGGAATGTGAGGTGTCAGATGGTTGTGAGTACATCGACCTTCCGAGGAAATGCCCGGGATAGACACACCAATGCACTCTAATGGTTACAACAAAGAGGCTACTTCCCCACTGTGGCCACAGTGGAGGCGTACGTGAACAAGGACAGGTATGCCAGCTGGACTCATGCAAATGCCAAGTAGTGTTTACTTAACAAATTCTCAAGTAGAGAACGAGGTCGACAAGAGTGATCTCTTTCATGACAAGTAATTATTTTCATCAATAATCAAGTAGGATTGAGTTCGACAAGAGCGAACTCAACATGTCAAATAGGCATTCTATTACATGACATTTAAATCAAGCATGGTAATCAATCCAATTCTCTTGTCTAGAATTTATATTCTTAGTGAAACGCATTTAGAACGTCGTAGGGATTGATCATTGAGCCAGTATAGTTCAATGGTTCGCTAAAATAGACTCCGTTGAGTCGTCTCTATAAATTCATCCAATAGAGTTTAAACGCTAAATGCATTCTAAACTCTTTTCTAAGTTCTTGTATATGATAGACTAGGCCATTAATCCAAATAATAACAATAGTCCAAAATTATCATCAATTCATAATTTATAGAACCTTAGAATCATAATTTCTAAAAGTTATTAAAAGTCAATCGTCCAAGAACAATAGTTATTTCAAATGAAGCATAGAACACATTTTACTCTAGGCTTAGGACCAAAACAACAAGATGAACAATTCATAGTTTATGGAACCCTAGAATCATAATCTCTAAAGGTTGTCAAAAGTCAATAGTCCAAGAACAATAATTATTCCAAATGGGGCATAGAACACATTTAATTCTAGACTTAGGACCAAAACAACAAGATGAGTATATCACTCAAAAATCCCATAAACTCAAATCATCATCAAACATAGTATAAGCATGGTAGGAGCATGAGAATCATGAGAAAAAGGGAATAGCATGGCATTTCTAGTATACATCCTAAGGGGAATCAATAGCTTACCTTACACCAAGGAAAAATATGAAATGAACAAAATCTAATCGGATAGAATCGTGCTCCTCGTCGATAGCTTCAATTTGGTGGTCTCGGATTGGCAATCGGAGTTTGGGAGCTTAAGTTATGAAGGAAACACACACTAATCTCCCCTCACCATTCACACACAAGAGCTTGGGAAGAGAGAGAAGAAATTTACTGCAATGGAGGGTTTAATGGCTGATCACTAAGGTGGGAGGCTTATATATGACATGCAAATGTGGGTGGAAGTCCACATGTCACATGGAGGATGAGTGGAAATCCACATGTCTAATGGAGGATGAATGGGATTAGGCTTAATCAAACTTAGTTAGGGTCTAATATGAGGGATTAGGGTCACTAAGGATGGGGGTTCAATGGGTTAAATGGGTCACAAATTCAGAAAGTTAGAAAATCTCGAAATCTGGAAAACAGAATTTTCATTTGCGAAGTTACTGGATAGTCAATCTTGTAAAATCTACCATAAATAGCTCACAACTCCAAATGAGGTTATTATTAATGTTTCTGAAACTAGACTCATTAAACTATATTTTAGAATTTTAAATTACTCCATTTGGACTTATATTCGTCAAAATAAGGTTACTACAAAATCAAGTACAGAAGCTGATTTCCTGAAAACAGAATTCTGGCACAACCGTAAGTCAAGACCTAATTGAGGTACTTAGACACCTTGGAAAATTACCAAATTTTACAGGGAGTATCCTAACATATGTAGGTAAAACACACCTAAAGGGAATCTCAATCACTTTAGTAGATTGGTACCAGAATTTTTCCGAAGTTTGCCCAAAACAAGACTGAATCTGTGAAGTAATAAGTTGGTCATCTTATTTCCAAATGCAACAAGTCTATGAACAATGATTGTGCAAGCATGAGAAATACTAGTACACTTGGTATAGAACTCAAATGAACTTCTCGCAAGTTAAAAACACAAACAATACAAGCAACGAAGGCAATCCCGAGAAACCCTAAGACTCAAACGAAGCAACAATGCTTCTAAACTCTCAACCATGCATACTATGATCAAGATTAATGTTATAAGTCATATATGAAGGGTACTAAGACTCCAATGAGACTTATTTAAGTGCAAACATGCTAAGATGAATACTCGAAGCATTAACGACAAAGCATGTAACGCATAGTAGGCATTCAAACGACTATGATCATAACCAACCTAATGCAAGCATGATATGAACAATATGAACTCTCTAACATGTTAAGGCATACGTTAAGCATGTTATAATGATGTTATACAAGTAATGGGTTTGGATTCTCACAGTTTGCATTGTGATGCCCAAAATTTTGACATATTTTCAATTGTGCATAGCGATGCCCAATGTTTTCATTGTGATACCCAAATTGGGTTGTGGTTTTTTGCATTGCGATGCCCAAAATTTTGACATATTTCAATGTATAGCGAGACCCAATGTTTTCATTGCGATGCCCAGATTGGGCAGTGGATTTTTGCATTGTGATGTCTAAAATTTGGATAGATTTCAATTGTTCATAGCGATGCCCAATGTTTTCATTGTGATGCCCAAATTGGGCAGTGGCTTTTTGCATTACAAAGCTCAAAATTTTGACGAATTTCAATTGTGTATAGTGAGGCCCAATGTTTTCATTGTGATTCCCAAATCGAGGAGTGGCTTTATCCGTGCAACTTTCTTTCATTGAGGGTATCTTCGTCATTTTTCTCCCAAAAGTGTACTTTAGCGGTTTAAAACATACATAGGGGACTTAAGCGATTACAATTTCATCAAAGGGACCGACCTGAATTTATCCCTTATTAATTAGGCGAGACTTTAATTAGCTACTAGGCTTGGCCTACCAAGATAAAAGAATTACATAAATGACGGGAAAGAATCACCTATGGCTATGGGGAATTAAAGAAACACCGAAAAGTAAACAAGTCCATTAATGGCCCTTTAATTTGATCACATCAGCCACACCACCAATAATTAATTGGATCAACGGGAAATCAATCTTAAAGGTTATGTTGCAAAGATGCATAAACTTGAAAATGGAGCTAGTGAAGTCACATGCTCAAGGGGGACACTAGGGATAACATTTTTCAAAAAGGTTAGGCAAGAAAAGGCTCAAACTGTCCAAAATGACCTAAATCATATCTCATTACCACAATGCCCATGCCAAGCCTAAATTTAGCAAGAATTTCAAGGAAAGCCTCATGATATCAAAAATCCAACTAACGTATCCACAAGGTACACATAATTCTTTGCTAGCCTAGCACCAAGAACAAAATCATGAAATATGTTTGTAGCTCACAAGCACTCCTTCGCGTGTTTTCTCTCACCCTCGTGTTTCACTCAATGCATACCCAAGAAAGAATTAGCAAGGGAATCATCATCAACCATCGACTAGCATGCAAATGAGTCCAAGATTACCCCAGAAGTGCAATACACATGCATACTTTTGCAAATGCCAAACAAAAATAATTATCATCAAAGCTACAAGCTTGGGCATTTCAAAAGTATAAAATTTATTACCCCCGAATAAAAAAAACTCAAAATGAAATTACAAAAATAATTATCATTAAAGAATGCATTGCCCTCAATGGAATGAAGAAAATAAAATAACAAAAGGGAGAGTGGAACGAGCTCACCAAATCAGAGGATGGGGGAAGGAGTAAGATGTGGGAGACTCCTGAAGAAAATCATACATGCGATTGAAGATTAGCTTCATCACCCTTGGGTCTTTTTTTTTCAAGAGGGTGCGAAGGATTTCGAACCCAAGGTGTGAAACACACTGCCCAACTTCCGCAGGTGCGAAAAATTCCGCAACCTTCAAATGGGTGCGAAGAATATCCCAGCCCAGGTGCGAAACACACTGCCCAACTTCCGCAGGTGCTAAAAAAAGTATGCATCTTTTAAGAAAAATATTTCTTCTCATTTACAAAAATCCTACAAAATCGAAATAACAAAACAAAAGAAAAACTACGAACGCGATCAAGGATTAGAAATAAAATAAAGCAAAGATGAAAATAAAAACAAATTAAAAGGAAAGCAAGGTAAAGGAAATTGGGTTGCCTCCCAAGAAGCGTTTGTTTAAGGTCATTAGCTTGACCCTTTTTTTTTTTTAAATCTGGAGGTCGCTCTGAGTAAGAAAAGGTATTTGTGGTACCCTTCTTGTTTTCATCTTCATGAACTTGCGTCTTTGACCTCCATTTATTTACTTCAACAACCTTAGCCGCTTTCCAATTGTGATCATCTTCCCCACGAAACTTCTTTCTTAAAGCTCGCTTATCTTGCAAATGTTTGTTGTAACCCTTAGAAATTCCTGTAGTAGAAAGAATGGGCTTGAGCTCTACTCGCAGAGTTTGCTCTTCCTTAGAAATTTGAGTTGTAGGCACATGATCATTCTTCCCAATTTCTACTTTCTGAATAAGAGGGTTAAAGTTTGACTATAGCAAGTGTGCAAATGCAACAACATCATCTGAATTCTCATTGCACTTAGGTTCATCTTTTACCAAAAGCTATCGAACGGATCATGGAAGAAATGTTGTTCACGTTCCTTACTCATTGCTCGTTCCACCGAATAAATCCTACTACAATAATTCTCAACAGAAAAGCATTTAGTAACATTTGACAATTCAAATTCAACCTTTTCTTTTCCAATATTCAAGGAGAGCTTTCCACTTTTCACATCTATCACCGCTCCCGTGGTGGCTAGGAAAGGTCTACCGAGAATTATTGGATTATGAGAATCCTCATCCATCTCAAGAACAAAGAAGTCAACCAGTATGAAAAACTTACCCACTTTAATTGGAACATCTTCCAATATACCTACCGGAAATTTGACGGAACGATCCGCCAATTGCAATGAAGTCTTAGTGGGCCTCAATTCACCTAAATCAATTTTCTTAAAGACAGACAATGGCATCAAACTCACACTTGCACCAAGATCACACAAAGCACAATTGATATTAAGACTTCCAATCACACAAGGAATTGAAAAACTACCAGGGTCTTTAAGTTTAGGAGGTAATTTATTTTGAATGATAGCACTACACTCCTCGGTTAAAGCCACAGTTTCATAATCTTCCAATTTCCTTTTGTTAGACAAAATATCTTTCAAAAACTTTGCATAAGAAGACATTTGTGAAAGTGCATCGGTGAACGAAACCTTAATGTAAAGCTTCTTCAAAACTTCCAAAAATTTCCCAAACTTCTTATTAAGCTTAGCCGTAGCCAATCTTTGTGGAAATGGTATAGGCGGCTTATAAGAAGGTGGGGGAATATATTCGGGTTCTTGTTCAACTTCTTTTCTTTTTTCTTGTGAAACTTCAACCATTGGTTCATTATCATCACTTTTCTCAACCTCACCATTTTTACTCTCATCATTCCCAACCTTAGGGTCCTCAAGTTGTTTCCCACTCCTTAAAGTCATGGCCTTACAATGCTCCCTAGGATTTGGTTCAGGCTTACCCGAAAACATTCCAGGCATTGTCGAGGTCGAAGAAGCTTGTTGTGCAATTTGGGTCTCTAACATCTTATTGTGTATAGCCAAAGTGTCTACTTTATATGTCAAATTCTTAATTGCATCATTGACCATTTCATTTTGCTTCTATTGGGTGACCACAAAATTTTCTAACAAGCTTTCAAGATTGGACTTTTGAGGGGGTGGATTGAAAGGTCTAGGTTGAAAACCGGAGGTTTGGTTGAAATTGCCTTGAGGTGCTTGGTTGGAATTGTTCTTGTATGAAAAATTTGGGTGATTCCTCCAACCTGGGTTGTAAGTGTTTGAAAAAGGATCATTTTGGGGTCTTTGATTAAAATTGTTCAAAGCATTGACTTGTTCTTGAGACCCAAATTGGGGAAATGATTTTCCCACTTGACAATCAACTGCTAAGTGACCCAAAACACCACAAATTTCACATGGAAAACCATTGTTACTCACGACTGCACTCACATTCAATTTATCAATTTTTGAACTTAAAGAATCAAATTTAGCATCAAACTTAGCCGCCATAAAATTAAGAGCATCAACCTCATACTTACCTGGAATTCCTTTTAATTGGTTGGTACCTATTTCTGTTGTCCATTGAGAGTGATTGTTGGCCATGTCTTCAATCTACTTGTATGCATCATCGACATTCTTATTCATGAGAGCTTCACCCGCAGCGGCATCAATGGAAATTCTCTCATTATAAGTGAGTCCATTGTAGAATGTATGGACTATGAGCCACTTCTCCAATTTATGGTGGGGACATAGCCTAAGCATCTCTCCGAACCTTTCCCATGCCTCGTACATTAATTCACTCGGCTTTTGTGAGAAACTTGTAATTTGATTTCTCATCATTGCGGTCTTGCTAGGAGGAAAGTATTGAGCCAAGAATGCTTGCGAGAGTTGATTCCATGTGGTTATGGAACCGGCAGGCAATGAATGTAGCCAAGCCCTTGCTTTGTCTCTCAAAGAAAATGGGAACAACCGTAGTCTTATGGCGTCATTGGATGCTCCGTTGACCTTCAAAGTGTCACAATATTCAAGGAAGATCTTCAAATGTAAATTTGGATCCTCGGTGGGCGATCCTCCAAATTGGGTTTGTTGTACCATGGAGATCAATGAAGGCTTCAAATCGAAGTTATTAGCCTCAACATTCGGCCTTGTGATTCCAAGTAACAACCCTTGAGCATTGGGTGCAGCAAAGTCTCTTAATGTCATATTGTCTTCTTGAGCCGCCATCTCGGGTTCAAATAGCTTTAAACCGGATTGTGCTTCCTTTTGAAAAAGTCTTCTTCTCATATGAAAAGTTCTCTCGATTTATGGATTTGCCTCAAGCAAAATATCAGCAATACGAGTTTTTCGTATAAAAGGGAATTAACAACTAGTAAAGGCAAACAAATGAACAAAAATTAAACGAAAATAAAAAGTGTCTAGTCTAATCAAATTGCAAATTGGCTCGATATTGATTACCGAAGTCGTCGGCAACGGCGCCAAAAAACTTGTTGAGTGATTTTCAATTGATCACTAAATTCTACCGCAAGCGCACGGCTATTCGTGTAGTATTTAGGATGTCGATCCCATAGGAACTTTAAATCAAGTACCGAAGAACTCACAATTAAGTTAATCTAGACGGATTAATTTCAAGATTTTTGTTCTGATGAGTAAATTAAATTAACAAGACTAAATTAACTAAATTAGAATGTAAAATTAGATTTTTTATTAAAAACAATAATTAAAAAGCTTCTAGGATTTCGGTTCACCACAACAATGAACTTATAAGTTCCGTAACAATCTTTCTGTTTGCGATGAATGTCAAATTTTGAAGGTGAATTGTATAAAAAATAGCCAATTGCATTCTTTCGAAACTACTCTCAACTGTGCCTAGATTAATTCAAATCTGATGTCTCGCTCAATGAATTAAATAAACCCATTTTGTCCTACAATTCTATAAGCCTCTAGAAATTTAATCAACTCTCGTTCTCATGAATTTCTAGTTCGATATTAGAGTTCCATTACCCACGCTTCACCTTTCGGTCCTTCACTTCAGTAACTAAGATTATTGCATAAACATAGTAGTTTCACCTTTCGGTCCCTCGCTACCACAATATTATACAATTATTGACAAAGCTAAAATCGAATCAAAACGGGTGACATTCAAATAAACGAAACATAAAAACTTCATTTATAAATCCATTACGTGCTACACCTAATCCTAGAATTAGAAAATTACTCACACATAATTAAAGTAACTAAAATAAACATGTTAAGAATAATCATAAAATAAAAGTAAAGAGAAGGGAAGAAGAAGAACTTGTAATAATAAAATACTTTCGAATGAATTCATGAACTGGAGTCTTCAAACAAAACTACTTTAAAATGTTTATCTAACTATTTGAGAAGAGAATATGGAAGTAAAATTCTATATCCCTAAGGAGGGGAAGAAGGAGATATATATAGGAAAAACTAAGCCTTTCCTCTCCCCTTGTCTCACCAACCAAAATAAATTGGAGTAATGAGAAATAAATGACAATAAAGGAGAAATAAAGGAGAGATAAATGAGGGACTAAAAACTCTTCATTCCCCCTTTAGATGTCATTTAGTCTAGATGCATAAAAAGGTCCAAACTGGAAAATATTGGAAGTGACTTTTGAGCTGCCCCGATTGAAGGTTGCGAAATATTTCGCATCTATGGTGCGATTGTTGCTGGAAATCTTCAATTTAATACTTGACATTAGCTTTCCACCCACGAAAATAACCGCTGCCCACGAAAAATGCTGAAATTTAACTCCTCTTTTTGCCTTTACTTCATCATTAAAGTTTGTCTTTAATTCACCAATAAAGCTTGACTTTAATGCACAATATGGCAAAACTGCCCAATTAAGACAAATAAAGGTAAAGGTGTCAAAACAATTAAATTAGCAATGATAAATGCAATATTGACTAGGAAAATAAGCCCAAAGTATCCAAAAATATAGACAATATGCACATTTATCACGAAGATATCATGTGGTTCAATTAGACAAGGATGATAAGACCAAGTGGCAGAAGATCGTGTGAGGATCGAAGGAGCAGCTTCGGATTTGGTAAGGTTGTGCAACATATACAATGTGGTGTGTAGTAGACTAGTAGCCCCACAATCTTCATTTCTCATCTTGAAAATGACCAAGAAAGGGGCAAAGGATGGTTGTACAACATATGCAATGTGGTGTTGGTTGATATTACTATATATTAGCGTATATAATTAATCTAGTGTAGGTTATATTTTTAATTAGCTTAATCTATGGTCATATGTGTAATTAGCATGACTTACCTATTAGGTTACTAAGCGTATATATGTAACCCTATCATACATGAATGAAATACATAAAATTTCTCCCATCTATGCCTCTCTCTATCTCTTCTTTTTCTTAATTCGTACATGGTATCAGAGCCATGGAAGGATCAAACTTTTCAATCGATGCATCAAGCTCTACAACCTCTAAACCGAACTCTCTTCTTGTTTTCTACAACCCAAATGCAATTATGGACCAAACCTATCTCACCATAGACAATTATGTTAATTAGAGTGGTTTATTCAAAACCATGTTAAAAACGCACAAACTTTAGTGTGTTATCAATTCAACCTTCCCCCCCCCCCTATTTGAAACTCTCCTCGACGGATCTTTTAACCCACTTCACGAGCTATGGACCATGACAACTAATTTGGTTTGTGATTGGATTAAAGGTACGGTAACTTCCTACATTTTACTGTACCTTAACGCTAGTAACACAACACCGAAGGCTTGAGAGGTTTTGGCTAGACGTTTCGGGGCAACCTCGGATCTACAAATTGAAAATCTCAAGGACAAATTGAATGACTTAAAGAAGGATTATAAAATATCTATCTCAGACTACTTGCTGCAGGGTACCACTATTTCTGATGCCCTTACAGGAACGGGTGAACCAGTGGAAGAGAAGGAGTTGATTCAACGAGTGCTTAGAGGCTTTAGCAAGGAATATAAGGAATTCCTTACATCAACAGCTTCGTCGAACCTTTGTCAATCCATATCCATCGACGAACTTGATTAAGGGAGACTTTACATGTGGCGACCCGACCCGGGCCCGAGGTGGAACCGAGGGTCGGACCGCCCAAATAAGGGGGAGACAAGTAAACAATTAACATGCAAGGACTCATTTTAAGAAAACGACGTGACGCAACATAAGAGACGTAGCACGCCTCGGCCCTAAAAGGCCGGTATTTTTAAAACTTTACAAACCTGATAAAACAGTTAAGCAATTAAACCAAGTCATCGGCGACACTACATGCCGAAACCCAAGCTAACAGTTTAAGGACAAGAATTAAGTAAGAGCAAAAAGGGGTGCTCAGCGGAAGACTTAAACGTAGTGAACTATTATACATGATAACCAAAACTCGGCTTCTACAATGCCGGCATAAAGGGTTACAAATACTACAAGAGTTAAACTACAAGTAGCTAATAGAAGCATCAAGATCAAGTTCTATACAAATTCCCAAGCATAGTCTAATTGACTTGCTTTAACCCATCGTCCTTGCAAAATAACAAAAGAAATGAAGAGGACATCTAGACCACCTCTTCAAACTGCAACGGCTGACAAAAGGAGGAACAAGGCGCGAACACCGTAATCCTCAACGAGAAGGACCTGTCTTGCTAGGATCTAAAGCAGTAAAGGGGAATGGGTAAGTCATAAAGACTTGTAAGCTATCAATCATGCATGTCATGGCAATATGCAACATACAAGGCAAGGTATAGTCACATATGCATAGAGATCATATATCCAAGATGCACATTGTTTCACATAGGTGCTTGAAATTAAATCACATAGGATAAGGATATATGGAGAGCCGGGCCGCTACGTAGTTCCTGCATACAAACGTTATCTTGAGCGTGCATGTGTCGGATGTGTGTAAGTACATCGACCTTCCGAGGGAATGCCCGGGATAGACCCCAATGATGCTCGTATTGATTACGCCAAAAGGGAGCTACTTCCACCGTGGCCACAATGAGGCGTGTGTGAACAAGGACGGATGCCACCGGACTCATGCAAATGCCAAGTAGTGTCTACTTAACAAATTTCAAGTAGGGAACGAGGTCGACAAGAGCGATCTCGTTCATGACAAGTAAATATTCTCATCAATAATCAAGCAGGATTGAGTTCGACAAGAGCGAACTCAACATGTCAAATAGGTATTCCATTACATGACATCAAGAATCAAGCACGGTAATCAATCCAATTCTCAAGAGTCTAGAATTATCATCAATAATCAAGCAGGAATGAGTTCAACAAGAGCGAACTCAACATGTCAAATAGGTATTCTATTATATGACATCAAGAATCAAGCAAGGTAATCAATCCAAATCTCAAGAGTCTAGAATTATCATTCTTAGAGGAACGTGTTTAGAACGTCGTAGGGATTGATTATTGAGCCGGTATTGTTCAATGGCTCACTAAGTTTGACTCCGTTGAGTCGTCTCTAAAAATTCATCCAATAGAGTTAAAATGCTAAATGCATCCAAAACCCTTTTCTAAGTTCTCGTATCGAGTAGACTAGGCCATTAATCCACTTAACAACCATAGTCAAGAATTATCATTCTTTCAATATTTCATGGAAACTTTAGAATCATTATTTCAAAAGTTAACAAAAGCCAATGGTCCAAGAACATTAGTTGTTCCTAGGAAGACATAGAACACATTGATTCTAAGCATATGACCCAATCAATAGGATGAACAATTCATAGCATGTGAAACCCTAGAAATCATCATCTCCAAGAGTTATCAAAAGTCATTAGTCCAAGAACAATAGTTGTTCCTAAGAAGGCATAGAACATATTTAATTCTAGGCATAGGACCCAAAACAACAAGATGAATATATCATTCAAAATCCTTACAAACTCATCTCATCATCAAGCATGGCATGAACAAGGTAGAAGCATGAGAATCATGAGAAGAGGGGGACATGGCAAGTCTAACATACATCCTAAGGGGAATCAATAGCTTACCTTTCACCAAGGAAGAAGATGGAAAGAGCACAAACCAATCGGTTGGAACTGCTCAACTCTTCAAGCTCTACACTTTTGAAGAAGGAGGCTTGAGCAAAGGATGAAAGGATGATGGAGGACCAAGAGAAAACCTTCAAGGAGCCATGGAAGAACTTGGGAGAGGAAGAAATTCGTTCATGGAGAGTGAAGGTGAAGAATGAAGGTCAACAAGTCTGGTTGTGGCTTATATTTGCTGAAAAGCTGAGTGGGACAAGTGTCACTCTCATGTGGTACAAAAATATATGATTTTGTTTGTTTAATGCTCACTAATGGTTGGTTAATCCACTCTTAAAACATGTTAAATAGTGTTAGGACATAAGTAAGAGGTGTTAGGAAGGTTTTAGTAGAGGTTTGGAAAGAGGTTTGAGTGCCAAAGTTCGTACACAACAGAACAGGGGAAAATCCCGTAAACAGCTCTCAGAAGATGAGGCGGGCGCCTCACAAGAAGCCAGGCGGGCGCCTGGGAAGCTGAGGCTGGAGCTGAAATTGAAATGCTCCCAGAAGTTGAGGCGGGCGCCTCACTAAAGTCCAGGCGGGCGCCTGGAATGCTGCAGCTAAGTTCATGACCATTTTTTGAAAAGTTACTGGACAGTCAATCTTGTAAAATCGACCATAAATCGCTCACAACTCCAAATGAGGTGATTTTTGATTTTTCTGAAACTAGACTCATTAAATTATATTTTAGAATTTTAAATTACTCCATTTGGACTTATATTAATCAAGATATGGTTACAACAAAAATCAAGTACAGAAGTTGTTTTTCTGAAAACTGAATTCTGGCACAGCCGTAAGTCAAGACCTAATTGAGGTACTTAGACACCTTGGAAAATTACCAAATTTTACAGAGAGTATCCTAACGTATGAAGGTAAAACATACTAAATTTTTAGAAAATTCTATTCTGTGGATTAGTACCAGAATTTTCCCGAAGTTTGCCCAAAACATGACTGGTCTGTGAAGGAATAAATTGGTCATCTCATAACCAAAGGCAACAAGTCTATGAACAATGATTGTGCAAGAATGATAATTACTAGTACACTTGGTCTATAACTCAAATGAACTTCTCACAAGTTGAAAACACAAAGAATACAAGCAACGAAGGAAGTCCCGAGAAACCCTAAGGCTCAAACGAAGCAATCGAATCGGCGATTCAACAAGTAAGCTTACATGATTCTAAACATGTTAAGAGCTTCATGAATGACTTAAGAATGTTTCTAAATCATATATATAGACTAGGTAAACATGCTCATAATCAACGAGAAATCATGAAGGCAAGCACTCAATACACATGCAAGTATCCGGGGTGTTACATTACAACTTAAATTCTCTGTGCCTCAACATTAAACGGTAATGTTTTTAGCGGAGAAACCAAGTCAACCCCAAGACAACAGCAACTCCTCCAATCAAGCTAACTATGCTACGAACAGGAACCATGGTGGAGGTCGATATTGGGGTAGTGGTCGTGGTAACAACTAAAACTGAGGCAATGGAAATTGGAGGGACCGTGGCAATGGACGTGGCCGAGGACTTGTAACCACGGTAATTTTGGTTCTGGACGAGGTATTCTCCCAACCCCTTATCATCCGAGTAATTTCAACATTCTCTACATAATGAAGTCACATGCAAGTTATGCTTCAAAAGGGGACATGGTGCTCAAACTTGTTCTCAAAGGTTTAATGTTACTTACATTGCACAAACCGAAGCCCTATATCCTTGACTCCAAAGCTACCAACCATATGACCTCTGATTCTTCGGCCTTTTATGATTATTCGCCATATTCAGATAATGATACAGTTGTTTTTGGAAATGGGTCTAAGTTATGCATATCACATATTGGTAAATCTTCTATTCTTGCCAATAATCGGTTTTTTCGCCTTAATAATGTTTTGCATGTTCCCCAGTTACATAAACCTTTATTATCTATCCGCCAATTTTCTAAAGATAATAATTGTTACTTTGAACTTGACTCATGTCGTTCTCATGTTAAGGACAATAAGACACGAGAGACTCATTTTTGCCAGTAATTATGGCGGGTTATACAAATTGTCTTTCAATTCCAAGTCCAAAGACAGTCCTCTTGCTCTTCTTGGTGATAGAACAAATCAAGATGTTTGGCATGCTCGTCTAGGTCACCCCTCTAGTAAAGTGCTTCAAGTGTTATGTCAGCAATTTAGTTTACCTTTCGTGGTCAAATTAGTGACTCACATAAGTGTCATGTATGCCCATTGGCAAGTCTAGAAAATTGTCTTTTTCTCCTCGTACATTTAATGTTATCCAACCTCTTGATATGCTACATTTAGATGTTTAAGGTCCTTCCCCCGTGAAATCTAGTCATGGTTATCTTTCTATCTTTCTGTTGTTGATGATTATTCTCGATTTTTATGGGTTTTTCCCTTGTTTCATAAATCTGATGTTACAAGTGTTTTTGATAACTTTAAAACAAAAATTGAAAATCAATTATCGCATCGCATATCTGCTGTTAAAACTGTCCAAACTGATGGGGGTGAACTTACTGGGCATTTGTTTACTTCTTTTCTCTCTAAATCTGGGATTAGGCATCAACTTACGTGTCCCTACACCGCTCAACAAAATGGCGTTGTTGAACGCAAGCATCGTCACATAGTTGAAACGGGTTTGTGTCTTATGTCTCAATCAAAGGTTCCATATCAGTTTTGGTTGGAAGCCTTTAACACAGTTATTCATCTTTTAAATCATCTTCTGATACGTCAACATAAGTTCATCTCACCTTATCAAAAATTACTTTTAGGAAAATCAGGCTATCGATTTCTTAAAGTTTTTGATGTACTTGTTTCCCTCACAAGCATTATAATTCGCACAAACTTATGCCAAAATCCACACACTGTGTTTTTCTTGGATATGACACTGGTCGTAAAGGTTACATGTGCATGGATCTTATGAGTGGACGGGTATATATATCGAGGCATGTTGTGTTTGATGAAACACACTTTCCCCTACAACAGAATGCCCACGTAACAGGTCATGTTTTGCAAAGCACTCTGGCAACTCCGTCCGCCTCTCTAGCTCCCTGTAAGAAGCCTTTTCTACCTCATTTTTCAGTAGTGTCACCCCCTACAACTGTACAAGTTGACCTTTCCACTCCTGTTCAGCCTCACACTGCTCATATTGATCATAATGTGCTCTCTAAGCCAGCTACGCTGTAATCACCATCTGGGCATCCTAGTTTTAATACTTCTCCAGTATCGTTTCACTTGTCTCTTACTGTTGCAAATTCGTCTATTGGCAGCGACACTCCTGACCATTATGGCTCTTCTACGACTGGTATTTCTCCTCAATCTGGCCCGGATTCTTCTCCTCCTGTTCGGTATCGTAATGTTGCGAAGCTGCTTAAGAATACATCTCTGTATTCACTCCCTCATGCATTAACATCACTCCATAGTGATCCCCTCTACTATGAACCTCGAACTTTCAAATAGGCCTCATAGCTTTCTCATTGGCGTGCTGCTATGACAGAGGAAATTTCTGCTCTTCACAAGAATCAAACTTGGCATCTTGTTCCCTTTGATCCAAGTATGAATGATGTCGGTTTTCTATGGATCTACAAGGTTAAGTGGAAGGCAGATGAGTCTCTTGAGCGATATAAAGCTCGCTTGGTGGCACAAGGTTCAGTCAACAAGCCGGTCTGGATTATGACGAGATTTTTAGTCCCGTGGTCAAGCCGTCTACGATTCATACAGTCTTTACTATTGCTCATTAGTGTCGGCCCTGAGATTTTGGGGGCCCTAGGCAAACATAAAAAATGGGCCCCCAACGTATACAAGAAAAAAAAAACCTAAGAAGAATTAACGACTTAAAAATTATCAGACTTCATCGAACTGGTTTGTAAATCTATAATAATCGAAAGAAATTGTTCAGAAATAAATAAAAAAGTGTCACTTAAACATAACTCTTCCAGCATGTTTAGCTACAAAATTACTAATTAAGATATTGATTGTTCAATAAAATAATCATCCATTGGAATTTAGCAAATATAATATGCAAAACCTAAATAATTAAACCTTAAAACCTAATTGGCTAATCACTTTATACTTAGATAAACATTTTGATTCTTCCAACATAAGAAAAAATAAAACAAAACAAAACCCAAAAAAAATTTAAATTAGTTTAGAAGAAAGAGATAACCTTTTCAAAAATTTGGTAGCTATGAAATTTTGATTTTGCTTCTATTCCACCACTTTTCCAAAATTTCTTTCTCAATTAGGGTGGATGCCTTCTTTCTGGAGCCTTCTTTTAGTGAGAGATTTCACACATCTCTAATTTAAGTTAAATGTTTACTTTTCAATTCACAAATAGGCCCTTTATCTTTGGGGCCCCTAAGCCTAGTGGGCTTAGGTCCAGGGCCGGCCTTGCTGTTCATTCTATACATTGGGATATCAAGCAGCTGGATGTTCGGAATGCCTCCACGTGCTTGGTATCATCGACTTCATGATTTTCTCCTTGGGAATGGTTTCTTTAATAGTTGGGCTGATTCTTCTCTTTTCATCCGACACACTGGCTCGTCGATAACTCTTATACTCATCTACGTAGATGATATCATTATCACTGGCATATCATCCTTGGTTGTCTCTTCCATCATTGACGATATTTGTGCTACATTAGACAGTCGCATGTTAGTAGATTTAATTTTTTTCTTGGGTATTGAAGCTACTCATGTGGGTGACACACAACTTAAGTCAGAACTGTTATGCTCTTGACCTCCTCGAGCATTTTAATATGATGGATAGTAAACATGTCTCTACACCTACAACTCCACATTCTAAGTTAGGAGCGTTGGAAGGGGAGTTGTTGTCAGATGCCACTCATTTCCGCAGTATGGTGTAATGGGTTTATAGTATCTCACTTTAACTCGTCTTGACATCACTTTCTCCATCAACCAAGTCTGTCAATCCATGAATCAACCACGACTTGGTCATTTTCAAGCGGCAAAGAGGACCTTTCGATTTGTTAAAGGTACTATTCAGTTGGGTCTTACTTTATATCCTTCTCATGGCTTCTCTGTGAAGGCTTATTTTGATTCTGATTGGGCCGGTGACCCGAATGATCGTTGCTCGACAACAGGTTCTTGTATAGTTGTTGGTCCTAATCTGATCTCTTGGACAGCAAAGAAACAACCTACTATTTCACGGTCTAGTAGTGAGGTTGAGTATCGTACCATTGCAACTATGGCCGTCGAGCTTCGGTGGTTTCCATATATGTTCCGTGAACTCAATATAACCCTCTCTCCTCCTTTTTTTCCACAGTGATAACATTCCAGCGCTACACATGGCCGTAACTCAGTCTTTCATGCTCGTACTCGACACATTGAGATTGATTACCATTTTCTCCGTGAATTGGTTACGTGTGGTCTTTTATCGTTGCATTATGTATTGTCGGATGATCAACTAACTAATGTCTTTACCAAAGGATTGGCCAAGCCTCGCTTCCAGTCATTATCAGTCAAGCTGTGTCTTCCATTCGGTCGTCTGGCTTGAGGTGGGGTATTAGCGTATATAATTAATCTAATGTAGGTTATATTTAGCTTAACCTATGGTCATATGTGTAATTAGCCTAACTTACCTATTAGGTTACTGAAAGTATATATGTAACCCTATCATGCATGAATGAAATACAGAAAAATTTTCCCAGTCGTGCCTCTCTCTGCCTCTTCTCTTTCTTAATCCGTACATTGTATTCATTTATCCAATGACTCATTTTGTGATCCAAAATGAAAGTCAAGTTCTTAATGATGAAATCAATATTCCTCAAATTCATAAATTGCACACAAAGGGCAATCCTTCAAGATATATTTTAAGGTTACTTTTAGTATCATAAGTCATAAACTCGAAATAGAGGTTTTAGATTTTGTCTATGATACCAGAACCACGAAAAAAGTTTGTATATATATATGATTAGTTTCGAACCCAAAACATTTTCCACATGCAAAAACCAAGTTCATGGTTAACACAAAGATAATAACTTAGAAAAAACTAGGTTTAAAGGGTGGTGGATGATTAGGTTAGAATCGAATATCAACACGTAGTTAAGATAGATTCTAGTTTTAAACATGGTTGTATAGTACTCAAAGATTTCATCAAGCAATTCTTAAAATGAAATTAAATTGTAAGAAAACATATTCAAAGCAAAATGCTACACATGATGATACTAGAACCAAAAAATAAATACCTTAAAGCTATGTTGTATGAGACGACCCGACCCCCAATATCTATACGAGCCTCGGGTCGAGCGTCGAACAAACATATAAAACAACAAAACATGTGCAAAACCCCCACTAATAATGGGCTAATAAACTAACCTGATAAAACATAATTACTTTTGTGATTAATATAAACACCACAATCAACCAACTAGTGTAATATAATACACAAGCACAAAGTTAAACTCATGCATCAAAAGGATAATGCAAAACCAGTAACGTCAAAGTACCCAAATTAGAGCTTATATAACTCTACATAATAGCAACCATGTCCTCACACTATACAAATACAAACTCCCATAGAGCTGCATAACAAAAGACAACATGTTGTTCACGCGTGCTTCGTTGGCCTCACCAAGAACTCCCTACCTGGCTGGGATCAAAGGAAAACAAATAAAGGGAATGAGGTGAGTGATAACTCAGTAAGTTACTATATGCAACTACATGGCATGTTGTTATGCACATGTTATAAACACATCTATAAATCAAGTATAGTTGTACATATACTTGTACACATCACGTTGATCATGTTATAATGCACATTGACTCAACGTAATTAAACACATAATCAGGATATACAAATATAGGCGAGCTTCATGTCTCGACCTGTATCTAAAATAACATAGTTGTGTTGCTGCTACATTACACACGCTGATACATATCTAATCACATGCTGAACCATGTCTGAACCCAATAGTATCCAGAACCAATGACCTTGGGACTTAACCGAGAGTCTCATTGCCCTGAGTTTTACCTAAGAGTCTAGCTCCTACGTGTTATGTGAATTGCTCTAACAAAAAAGCTACATCCTCACTAAGGCCAATAATTAGGGAGAGACTCATGCAACTACCCGTAGCGATCACGAGATTTAACTCTCATAAAGACTACTGTCGTTCCATTGTCGACACAACCACATATGTCAGCTGGACTCAATGCGATGCACAAGTATATGTTTACTTGCTAATAAACACAATCATCAAGTCCCACAAGAGGGGAGCTCAACTCACGTAACAAGCATGTTTATTTGCCTGTAAATAAACACTTAAGCATTTATTTACTTTTACATAATTACCAAGGAATGTAATATTTTACATATAATAAACTACACCAAAATATTTCCCATTATCGTAGGAATCGAGCACATCACTCGTTACATTTTATTGTCCCTAAATCGACTTCGTTGAGTCATTCGTTTAATATTTATAAATTCTGGGCATCACCGCGATTTGCAGGATTCATTCCAACACAATCTCACCGACGTTTTACTCGACATAATAATGGTTTAAAACAAATTACCACATTAACCAGTTAAAATTAATAATAATTTGTAACTAAATTATTTATACTTCATATTCAAAACAAATCATATGGGAGTAACCCACAGTTCATATATGTTATTATTACATATAAAGGGAATGGGATAGTAACTTACCTCTTCCAAAAAATATCAAGAAAAACACGTAATATTTCAGTATAAATGTAGCCATCAATACATAGAACACCCCCGTAGAGTCGGAACTAAAAACGGGTAATATTTCGTTAATAAATTAAGCTCGGAAGCTAAACCCTCATTATATCTCTCGTGGAGGTGCTCGACTGAATAAAGGAGAGAAATGAAGTCTCTCACTTAGAGCATGTACAATGGGGATTTTTCCTCAAATCTAACCCTAATCTTCCCATCCAATGGAGGATTTTAACAAAAAAAAAAATCATCCCTTGAACCCCAAAGTCCCCAAATCCTAGGTCTCGTTTTCAAGTGTCATCATTTGCATGGATAATATTTTATTTTCTTCCATTTCCTTTCTTGACCAATTTTTAGCCCAAGAAAATTATTTTTTAATTATTTTTTTCCTGAATTAAAGTACATATTTTTACCTATAAATAGAGACTTGGTTTGTTTCATTTGGATATCAGAAAAAAAATGTCTACGATTTTTTTAAGTTGCTATTCATTTTTAATGGAGATAAAGATGGTGGGGTATGTAAATGTGTTGAATTTTGTACCACCACTGGGAAGGTTTTTTAGTTTTGAATCAAATAGATATTGAATGGATTATTTTATTGGGTTTTAAAAGGTTGTATTTGATTTTTGATTTGATTTGACAAAACCATTGTACATACTCTTACGATCAATGTTAAGAAGGCAATGAGGAGGGTCAACCACCTACCAAAATTTAAAACAAAAGGAAAAGATGAAATAATTGAATATAATGTGTGAAGATTTTGGTCTCAACCAAAATCCAAGCTTAGATGTCACATAAAATGGCCGGTCAACATAAAATGTACAATATATGGTTAGATATTTTAAGGTATAAATTCCACTGGTAGATCAAAAGTCGATATTGTCAAAATTAATTAATCATCAATTAGACCCAATTAAATACTATCTAATCCTTAATAATTAGTCAATTTTAAAATAAATATTTATTTTAATTATATAACAAGAAACACGTAACGTACGATACACTTCGTGTCAATCTAGCTGCAAATATATATTTTCTAGCTCTAACATGTCATTTTTTATTCCAATGTTATAAATCATAACTAGCATAATCAAAATCTCAATATGGACTTTAAACATGTCACACATCAAGCCCAACATATCTTGAGCTCAAATGGACTCTCGTAGGACAATTATCTAAGTCCACAACATAAAACACATAAACACATTAAACATAACACGTAGCACGTAATTAATTACGCTAATGCACCCTAATGCACAATTAATAAAATATGTAATTTACAGGTGTTACATTGTAAGATAGTAGCATGTATTTAAGTTAGAAGCCAGCTCAAATTCGAATAAGGTTATAGGTAAAAACATAGTTATGTTAAAACTTCAAAGTGTTTGTAGAAGTAAAATAAACGAAGCAATGTATTTGTGTGGAGAATGAATAAAAGTCATGAGTATAAACAAGGTTCTAGGCTCCAAGTCCACGAAGCTAGAACCACAATCAAGTTTGCCCTAATGTTAGGCTGAGCCCTCCAAGTTCAACCCAGGTTCCAGGCAACACATAGTTTCCTTATAACGTCAAACTAGGGTGAGCAAATTAAAAAAATTCAAAGTCGGACCGGACTAATAGAGCTGGACCAATCAAATAAAAATTGGACCAAACCAATTCACTGTTTTGGTTCAATTTTGACCGGTTTGAGTAGAATCAGATAAGTGGTTCGGTCTTGGTTTTGACACTAATAAATCGGTTCTAGAATCGGATCAGACTAATAACTATATATATATATATATATATATACTGTGAGAACCCAAACTCATTACTTGTATAACATCATTATAACATGTTTAACGTATGCCTTAACATGTTAGAGAGTTCATATTGTTCATATCATGCTTGCATTAGGTTGGTTATGATCATAGTTGTTTGAATGCCTATTATGCGTTGCATGCTTTGTCGTTAATGCTTCGAGTATTCATCTTAGCATGTTTGCACTTAAATAAGTCTCATTGGAGTCTTAGTACCCTTCATATATGACTTATAACATTAATCTTGGTCATAGTATGCATGGTTAAGAGTTTAGAAGCATTGTTGCTATGTTTGAGTCTTAAGGTTTCTCGGGATTGCCTTTGTTGCTTGTATTGTTTGTGTTTTCAACTTGCGAGAAGTTCATTTGAGTTCTAGACCAAGTGTACTAGTATTTCTCATGCTTGCACAATCATTGTTCATAGACTTGTTGCATTTGGAAATAAGATGACCAACTTATTACTTCACAGATTCAGTCCTGTTTTGGGCAAACTTCTGGAAAATTCTGGTACCAATCTACTAAAACGATTGAGATTCCCTTTTGGGTATGTTTTACATACATATGTTAGGATACTCCCTGTAAATTTTGGTAATTTTCCAAGGTGTCTAAATACCTCAATTATGTCTTGACTTACGGCTATGCCAGAATTCTGTTTTCAGGAAATCAGCTTCTGTACTTGATTTTGTAGTAATCTTATTTTGATGAATATAAGTCCAAATGGAGTAATTTAAAATTCTAAAATATATTTTAATGAGTCTAGTTTCAAAAAAATCAATAATCACCTCATTTGAACGTGTGAGTTATTTATGGTCGATTTTACAAGATTGACTGTCCAGTAACTTCACAAATGAAAATTTTGTTTTCCAGATTTCGAGATTTTCTAACTTTCTGAATTTGTGACACATTTAACCCATTGAACCCCCATCCTTAATTACCCTAATCCCTCATATTAGACCCTAACTAAGTTTGATTAAGCCTAATCTCATTCATCCTCCATTAGACATGTGGATTTCCACTCATCCTCCATGTGACATGTGGACTTCCACCCACATTTGCATGTCATATATAAGCCTCCCACCTTAGTGATCAGCCATTAAACCCTCCATTGCATTAAATTTCTTCTCTCTCTTCCCAAGCTCTTGTGTGTGAATG
Organism: Codonopsis lanceolata; assembly: GCA_013146195.2. NCBI lineage: Eukaryota > Viridiplantae > Streptophyta > Magnoliopsida > Asterales > Campanulaceae > Codonopsis > Codonopsis lanceolata. The sequence continues at coordinate 56,754,099 of CM028377.1, read as the reverse complement.
GTGAGGGGAGATTAGCGTGTGTTTCCTTCATAACTTGAGCTCCCGAACTCCGATTGCCAATCAGAGACCACCAAATTGAAGCTATCGACGAGGAGCACGATTCTATCCGATTAGATTTTGTTCATTTCATATTTTTTCTTGGTGTAAGGTAAGCTATTGATTTCCCTTAGGATGTATGCTAGAAATGTCATGTTATCCCCTTTTTCTCATGTTTCCCATGCTCCTACCATGTCTATACCATGTTTGATGATGAATTGAGTTTATGGGATTTTTGAGTGACATACTCATCTTGTTGTTTTGGTCCTAAGCCTAGAGTAAAATGTGTTCTATGCTTCATTTGAAATAACTATTGTTCTTGGACGATTGACTTCTAATAACTTTTAGAAATTATGATTCTAAGGTTCCATAAATTATGAATTGATGATAATTCTTGACTATGGTTATTATTTGGATTAATGGCCTAGTATATCCTATACGTGAACTTAGAAAAGGGTTTAGAATGCATTTAGCGTTTAAACTCTATTGGATGAATTTATAGAGACGACTCAACGGAGTCTATTTTAGTGAGCCATTGAACAATATCGGCTCAATGATCAATCCCTACGACGTTCTAAATACGTTTCACTAAGAATATAAATTCTAGACAAGAGAATTGGATTGATTACCATGCTTGATTTAAATGTCATGTAATAGAATGCCTATTTGACATGTTGAGTTCGCTCTTGTCGAACTCAATCCTACTTGATTATTGATGAAAATAATTACTTGTCATGAAAGAGATCACTCTTGTCGACCTCGTTCTCTACTTGAGAATTTGTTAAGTAAACACTACTTGGCATTTGCATGAGTCCAGCTGGCATACATGTCCTTGTTCACGTACGCCTCCACTGTGGCCACAGTGGGGAAGTAGCCTCTTTGTTGTAACCATTAGAGTGCATTGGTGTGTCTATCACGGGCATCTCCTCGGAAGGTCGATGTACTCACAACCATCTGACACCTCACATTCCAGATAACTCTTGTATGCAGGAACTACGTAGCGACACCGGCTCTCCATATATCCTTATCCTATGTGATTTAATTACGAGCACCTATGTGAAACAATGTGCATCTTGGATATATGTTCTATATGCTTATGTGATGATATCTTGCCTTGTATGTTACATATTGTCATGACATGCATGATTGATAACTTACAAGTCTTTATGACTTACCCATTCCCCTTTACTGCTTTAGATCCTAGCAAAGCAGGTCCTTCTCGCTGAGGCTTGCAGTGTTCATGATTCCTCTATTCCTCTTTTGGTCCGACGTTGTAGTTGAAGAGGTGGTTTAGATGTCCTCTTCCTTTCTTTTCTAATTTGCAAGGACGATGGGTTTAAAAGCAAGTCAATTAGACTATGCTTGGGAATGTGTTTAGAACTTGTACTTGTTTCCTTTATTTAACTATTTGTAGTGTTATCTCTTGAGTACTTGTAATCCTTTTGATGCCTGCAATGTGTAAGCCGAGCTATGGTTATCTTGTTGATTAGTTCACTACGTATAAGTCTTCCGCTGAGCATCCTATTAACTCTTATTTAATTATTGTCTATTAACTGCTAGCTTGGGTTCCGGCATGTAGTGTCGCCGATGACTTGGTTTAATTGCTTTTTTTTTCAAAAGGTTGGAAGGGACATTAGACCATACCCCAACCCTTAAATTTTTTATTATTTTTAATGTCTTGAAAGGCTACAATTATATATATATATATATATATATATATATATGATGCCTTTTGGTGTGGCTCGAACAAATGGTGCCTCTAGTGAGGCTTTGAACACCCGACCTCTCGATTGAGAGTAGTTAAGTACCAGGGTGCCTCTGGTAAGGCTTGAATACTCAACCTCTCCGTTAGGATAAGTGAGTACCTAAATGGAGTCTTTGGATAAGGCTTTAACAACAACGATGCCTCTGAAGAGGCTTAAACACCCGACCTCTCTACTGAGAGTTGTAAAGTCCAGGGTGTCTCTAGTGAGACTCGAACACCCAACCTCTTCGTTAGGAGAAGTGAGTAGTACCAGTTGAGCTAGAGCTCATTGGTGGTTTAATTGCTTAAAGGTTATATCAGGAAATGTTTTTAAAATTCCGGTCTTTTGGTGCCGAGGCGTGTTACATCTCCAATGTTGCGTCACGTCGTTTTATTAAATTGAGTCCTTGCATGTTTATGTGTTTACTTGTTTCCCTCCTATTTGGGCGGTCTGACCCGCGGTTCCACCTCGGACCCGGGTCGGGTCGCCACATATACACACACACTCCTTCTGTCCCAAAATAAATGACGTTTTAGCAATAAAAATTGTCTCAAAATAAATTATTTTTAGGATTTCAAGACAAATTATCCACATTTTACCAAAATTGTCATATTAATTACTCTCTAATTAAATGATTTATTGAGAATGTTTTAATGCATTGATCGAGAATATGAAAAGTTTTTTAGAAAAAGAAGAATGCTAGATTAATCAATTTATTAACTTTCTTAATTAATCTTAGGTCACCCTACTTTTCCACTTTTTTTCGTTAATATCACTCTACTTTTTTTCTTCTTAATTTGGTGACTATACATAGCATTCTAAGACAATAAGGTCATTAGAGGTAATTTCCGTTAGTTAGATGGATTGAAAAGTTCGAAAAGACGGAAATGCCTTTAATAATATTTAGAGTTTTAACTTCCAAAAACAATTTTTACAAGGGGTTATGTGAAACATATACTCTAAAACAGAGATCTCCTTGTAAGTCTCTCTTCTTTCTTCCCCAAACCTTTTCTATTCTATCAAAAACCCCAATTCTTTTAAATATCTAAACTTCACTGCCAAATTTTTTGGCTTAGAAACAAGATATTTTGTTTGATAAGAAAAATGAATACAAGAGTCTGCCGGTACTAAGACATCAACCCAAAAAATAGACAGATGCAAACAACACAAAACCATTACATTCTGTGAGAACTAGTGATACACCCGTGCGTTGCACGGTTTGTACATATATGTAAAATCATATACTCAATTAAAGTTGAATAATATATAGTTAAAAACTTTAATATGAACAAAATAAATAAACTATAACAAACAATAAAATAAAAGAAATAAAATTACATAAATTTGAAAAGGTTATTATAAATGTGGAATACTTCTTTATATACAACATTTGTCGTTGAACATGTACAATTATTACGACTATCACTAACACATAATAAAATTCAAAGTAAATTTTTTTTTTAGAGAAACAGGGGCGGCACCCTGTGAGATTTTATTAAATTAAAGAAATAGAAACAAACGAGAGGGGGACAACCAGCTTGCCCTTATAAGAGGGAGGACGGAGGAGCCTGACCTCGAGAAAGGAAATGACATACAAGCAAAGAAAAGAAAAACTTAACATCAAACAAGATCAAGTGGACCTAATGTAAGGCGTGCCTTCCTTGTCAAGAATAACTAATCCACGCACCCGGCTGGGGAGGGCATCCATGGAAAAGAAAAAATGGTCTTGACCAGAATCGCAACCAAAATTGGCCAGAGCGTCAACCACCGAGTTGGCCTCTCTGAAGCAGTGAGAGAGAGAGAGAGAGATATGCAAAGAGGAGATAATTTTTTTGATCGCCTGAACCAAATATCTGAAGTTCCAAGGATAGGAGGCTGAACCAGAAATACAGACGAAAAGAACTTTGGAATCAATTTCAACTACAACTTTCTGCATATCATTAGCCTGGATCCAGGACATCCCATTATAAAGAGCATGGCACTCAGCCGAAAATCTAGACATCTCATCATAAGCCGAGGCATAGGCATAAATAACGTCTCCAGCACTATTGCGGACAACACCACCACCTGCATTCTTGCCCGGGTTTCCTCGGCAGGCCCCATCTGTGTTAAGCTTGATAAAATCGGCTTGGGGTTTAATCCAAGAAACAGACCGAATAGATCTCAAACGATGGCGTCTGGGCCGGGGAAAAGAGGAACCAAAGGACAAAGAGGAGACTAAGAATCCAGCAGATTGCAAGCAGAGAGAGATAAGCTGCTTAACTTGAGCAACAATAGAGACAGCCGGACTGTGAGTGTTGTCGAAGCGAGCCCGATTTCTATGATTCCATAATTCCCAAATAATAATGGAAGGAGCAATGATATAAATGGAGGAATTGGGATCATGGAACCACCAGTTGAAACAAACTTGGGCAATGGAATTAAGATGGACCGGAACTGAACCCAGATTATGAAAGTAGGACCAAACATAACGGGCAACAGGGCTGTTTAAAAACACATGAGCGAAAGTCTCAGATTCACCTTGCCGACAACAGGAACAACGAGAGGCCATTTGAATACCTTTACGAATAATATTCTCATCTATGGGCAGTTTGCACATCCATAATTTCCACATGAACAGGCTGATGTGTCTGGGGAGAAACTGATGCCAGATAAATTTAGCCGAGACCATTTGACTGGAAGGGGTACGAACAACCTCCTAGGCAGAAGCAAGGGAAAACTTACCATTCACATTAGCGGTCCAACAAGGGCAGTCAGGAACATCATTAAGAGAAATACCCAGCTTATGAATCAGGCCAACAACATTTAAACCCACACAACAATGGGAAAGAGGAGAAAGTTGGTTTGGAGAAACAAAAATCTCCCTAACCTGATTATAGGGACAATCCGTGGGTTGAGAGAGGCAACCTGTAAGCGACCAATTATCATACCACAAGGAGCAGTTACCTTGACCCACAATCCAAGCTATGCGGCTTTCTGCCTTAGGACGAAAGGAACACGTGCGACGCCAAATTCCTGAACCAGCCAAAGAGGCAATGAGCGGATGGTCTGAACCACAATATTTTTGCAGCATGAAATGGGACCAAAGACTGGACTGACATCTGAAACGCCACCACAATTGAATAGAATAAGCTTGCACAATATCAGAAATAGCGCGAATACCCACACCACCCTCATTAGTTGGCTGGCAGCACTTGTCCCAAGCAATCCAGTGAACTTTGAGTTTACTATCAGAGGAACCCCAAAAGAAATTAGACAAAATTCTGTTGATGAGACGAATGGTGTATACGGGGGGATCTAAGATCGCAATTTGATACATAAGGATCGAATCGAGGACCGAATTAATGAGAGTAACCTTCCCGCTTGATTCAAGAAAGCACTAGCCCAAGAATTAATTTTAACTTGGAGCTTTTCAATAAGCGGGTCAAATAAACTCTTCTTTTTCCTTCCCTCGAAAATAGGGCGGCCAAGATAAGTAATCGGGAGAGAACGGGAAGGGAAACCAATATGACGCCGAATATTACATATCCTGGAAGCAGTAGTGGAAGAGGAGACAATGAAGCAACTTTTTTGAACATGAATGAGTTGACCTGAACAACACTCATAGGAAGAGAGAAGATCCCGATGCTTGACTAAAGAGTGCTTGTTGCCATTGCAAAAAATCACCACGTCGTCAGCAAAGGCAAGGTGAGAGATGATAGGACATCCACTGGAAGTGGAATAAGCATAGTGAGGATGAACAACCTGAAGATCATTTAAACCCCTACTGAGAACTTCGGCAGCTATAGAATAAGCTAGGGGAGAGAGGATCGCCTAGTCGAATTCCCCGAGTTGAAGGGAAAAAACCCGCCGAGCTTCCATTAATCATAACAGAAAACCAATTGTTGGAGATGATGCGCCAAATCATGTCAATAAAGAATTCACCGAAGCCAAACTTACGGAGGACTTTAATTAAGAAAAACCAATTGACCCGGTCAAAAGCTTTTGCCATGTCAAGCTTGATAACCACATTAGATCCATTCACTTTTTTCCTCAAGTGTTGGGATAATTCTTGAGAAAGAAGAATGTTATCCTGAATAAGACGGCCCTTTGTGAAAGCGCTTTGATTTTCCGATATAATGGAAGGGAGAATGCTGGAAAGCCGAGAGGAAATAAGCTTCGTGAGAACCTTGTTGCAGAAGTTACAAAGGCTAATAGGCCTAAGATCCTTGAAAGAAGAAACCGAGTCCGATTTAGGGAGCAAAAGAAGAGATGTACTGGTCCAAGATTTAGGGAGATCAAAGCCTGCAAAGAACTCCAGAACAGCCAAGTGAAGATCCTGAGAGATAAGCTCCCAACAAGCTATATAAAACTTACCATTAAAATCATCTGGCCCAACCGCACTATCTCCACAGATAGAAAAAACGACGTCCTTGAGCTCCTCAATATTAGGAAGAGATGAGAGCAAGCTGTTTTGGTCAATGGTGATCAAACTGGGGATGACGTTAAGTAAGTAAGAATCATAGGTTTCACAAGAGGAGAGTTGCTCTTTGTAGAAATCTATAGCGGCAGCCTTAATTTCTGAATCTGTGTGAAGCTCGTTACCATGCATATCAGTGATCTGATGAATAGACAACTTGTTGTGTGTCTGCTTAACCGACGCGTGAAACAACTTAGTATTACCCACCCCTTCCTTAAGTCACTTAAGATACAATTTTTGGCGCCAATAATCCTCTTCCGATTTGAGTTTACGTCTCAAATTTGCTTGAGCAAGATGGAGAGCTTCACGATTAGTCTCATTATTTTGGGCCTCATAAATTAATTCTTTCTCCAAGACATCATCCTCCGCCTCTTTGATAGCTTGAAAGATATTGCCAAAAGTGGATTTATTCCAAGTTTTTATAGCATGTTTCACTGCCTGAAGCTTTAAAGAGAAATTCACCATTGGCCGACTGTGAGAAGTGCTACCCCAAGCCTTTTTAACCGTGTCAAGGAAAGTGGGATGAGATAACCAGATATTTTGGAAATGAAATTGTGAAGGTCTAATATGTGATTGCTGCTCAATACTAACTAGGAGAGGAAAGTGGTCAGAACAAGTGCGATTGAGATGATCAACTTTTGTCGAAGCAAAGAAGGAAGTCCAACTGAAGTTGCAAACCATTCTGTCGATGCGCTGGAATATGGTGGCTTGACCATCTCTCTGATTACACCACGTGTATCTACTGCCATTATACCCAAGATCAGTGAGGCCAACCGCATTTAAAAAAGCCTGAGAGCATCTCCATTGTAGTTTTTAGGCAAATTCTTATGCATTGGTTTTTGGGTTAGTGGCCACCTAAGAGCCAAGTAGGAAAGAGAAGAGGGGTATTAGGAGAGAGAAAGAGAGATTGGGTTCTTCACTAAGAACCTGCAAAATGGAAGGAAAGTTGGCAGGTTGTCGGCTTTGTGTGTGGGGGGGAAGGGGGAAGAAATTTTTATTTTTTTTGATTTGGTATTAAATTTAATATTTTTTTGTGTAAGAAGTTGTGTAAGAATAGTATACAATGGGAAGATTTATTCTTAAGTGTGTAAGAAGAGAAAAATGTGTAGGTGGCAGTGGGACCCAGTTAAAAAGTTGTATAAGAAGTTGTATAAGAATTTTAACATTGGGGATGCTCTGAAAATCAGAAGAACCTTGCCTGTCCCAACCGTGTCCCCCTATCTTTTCATCAGCTACCAAAATGATGTTAAAATCCCCTCCCACCAGTCAAGGGGTATTCTAAAATTCACTGCCCATGTCGATTATGTCACTCCATAGATCCTGTCTGTTAGAAGCTGAACACTTAGCATAAACGAAAGTAATATAGGCATGCTTAGGCCAAGTGTGGTGCTTTACTTGAATGGTAAGTTGCTGAACCGAGTCATAAACAACCTGACAAAAGAAAGAAGATTTCACCAAAATCCAAATACTATCAGCCATATTACTAAAAAAATACTGAAATTTAAGACGGTGAGCAATAAAAGGAAGCTTAGAATAGTCTATCATGGGTTCACTAATGGCCAAAAAGGAGATGTTATGAAGTTTGATCAACTTTTTAAGGCGGGACACCGTGGAGTCATTGCCCACCCCGCGAAGATTCCAAAAGAGGCAGTTAATCGTCATGAGAAACCGAGGGAGGGTGACTGCTTTGGCTTTTATCATGCACTTGGGAACGAGTAGCTCGATCAGTAGAAGGAATGGCTAAAGGTTTACGACCTCTTTTCTTCCTGTTGGGAGCTTCCAGATTAAGAGCTTCGACATTGGAATTATCCGATGGGTTACCCTCTTCATCAATAGTTTCCAGGACCGCAAACCGATTAGGTGATAGAGAAGGCTCAGGCAGCTTGGTTTGGTGAGTTTCCATTTCATCAACAATCTGAGAATTTTCATGGGATGGGCCAGAAGGTTCATCAACAGAATATACTTGATGGGCTGCATCAGAATTGCTTGGGATCGAGTCTTAATTAATAGGGTCTGCTTCAGTGTTAACATTAATGGACTTAGGGTGGGCAATAGGGGAGGAATTAATATGAGTCGGGATATTATTATCTTGGTTACTAACTGGAGGGACTTCACCCAGCGGGGCAGCTAGATCAATATTAGTTTTCTCTGTGGCGCTTGAACTAGGGTCAGATCCTGGGGTTTTAGGTTTCCAAACCTGAGAATGAAACTTTTTGGTAGTATCAAGATCGGGGTTGGAGGCCTTGGGGGCATGCGGCTGCTCAGGGTTACTAGAGGTGTTAACTTTTCGGATTGTCGAGGCGACTCTGTGCCATTTTTTAGGTGGTGAAGGTAAAGTTTGCAGGCATCTCCATCATGGCCCTGACGATGACAGTAAGTGCAATATTAAGGGAGTCTCTCAGCTTCAATGGACTGCCAAAAACCCGATGAAGGGCCAAAGTCTATCCACAATCTGTTTGGTATTGGCTTGGTGAGATCAACTTCAATACAAACCCTAGCCACACTCGGCCTTGTAAGATTGGCAGTGGGAGAATCGATAATCAACGGAGTACCTATCATGTTAGCAATCGAGAAAAGAACATGCTTATTAAACAAAAATATGAGGAGATTAGGAAACACAAACCACACGGGAACAATGGGACTCTCCACGTCAGGTCTGAATGAGGGAGTCCACTTAAAGACTCGCATTGGGAAAGAGCCAACGAACCATTGATCTTTGATCCAAAGGCGCTGGAAATCGGCTTCATGATGAGTTTGTATCAGCACATGCTTAGTGTCCAGATGGCCTAGGGTAACTGCTGCCTTAAGGCCGAAAGTTTGGAACTCGTTCCTCATTGTTTCCATGGAGGGGCGGCCATGTGAGAACTTTCCAACAAGGGTGAGTTTAAAGGGGTGAGAAAGCGTGGAAATAATGTCAGGAGAGAGCGCAAGGCAGGTTCTCCCTTATACGAAGAAGGAGGGATGAATGGTAGGGTTTGAGATGTGGGAGAGGATTGAGCAACTATGGAAGCAAAAGACTTTTTTGCCGTTGGAGAAGGAGGTGCCTGAGGAGAGTCCTCAGTTGAAGCCACGGCCGTAGTCGTAGCCATAACAGGCCGAGGACAACCAAGGACGGTGATAGTAGAGAGCGGCCTAGAGAGAGAATTTTTTTTTTCTATAGCCGAAGTAAATAAAATAACTAATACGTTGATATAAATAAATAAAAAATTAATAAATTAATGTTAACAAAATAGACAAATAATTGCAACTAAATATTACAAATTTGATATATATAAATTAGTTAAATAATTTTAACAAAAAGATTAAGATTATGATATATATATATATATATTACCTAGCAATATTACCGAAGTTCCAACATTCATTCAACAAATGATTTAAAATTTATAGAACATTTGATTTCATTTAAAAATTCATAAGTATAAATATGTTTCAAAGAAACAACATTTTCATTATAAAAAAAAAAGATAAAATTTGGGACTGACTTATCCTTAATTATACTATTTCAACAACTAAAATACAAAAGATTTAGATGGGCTCGATATATCCTTGACCCAATCCCTTTTACTTTGAAAGATATAAATTACACACAACAACGACAATTAGGGGTGAGCAATTTTTTTGGTGTGAAATTAGGTCAGTCCCTTTTTAAAAGTTTTCAAGACATTTTTTGGTAGAAAATATTACGATACCCTTAATGAACCGAACACGTGCGCGCAAAGTATAATTTCATGCATCGATTTTGCATCACAATGCACAAATCGAATCCTATCTGTACATCGGGATTTTAAGCATCATCGATTTTGCATCGTAATCCATAAAATAAAATCTAATTTAAGGATCGAGAATCCAATTTGTGTTATGGATCACAAATCCAATTTGTGTATCACGATTCAAATTAATGCATTGTGATTAACAAATTGATACATCACAGTGTATTGAGTAAGTGATCCTTAGCGTACCTCTGACTTATTAATAACATATATATATATACTAGATTCTGTGCCCGTGCCTATGGCACGGCGCCATTATGAGACGATGTCAGTATGGAAAAGTGCTGGTATTCAAATAAATCAATATAATAAATAATTTAAAATATATATATTTAAAATAAAAATAAAAACAGTAATAAAAACAATTTTTTTCTTTTAGAGTGGTTTTAACAAAATAAAAAATCGAAAGAATTTTCGAATTAGTGTTCATACATATTATTACTTATTCCATTTATAAAAAATTAAAATAAAAAAGTTTTTCTTTTAGAGTGATCTTAACAAAATAAAAAATCGAAATAATTTTCGAATTAGTGTTCATTTTCGAATTAGTGTTCATACATATTATTACTTATTCCATTTATAAAAAATTAAAATTAAAAAATATTCTTTTAGAGTGGTCTTAACAACATAAAAAATCACTTATTCTTTTAGAGTGGTCTTAACAAAAAAAAATCAGAAGAATTTTCGAATTAGTGGTCATACATATGAGGTAGGTCCAAGAACGGAACAGCTAATGCAGTGGCTATCAACTTGTACGTCGTATAATTAATTAATTATAAGAAAAAGTAGCATTAGTTATGATAAGAATATAAAAAAACTAAAAAAGGAAATATTAAAATATAAAGAGTTTTTTTCTTTTAAAGTGGTTTTAACAAAAAAAAAAACTGAAGAATTTTCGAATTAGTGGTCATACATATGAGGTAGGTCCAAGAACGGAACATCTAATGCAATGACCATCAACTTGTACGTCGTATAATTAATTAAATTATAAGAAAAAATAGCATTAGTTATGATAAGAATATAAAAAACTAAAAAAATGCAATTTTTTTGTTTTTGATAAGAATGGCATAATGGCCTGTTCATTTGGTAATTTTTTATTTTTTAAAACTTGTACACTAATTGTATGTCGTATAATTGGTATTTTTATTTTAAAAAACTAAATTAAGATTTACTTTTGTTTTTCTAAAACACACTTAAAATTTGTAAATTTAGACATTGCATATTAACTGAAACCCCAAACCAACCAAAACCCACCAACTACAACAACTCAAATGAAAATGGCGGTGATTGTGCTCCATTAAAGTAAGTTAGTGGGGTCGGTGGTAAATCCCGCAACAGTATTTAATCCTCAAGTTTCCTTGTAGGAGTAGCAGAATTAATTGGAATAGGAATAGATGAATAGGAAGAGAGAGAAAACGGTTGTGGAAAAAAAAAGGTGAAAAAACGGTTGTACATGAAATGGAATCCTGGCCGGTGATTGTGTTTCGTAAAAACAAATCCTGGCCGGTAAATAGCTTTTGATATGAGTTAATCATGGCCGGTAAATAGCTTTGTTAAAAACAAATCCTGGCCAGTAATTAGCTTTTGATAACCGACCGATCTGTTATATATATATATATATATATATATATATGTTAAATAGTCAAATATCAAACTGTTTGTTATATCTAATAAAAAAACAGAATTGAAGTTGAAATAACAGATTCTAAATATAACCTCCAACAGTAAAATATTAGGAATAACATATTATGCAATATAATTTTTATACAATTATTCAATAACAAAAGTTAATGAGTCTAGCTAGATTCTTAGTGTACCTTGGGAGAAGTCCTATAAAAAAAAGTTGATATTTCACTAGGTCTCCTTCCCTTTTTCGGAATATGTAGTCACATCATCCCCCAATAATCTCTAACATTGAATACTTTCAAACCATTTCACGGTTAGGTTTCTTAGATTTTATTTTTTTTAATAAAATTTTGAAACAAATTTGTATGATAAAAATTTGAATTTCAATTATTATTTAAAAAATTGAGAGTTTAATTTAACTAAGTATGAAAAATATACATATCTTATAGTTAATTAATTATATCAAAGTACATATCAATATACATCTTTACTTTAAAAAACAATTTATAAAAATAGAACTTAGATCTATCATATCTGAGAAAAATTTTAAGCATATAATTTTCTTTCCAATTTGTTTTTCAAAATGGATAAAAAAAATCATCTCAACTTTGTATGTTGGACATTTGTTTTAAAAATTTAATTTTAACGAAAATGGAAAAATAAGTATCAGTTATACACTTTTTGATTTCGAATCTGATGAAAATTGAGAAAAACATCATAGATCTGTATATTTTGGTAAATATTTGTAAAATTAAAGTTCAAATTAACCTTGACCTATTACTGATTAAGTCGAATAAATATATATCTTTTGTAAACTAACTTTAATAGGTTAAAATTTTTTTGCAAATATTAGACCTGAATTTTTAAGGTTTAAATCTCAATTTGGTCACCGTACTTTCGGCCAAAATTCATTAAGCTTATTCCATTTTTTTTCTTCAATTTAATCACTCTACTTTCATATAATTAGCACGTTCATCACTCCATCCATATATTTGGATGGAAAGTTTAATTTTTTTAGGAAAATCAAAAAATACTCTTACTAAATTTGGGGGTTTTGAGGGCTCCTTCTCCTCTCAAACATAATTTTTTATTGTGTGACTTGAATTTGTCAACACACCTTTTAAAGGAAATGGACATTATTATCTTTTAAACCATTTTCATCCAACTTAACTAACGGAAATGACTCTAGTGACCTTATTGACTTTCGAAGCCAAGTAGAGTGATTAAATTAAGGGAAAAAAGTAGAGTGACCTTAATGAATTTTGGCCAAAAGTACGGTGACCAAATTGAGATTTAAACCAATTTTTAAACATGTAGGTTGGACAAATATACTAATATTTTTATTTGTTAATTTAGATTTTTTTTTTTTTTTTTGCATATATTAGACCTTGATTTTTAAACATGTAGGCTAGACAAATATATTAAGAATTTTATTTTTTAGCATCAGATTTGATTAAATGGAGTAGAAAAAATCTCATATATATATATATATATATATATATATATTCTATAGATATATAGGCTAGTTATATTGAACAAATAATTGACAAATTTATAAGAAAATAAATATATATGACATTAGGGTAGAAATAAGACTAGAGGCCACACTTACCTATCAATATATATATATATATATATATATATATATATATATATATATATATATATATATATATATATATATATATATATATATATATATATATATATATATATAGTATGATATAGTCTTTGCCTTTCATATTTCTTATAAATTTTCAATTATTTGTTCAATATAACCTTAGCCTATATCCGATCTATAGATTTTACATATAAAATCGCTTGAATTTTTATAAGTATTCGACAGGTTAAACACAAAATATTTGAATGACAATAGGAGTAGTGCATATGTTGATACTTTATACAATACTTATTTTTTTGGACTATTACTATTATCGGTGACAAGTAAATGTTAAGAGTAAATTTATTGTAGATACTCGGTTACTAATTGGTCTTTTCTATTTACTAATTTATATGAAATTTTTCATAAATTTCATAATATGTCATAATTATGTATGTTTATATTACTGTTGAACGGAGTAAATTATTTGAAATCTGGCTGTTACATAATTTATTGATATATAAACTTGTTATAAAATATAGAAAATATTTTTTTAGAATAATAAAAATACCTAAGCACCTTGAACAACAAATTGGTTCTAAAAATCATTAAATTTTAGAACTATAAGAATCTAAAATTTATAAGAATGAAGAAGAATTAAACTTTTTTATAAAACTACTCGTATTACTCATAAATTAAGCTTCAAAACATCTAAACAAAATGATTTGTTTCAAAATATTTATTGCATTTAGTTTATACTCTTCATACGATTGCAAATAACTATAGTTGACAATCATTTTATATACTCCTTGGAGAAACATTAATTTAATGCATGCGTTCTTTTACTAATTTGTCTTTGTCTATTAACAAATTTATCATACATCCATCTTTTATATTTCTTATTACATCGATGAATAACTTTTAAATAAAGTTAGTTAAAATATTAAAGATTTCATGAGGTAATGATAATATTCTATGTTGAACAATACATTCATTTTTTACTAAACGAAAAAAAAATATTATAATTATTTTGGACGTTTACCAAAAATATTTCTGTAATAAATCAATTACTAATTCATTAGTGATGGGAAGTAACTATGTTACTTTGATTTATGATTTTATACTGATTTGAATAATACTGCATTGTAATTATTTATCAAGACTATTATTAATAATGGTGACAAATAATTTATATTGAATCGACTGTTTCATCATTTTATCTTATTCTTGGCAGTTTATATTACTGTAGTGAAGGTTTAGAAGTTAATATGTCAATTACAAATGCAAAAAAAAATATAAAATTTAAAAAAAAAGAAATGTGAAATCGGATATAGAATAAATTATTCAATATTTGATATTATTTTGATATTGTATTTTTTGTCATTTCGTAAATCATATTGAATTATATTAAATGTTATACAATTTGTTTACATTAAATGCACTGAAGACATTTATAAAGTCATTTGAATCTGAAGAGTTGTTATCAACTTCATTAATTGATTTTCATTTCAATTTCAAAAAAAATATATGACAAACAACAAATTATAAATGTTTCTAAATTTGGAAAGTCATTTTTGACGCGATATTTCCAATATTTGCTCCTCTCCTTTTATATATGTATAGATGGTGACAAATAATTTATATTGAATTGATTGTTTCATCATTTAATCTTATTCTTGGGAGTTTATATTACTGTGATGAAGGTTTAGAAGTTAATATGTCAATTACAAATGCAAAAAAATATATAATTAAAAAAAAAAAGAAATGTGTAATAGGATATAGAAGAAATTATTAAATATTTGATATTATTTTGATATTGTATTTTTTGTCATTTCGTAAATCATATTGAACTATATTAAATGTTATACAATTTTTTTACATTAAATGCACTGAAGACATTTATAAAGTCATTTGAATCTGAAGAGTTGTTATCAACTTCATTAATTGATTTTCATTTCAATTTCAAAAAAAAAAGACAAATATACAAATTATAAATGTTTCTAAATTTGGAAAGTCATTTTTTGCGGGATATTTCCAATATTTGCTCCTCTCCTTTTATATATGTATAGATTTCGAATGGAACCCAATCGTCCTTTACCTCATACAATGGCCACACCTTAAAGCCCCAATCATAATTGAACCAAGTAGAAACCGAAGCAACCTACATCTGCATCAAAGTTAGCAAAAAGAACCTACAACAATAACCTCCATGGATAAGGAACAAAAATGAAAAACATACTAAGGAGTAAAAGTTCTAATGTGTACATCCAAACAATGTGTACATCCAAACAAGTAAGAAAAAGTTACTCGAGGAGAAATGTCACCACCACCACCGTCTCCTCCCAGGATCCCTCCTCCCTCCCTCCCTTTTGGCTACCTCGTTTGCCGCCACTGGTCTCAACAATTGATAATCTAGAAGGAGAAATACAGATCTAGGAGGAGAAATACAGATCCAGAAGAAGAAATACAGATCTTGAAATTCACAATTGATGATTACAGAAAGAATAAATTTTAAAATTTCAATAGATTTGACAAAACCTAAAATAAATCTAGAAGGAGAAATACAAATCTTGAAATTAACAGGGTATTCATTCTTGCTACATAGTCAATAGGGCTGATTCGATTCAATTTTCATTTGATATATAGATGTTTGAAGTTAAAATATCATTCTTGGTATCTAGATCGACATAGACAGGCAGGCAGGCAGCCACGACGGTGTTAATAAGATTTTCGACTTATAGATCAAGTAGATGGAGTGGGAGTAACCTATCTCACCAAATCAGATCTTTATCAAGCAGTGCAATCACTGCAGATGGTAGTATCGTGCCCCAAGATTTCTTGCCTTCATCGGTGAGTGCATCATTGGAAGTGTGGAAGTTGCTGACAAGATTCATTGGCTTCGTCGGTGAGTGTGGTGTTGGAAGTGTGGAAGTCGCTGACGACGGGTCACCATGCATGGTGAAGAGGCAGTTGGCGGAGATCGAGATATAAGGGCTGAGTAATTATTGAAAATTCCAATTTTAGGCTGTATATTTTTTATTTTCTTTATTTGATCTTTTAAATTGGTTCAAAGCACCTTTTTGTTTATAAATATTACTAGGGAGCCCATAAATTTTTATGGTGTAAGAAAGGGTATGTTCGGATTTTCGTAAAAATTTTAGACTTAAATCGCAATTTGGTCACCCTACTTTTTCACTTTTTACAATATGATCACTCTACAATTTTTTTTTTCTATTTCATCATTGTACTTCACCACATATAACACGTTAATCGCTTCATTCAAAAAATTGGATGGAAAGCTTTAAAATTTTAGAGAAACACGAAAATACCATAATTCTTCATCGCAACAGAGGCAACCCTACCATACGGAAGGGTATTCCATTGATTCATACTCATGAACCCTAGCCCTGTCTTTCTCCTCCTTCAATTACTCCAGAGTCTTCACAATTTTTTCCTCCTCAGCTCCATTCCTAAATTTATCTTTTCCTTTCCTTCGGGAAAACTGATTTCTCTTTGATTTCTTCTTTGGTCTCTTCTCTTTTTTTCGCTCCCTCGCATCGAATCCCCATAGGATATGGTAGAAAATCTCAAGAAAATCCTTGAAGTAGCCAAACTCGGCAATGACTTTGACATTGGAAGCGAGGGTTTTGGGGTAGCTGTAAGGGTATTTTAGGCATTGCCTAATTTATCTTGTCTTCACTCTCTTGGTCAAAATAGGATGTTATATTGGTATTATTGTGGTAGGATTCAATTAGGATTCTCTTTTTAGATTTAGGTGATATTTTTGGTAATTAAATCTTTGCATAAGTGTTTAGTTATTGATGGTATCAAATTAGGAAACAAAATCTTGTATATCTTTTGGTTTAATTTCCTTCCTAGTAGGATGTGTTGTTTTGTCGTGTATTTGCAGGATTCCTTGGTGTCTTGGTTTACAAGTCGTTGCAGCCTATATATAGAAGAGAAGTCGGCGATTTGAGTAGTGCGAGAGAAGCGAGGAGTCTGTGAGAGCTTGAGCGAGAATCGAGATCATATTCGAGTAGTAGTAAGAGATTAAATCGAAGTCTTGTGTGTTGAAATTGAGAGAAGAATTCAACAACTCATACACGAAGACCTTTACGCATTCTGGCTGGCTGGCTGTGTAAAAAGCTTGAGGAACACGACCTTGTGTTTCTGAAGTTTGTGTGTCGTGCTTCGATTTGGTTGATTGTTTCTTGGAAGCTATTCTTGTTTTGATCTTTTCTTCCCACGTTTGTTCTAGTCTTTATGTGGGTTTTGTGATTCTCCAAGATTCTATATCTTGTGAGAATTTTGTGATGCTTGTTTAGGTTTAAAAACGGTTTTTGATTTTAATATAGTTTGTTGCCTTGAGGCGTGATCTACAAGTTTGATACTTGTAGATTGTTTTTAATGTGATTTTACGTCTTACTATGTGCATTTGTTTTAAATCTCAAAACAAAACTTCCATTGCTATTTTACGTGATACACTTTCAGTTCACATTATTCTTGTCATTGTTGCAACATTCAACTGCAACATTGGCGTGTAACATCGTTCCATATTGAGTTTCCGTGGCATTGCGTTCTTTCAATTGGTATCGAGCCAACTCTTGATATCACTAAGAGTCGGAGTGCAAAGGCGTGATGGATTCTCAATATGAGAGCGTGGTTAGATCCTCCTACTCTTACTAATGCTAATTATTCGTATGGAAAGTCAAGATGCGTATCTTCATCAAATCAATTGATGAAAGAGCGTGGCTTCTTGTGTTGAATGGTTGGAGTCCCCCAAAGCTGTTGATTCGATGGTGATGTCAAAATCACAAAGTGCAGTGGACCAACGATGATAGGAACACAACATCTTTTAACTCAAAAGCCTTGTGCGCAATCTATAAGGCCTTAGGCGCAAATACTTTTAGAGTAATAGCAATTACGAATCTGCCAAAGATGTGTGGGAGGCCCTTCAAACCTTATGTGAAGGACACGGGTGTCAGTTCCTCTAAGCTAAGAATGTTAACGACTCGGTTTGAGAACACAAGGATGCAAGAGTCGAGGACATAATGACATATTATGGAAGACTTCTTGATCTATCAGTGCTTTTAGCCTTAGGAGATCCTATTACAAATGAGCGTCTTGTCGGTAAGATGATGAGGACTTTGCACGAAAGGTTCAATGTCAAGATATGTGCTATTGAAGAAGCACATGATATTGACAAGATGAGTTTTGAAAGATTGGTGGATTCTTCAAAACTTTGAATTGAACCTAAGCGATCAAATAAAAAACAAAGGCAAAGGTGTCTCATCATCTTCCACACTTGGGAAAAACATTGCATTGCTATCAATCTGTCATGTGATTTGCTTGAAATCAAAGGACATTGATGAGTCGATTTTGGAGAAGAATCAATTGCTCTATTGACTACTAAATTCAAAAAAATTTGAAAAATAAAAGTCAAAATAGAACTCCATCATCAAGCTCGAAAAATAATTTCAAACTGATTACGTGAAATTTGTTCCCAAAGAACAATCCTTTCAATCCCTGAAAAACCCTTCACAAATCCTTTTGCTTCTAAGTCATCCTACAATGGTAAGAATCTTGATTCTATCCATCAATGTAGAGAATGTCAAGGTTTTGGACACTATGCAAACCAATGTGCTAACACTTTAAGAAAGAAAGGATTGAATTTTGCAACTTTGAGTGATAGTGATGGAGAAGATCCAGGTGATCTTATCACCTTGAATGCGGTTTATGATTCGATTCGAAAAATGCAGTTGGTTCAGCAAATGAGTCACCCGATGTTGCAACATCGGGAGTAACATCGGGAGAAACATTGTGCGAAACAAGAACATTTTTTTCTGTTTTAATTCCACGGTTGCAGAGGATGACGGACATTCAGATTCAGATCTCTTTGGAAGGGTACAAGGAGGCGCAAGGATTGGGAGAAAAGGGCTCATCAAGTTACACTACTTGGTAAGGCAAATGAGCTGGCTGAAAAAGGCCAACGAGGATCAAAAGAATGCATAATCAGGTGGAAGGAGTCCTAAGTAGAAAGGATGTGGAAATTGAGCGGTTAAAGGAGCAACTTGCTCAGCGAGCAACAACGACCAAGTGGAATTCGAGCAAGCAGAAGGTTGAAGATCTAAATTACAGTAACTCTTCGGATCAGGTATTGGTTTTGTCCCTAAGGTGTTTGTGAAAGAAGGAGAAGGAACATCGGAACTAAACAAACCGATGAAAGCTTTCTGAAGCGTTTTACGTGAAAAACCAAGAGTAAGAAGGAAAAATTATGTTTGTCACTTACGTAAAGCTTTGGTCACATACTGACCTTTTGCTTTCGAAAAGGCAATGTATGAGAATGAAAAGAGGCAAGAATTCTTTGGAAAAGCTCATTGGCGAGCGAGAATGAAGCAACCAATCGCCCGACCAATGCGACAACATTGGCAGAAACATTGGAAGCCTCATTCAAAGGCAAATCATAATTTTTTTCAAAAACCTCAACCCAAAACAGTCAAAAAAATGTGGGTTCCAAAAACATGTGATGAAAAATGTAGAGCCAAATACTGTGAGCCATTTGACATCTGCCCTGGCGCCTCCATGTCACATGATGAAAAATGCAATGTTACATTTACTTCCTTAAAATCTCATGTTCTTTGGATCACGGTATTTCGATAGTGGTTGTTCTAGACATATGACAGGTGCGGTGAGAATTTGAAGGAATATGTAAGTATTAATGGTGGTTCTGTGACCTATGGTGGTGGTGCAAAAGGGAAAATTGTAGGTAAAGGAACATTGAACGTTGAAGGTCTTCCAAACCTCAAAAACGTTTACCATGTGGAAGGCCTTAAGACAAACCTGATCAGTATAAGTCAGTTGTGTGATGATGATCTTCAGGTAAGATTTGACAAACATTCTTGTGAGGTTCTTGATCATAATAACAAATGTCTTCTGACAGGTTTAAGATCGTCGATAAGCGTTACTTGTTCAACAATACCCATTTATGTCAAAAAGCAAGTATTGATGTAACGGAGATCTCGGCACCGAAACTTGGTCACATGAGTTTTCGTGAATGGCTCGATGAACTTGTGAGGCATGATGCTGTTAAAGGGTTACCAAATCTGGAAAGGAACTACTCAAAGGTATGTGGTTCGTGTCAAAAAGGTAAACAAGTCAAGGCCTCACATCTTCCCATCACACAATGCTCCACTTCTAGATGCTTGGAGATGATTCATACTGACCTTATGGGTCCCATTGAGGTAGAAAGCCTAGGTAAGAAAAAGTATACCTTTGTCTGTGTAGATGACTTCTCTAGATATACTTGGGTAATATTTTTAAGAGAGTCGAAACTTTGAGGCTTTCAAAATTTGGTACACCCGTGTTATGAACTTGTATGATCTAAAACTCACTAGGATTAGATCAGATCATGGCACGGAATATGAAAATGCATCCTTTTCTAATTATTGTGCCTCTAATGGTATCTCTCATGAATTCTCTGCTCCCAAAACTCCACAACAAAATGGAGTGGCGGAGAGAAAGAACAGGACATTACAAGAAATGGCTAGGGTAATGTTACATTCAAAAAATTTGGCTAAAAGATTTTGGGTGAAGCATTGAACAACCGCTTGTCATATTGGAAATAGGGTCTTCTTGAGACCAGGTAGCACAATGACACCTTACGAAATTTTTCTTGGGAAGAAACCTACCTTGAAATATTTTCATGTGTTTGGCTGTGTGTGTTATCTGCTCAATGATAGAGATCAACTTTCCAAGTTTGACTCTAAGAGTGATAAATGTGTTTTTATGGGATATTCCACAAATAGTCGTGCATATAGAGTTTTTAATCTTTGAACTAAGACTATTATGGAATCCATGAATATCGTTTTTGATGACTTAACTGGTCTTGGTCACAAAACTTCTGAGGAAGATGTTTCAGGGATTTTGAAGTTTGGAGACTTTGATCCTGAATTCGATGCTAAATCCAGTAGTTCGGGAGCGAGACATACGCATTCAGCGTATCTGAGTGGTTCAGATGAAAAAGTTCAGGAGTTGTCACCCAATGTTGTTCCGGATGTTGTTCCGGATGTTGCAACATCGGGAGAAACATTGTCTACAGAACCGGCAGGAAAAGAAGGCGCTGGAACAGATTCAAATCAGGAAGATGATCAGTCCAGATTGACTGATCAGGAAATTGACATTCCCAGCAAAATTCAGAGAAACCATCCACTCACTCAAGTTATAGGTAATGTAAAAGATGGTGTGTCAACAAGAAAGAAAGGTAAAGTGGACTACAAGAAACTAGCATGCATGACCACTCTTGAATTTGATGATATACATGCTTCGTGTTTTGTTTCCACTGTTGAACCTAAAAATGTGCAAGAGGCCCTTAGAGATGAAAGATGGATAAATGCCATGCAAGAGGAACTAGATCAATTTTCAAAAAATGATGTGTGGTATCTAGTTCCCAGACCCACTTCAATAAATGTTATTGGAACTAAATGGATTTTCAAAAACAAAACGAATGAAGTGGGAGAAATAATGAGGAATAAAGCTAGATTGGTAGCTCAAGGGTATACACAGGTTGAGGGGGTGGACTTTGATGAAACCTTTGCACCTGTAGCCCGTATTGAGTCTATCCGTCTACTTCTTGCAATTGCTTGTTTCCTTGACATTACTCTTCAACAAATGGATGTGAAGAGTGCTTTTTTGAATGGGATTCTTGAGGAAGAAGTTTTTGTGGAACAGCCAAAAGGATTTGAGGATCCCCATAAACCCAATCATGTGTTTAAATTGAAAAAGGCTTTGTATGGTCTCAAACAAGCTCCTAGAGCTTGGTACGGTAGGCTTACAGATCACCTTTTACAAAGTGGGTTTAAAAGGGGAGAGGTGGATAAAACATTGTTCATTCAAAAACAAGATAAACATATTTTGATTGCTCAAATTTATGTGGATGACATCGTGTTTGGATCCACCTCCAAATCCTTGGAAAAAGAATTTGTGCATTGCATGACATCCACATTTGAAATGAGCATGGTAGGTGAATTGACATATTTCTTAGGCATCCAGATCAAACAATCACATGAAGGGATGTTCATTTCTCAAGCCAAGTACTCTCTAAACTTGGTGAAGAAATTCGATCTTGAGAATGGAAAACATAAAAAGACCCCTATGGGTACATCCAACAAACTTAATAAAGATGAAAAATCAGAAAGTGTTGATCCTACCTTGTATAGAAGTATGATAGGAAGTTTGCTGTATTTAACGCCACTGTCCGAGATATCATGCATAGTGTGTGTTTGTGTGCAAGGTATCAAGCAAACCCCAAAGTTTCTCACCTAAAAGCTGTCAAAAGAATCATTCGATATGTTGGCACTACAAGAAAAATGAGATATTGTGACACTTTGTTTGAGGCTTTTTTCGAAAAGCCTCATAAAGCTATCTATTAAGGCTTTTATAAGTGTCATTTTACAAGTTATCAATTATATTTTGAAAAGCCTCATAAAGTTATCTGTTATGGCTTTTATAAGTGTCATTTTACAAAAAAATTAAATTACTTTTTGAAAAGCCTCCTAAAGTGTCTATTGAGGCTTTTTTAAGTGTTGTTTAATTTATTATGATGTTGAGGCACTTGATAATTAACACAATTTTTGGTTTCCGCCCGATAATTCAAGAATACGCGGGTTTTTTCTACTTTTCCCTTTCCCGCACAATTTTTACTTTTCGTCTTTCCCTCACTAGTTATTTGCCCCCTTTCCCAGTTGATGTCTTCTCCTCTCCTTGCCTTCTAGAAATTCCCTCACGTCAGATTCACATTGAGAAGAAAAAACTAGGGCGCCTTTGAAAGTCGGACAAAGAATTGCTCCAGTTTCATGCGTTAAGCCAGGTATTATTCGATTCGTTTACATTTGCAAATTAGGGTTTCCTCTGTGGATAGAGTGCTAATGACTTTGGGCCGTTTCTTATTGCGATCAAGATTATCATCTGTACATTTGGTTGCTATTGTCTTGAATGATTTGATTACTGATAGTAGAGATATAACTAGGATTTTATTTAAAGTGATAATGATTGAGTTACACGACTCAATAATTTATTGGTTTCCTGCTTTTATTTGCTTGATTGCATTTTCTTTGGTGCTGTTTGTTCTTAAATAGACTGCAAAAGAATCTCTTTTGCTCTTGGTAATTTTGTTGTATCAATACCCTTTTTGGAGAGTTTCATAGTGGTTGATGCGAATGGTCTTCTCGCTTGGTTCAAAATGATGACTCTGTGTAATTTATAAACTTGAAGAGTCTGATTAAGATATTCTTCAAGATCATGTTGTTTTGGGGAGCCAATCCAACGATAACCCTCATTATGTTCTCAAGCATTGCCCTTTGTTTAACAGTAACCCTCATTATGTTGTTTTGGGGAGCCAATCCAATGGTAACTATTAATCGTTTCTTTGATGCTTTCTAGGTAGATCCTAAAGACATTTGAAGTAGAGTTATCCTTGGTAATTTCTAGTTAAATTGAATTTGAATATTGCAAAAAATAAAAAGCATGAATAAAAAACAATGCAACGAAGGATTAGCCTATAAAAGGAGCAACGTTGCCCCATCACAGTTGGTTAGTATCTGCTATATAGGGTAAAACATGAGTTCTCACTTGGTTCACATGTACTTGCTTACTTCACATGTCATGTTCGTCAACAAAACCTTCGGTGACTCTCGGCGATGGGATCGATTACCCCAAGCCGATCATGTTCTGTAATGGTCAAACAACCAAACAAACTATTTAAGACCGAGCACCGCCGACCCTATTATTTTAGCTTGAATTGAATTTGAATTGGTTTCCTTTTCATGATTAGCCATGATTGACTAAGTTTAATTTGTTGTGAAAGTGTAGTAATTTATTATTTACTTTTTCTTCATAAAAAAATGCCATGTCATAAATTAGTTTTTAAATTTAATAAAAAATATCCCGATTGACTGATTGAGGGTTTAATGTTAGGATGTTTCACATAGAAAGGGGTACATTCTTTTCTACCATATAGATGTGTGTGCGTGGGGTGTGTGTATATATATTTGTGTGTGTGTGTGTGTGTTTGTTTATTGCCAACTTATGACTTTCATATTGGCTTTTAACTCTTGAGATATCATTATAGTATTTGTTTTTCTTCTTATAATATTGATTTACAGCTCATCGCCATATTGAAGTGACAAATATGAATGCATACAGTAGTAGGTCTCACACAATTTTTGCCTGGTAGGCTTACTACTCCCTTTTCTCTTCTACCATTTGATTGAGAAAATTGTTTGTGCTAATTTTTCTGCTGATGCAGATAATTGAGAGTAGGGAAAGAACTGAAGATGAATATGCTGATAATTCATGCGATGTCGTTCGCGTATCTGGTCTGGTATGCAATTATTGAATTTATCCATACCGCAGATTTGATACTCTATTTTTTCTGGTCTTTTCTTGCATTATGCGTGTTTGTGTCTACTTAGAACTTGGTGGACCTTACTGGTTCTGGAGCGTCTTTGCAAAGATTGGTTCAGAAGTTGTTCGTTTGAAAGAGGGTTCTCACATTAACAAAAGCCTGATGACACTTAGAACTGTAATAAAAAAACTTAGTCAAGGTGCTGAAAGTCAGGGGTAGGTTTGCAAATTCCATAGAGCATAATTGTTTGAGATCATTTTGCCTCCATAATCATGTTATGTGTCTCAATATTTGATGCAGGAGTCATGTTCCTTAT
Source organism: Codonopsis lanceolata (assembly GCA_013146195.2). Classification (NCBI taxonomy): domain Eukaryota; kingdom Viridiplantae; phylum Streptophyta; class Magnoliopsida; order Asterales; family Campanulaceae; genus Codonopsis; species Codonopsis lanceolata. The sequence goes on along the minus strand of CM028377.1, from coordinate 56,729,143 downwards.
CGTGACAGTAAACTTACACGTATTTTGCAACCTGCACTAGGTGGAAATGCAAATACAACGATCATATGCAATATTACTCTTGCACAGGTGAACATAAGCTCTGTAAATTTGCAATTGATAAACCTTCCTCCACATTTTAGGAATTCTATCACACTATTAAAGGGACTGAGATTGTAACCTGTGCGCTGGTTTGACTAAGTTTCCCAAGCAACCTATCCCTTCATTTATATAGTTCAATTTGTGTTCTTGGATTACATACTGATCATGTTTCACAAGGTATGCAAAGCATGGTTGTAAAATATGTATATTGATTTAACTTTGGGTCAAGATGTACATGTTTTCATCTCAACAGTCGACACCTTGTATGACGAAGTAACTGCAGTTCCAATGATTTGTTAACTCAAGAAAGTTTTGGTCATTAAAACCGAACATTTTACCGACAATGTTTATGTTGAATTGATTTGCTTGAAATCACATAGTAAATGGTCTGTCTTTCAGTAACATTTATAGCTACTTGTACAACAACCTATATAAAGAGAACATATTAAGTGCAATTACTTTCTTGTTCTAGTATTTTTCCTCCTGAGCTTTGGTTGCCTTCATGGTTTTCCCAACTAGGAGAGAATCAAAACATTCTCACCTTGTTCTTCTTCTTGAACAAAGAATAAAAGGTGTTGATGCATGCTTAACTGGGTATTACCAGCTTAGTCTTGCTGTGATATCCTCAAGTGAATCAGACCTAAAACATTTTATAGTAAGATTTTATAAGAGTCAAAGTATGTAAAACAAAGTTAATGTCAATTTCTCAAAATACTGGAATAACTCGTGCTCATTAGTTAGCACTTTGGAAAACAATTTTATGTTTAAAATTTTCAATCTATCTGCAACTCTTTAATACTTGGGGAAAGCATCCTTATTGCTTAGATGAAGAGTGATATAAGGTGTTTTAAGTTGCCATATTTTTAACCTTGGAATGAAATTACTTGTAGCTTTTAATGTTTTTGTCCCTGTAAAATAGAGTATCATGAGACAGACTCAGCAAGTGCACCATGAGAACGATGACATATCTCAATCGATCATGCTCTGGACTTTCAACTATATCCATTCATATAGGTTCATACGATCTCGATTGCCTTTATGATGACTAAATTTTGTAAACTATTTCCATTATCCCCACGAAGTGCTTATGCTCTGGACTTTCAACCCCTCCTCTTCCTCTAGAAGAATTTTAGGACATCCTGTTACAGCTTATTGATGGGCTATTTTTATTAAATAGATTAGATCCTTTTTTTCTCTCTTTTTCCTATCTATTTCTCTCACTCTTCCCTATTCTCTAACAGATATACTGGAATGACATTCTCAATAGCTTTTCTCTGCATGACTGATCTCAATCGATTATGAAAAGAACTTAAGGGAGGGTATGCTAATGAGTAAAGGAATTCCTTGTCTCTCTCAAGATAGCTGGTTTTAGAGTCAAATGAGAAATTTCTCGTACTTAATCAGTTACGTTAGGTATATGCTTAACACATGGTTTTCTCTTGTTGTTAAAACTTGACCAACTCCATTTCATAAATATTCTTTGGATTATACATTTCGAATGTAGTCCCTCTTTCAAGTCAATGGATTGGTCTATAATTTTTTTTTTATTCTAAGAGGATAAGTTTTTCTCTTGAGAGTTGGCGTGAACCTAAGAGCATCTTATCCTATGATCCTATCTCCGATTCACACTATGTATGTGATGTAGAGTTTTTTGTTCTCATCAGTGCTAATTTAATTATTTAATTCTTTCTTTGAATGTGCCAATGTGCATTTTCCATAATTTTTGTAATTATATAGGCATAATGTTTTTTTCAGGAGCAAAGTTTTCCCATTTAAGAGCAAAGTTTTTTTTCTACCAGAATGTCTTATATAGGCATCATTTTTTTCGGAACTACATTTACCTTTCGTTGAGTAGTTCTTTCGAACTACATTATTCAATTCGAAAAAGGGTTTGGGGATGGGAAAGCTGAATTAACAGCATCCATCAACGGGATTACAGCTGCTTCACTTTGATTAGCTTTCCAGACCTTGAATTTTGAGGCATATGGAGTTCCCTGGCTCCAAGCCTTCAGCAATTTAGGCGACAGAGGCCCGTTCCTTTCACCATTTGGTCCTAAACAATGCCATACATTGCCTTCATGATCCTCCAGCTTCCTTTACTTTTATATAGTAGAACTTAACTTGTCATGACCATCGTCACTGCGCTTTTCACAGTTTTAGGCTCTACATCTGCTTCTTGTTTCTTTGTTGAGCTAGCAAGACAAGCATTCTGACTCTATAGATCTTTGCATTCAAGAAGGCCACACTTTTCGGCGTGCTTCAAGAACATATGCTTTTAGGCGGTTTGCATCACCTCGGGAACAAACATTTGACGATGTGTTGGTAGTTTCCCTTTCTGTGCAGGTGTTTCAGGCTCAAGTGTCGCTCCTTCTAGAGAAGATTCATCCACTTGATGTTTCCTCTTTTCTGCAACAAATAAACAAACAAATCAAACCAACATTTCAAAGGTGACCTAAGGTTTTTCTTTTGGCATCATCAATCTGTAAATTTCTGAAGAAGAGTACTCAACACCCACTACGTCAACACCCACTACGTCTCTTACTTTCTCTCTTTAACGTGACTATCTATTTTCGTTTCGATTTTCATTTATTTTGCAAATTTCTGATCAATTTCTTGATAATCAATTCTATTATTTACTTGGGGTTCTTAATTAAATAACATTCTGATTTGAATTTAATTTGATTTCTCATTTATGTTTCGATGAACTCGATTCTTTGCTTAGGTGATTGGGCTCTCTGACTCTAGGTTACAATTTTTGTTTGTGGAGAAAATGTTCAATTCACAGTAAATCTTGAAATGTGTGTTCGTTTAGATTAATGATGGTGTTTATCCCCCTTTAATTTTGGGCTGTTTCCTGTTGGTGCATGTTTAAAATTGACAAGTACATGAGTTGTTCCCTTCCAGTTTTCAAATATGTGGGTTTACAGGTAAGGTTTTTCAAGGAAGATATTACTGTTTCATTGCACAATGTCATCGAATGGTGAATGTGTATACTATTTTGATATTTTCCATATAGACTTGAATGAATTCGTTGTTTACAAAATGATGATCTCTCCATCCAAAAAACGGTTACATTTGAAAAGTCAAACCTTTTTAATATGTCCTTTTACTTCTATGTATTTCCGTCAAATTGTACTAAGGTAATATATTTATTTGTATGACACAAAGAAGAAATATTTTAACACTTTCATTTCTTGAGCTCATTCAGGGTGAAAAGGATGGTTAATGATTTGGAAGGCCTCCGTAGAAGAGTGGCATTAGTGCCACTTAAGGATTGACACGAAAAGTCAAGTCTGACCTATCCTTTTTGAAAGCAAAGCTCGCGACTGGACAATACAAACCTTCTTTGATATTGCAGCAATTATATTTTGGAGGTGCTACCCTCGTAAGTTTCTCTCTTCATCTCTCTATCTGATTTTTTTTTCCTTTATCAATTTGAAAATTGGGCTCTTTTAGTGTTTAATTCCAAAGCATGATACAAGGCACCACTCCACAAATTGTGGTGAAACAAACTCATTGAGCTAGGTAATATAAGATACACCTTTCAACTAAAAAAGTAGCTAAATTAATAGCCTTAGCCCCCGTCACCCCTTAAATACTTCAGTTAATGGTAGACCTCAAAGAAGCTTTAATCTGCCATGAAAGGCGCTCTCAATGCTCGCAGATAATTTACTCTCATCCAAGCCATTCCAACGAGATCCAATTTAGCGGGCAGGTAACAATAAGATGTGTGCCTACGCCTTCCTTCTCAGTAAGATGTGATCTACCTAAGGACCTTTTCATCTGTTGTATATACCATTATGTAAGTTGATTCCATCCTAGCCCTCTCTTTATGGCATTCAGCTACTATTGAAAAGTGAACAGGTACCACCTTCAGGATATCTAGCACTTCTTCAATGGGCTTGATAGTGTGCATCTGCATGTGGTCCTAAAGCTATTTTTTCTATTGTTGATAAATTGGGCATTGGGCTCACATTGAGATAAATATAGTATAACATTGTATCCCAAAGTCAAAAAAGAACAATAATGCAGCAAAATATTCTAAATATTACAAAAAATTAAGAACAAAAACCCCTCTACAAAATCTTGTGCTCTTGAGTAACGAATGACACATGATAAAGGACCCTCTCTTTCGCCTTTGTTTTCGCTTGGTATTTGGAACCCATTATCCCACCACCCCATTTCTTCCGGTACTCGTCGTACTTATCATTGAAGTTGGCCTTAATCGCCTCCAAGATTTTACTGAACTCCATTTTGTCTTCCTTCTCGACTGTTGTCAAGCAAAGCACTGCAGCAGTTTTCTTGTGGACAATAGTTCCCAATCGTGACTTTCCCTTCACAATGCAATAAGGGATCTCCATCTTTCTGCACAATACAGGTAGCCAGACAACGAGCTCAATTGGATCGACATCATGAGCAATAACTACCAATTGTGCTTTATTCTATTCAATGAGATAGGTGACATGGTTCAACATGTACTTCACGACAATAGGAAGAATGGAGTGTATTAATAACTATCTTCGTTCTTAAATAATAGTCATGTTTGACTGGACACACTCTGATTAAGAAAAACTAATTAAATCTATTATAAATACTAGTTTTTGCACCAACATATATCTTTTTCAACTAAACTATACATAAACAAAATGAATAGCAAAAACAAAATTAGAAGATGAATGGTGTGTATTAATAACTATCTTCGTTCTTAATCGATAAATAATTGCCTTCAATTTTCTTGCTGGGCATTGATTTTTTTAAATTTTTTTGGAGCTTTTTAATTCTAGATATTACTACTAATAAAGTTGTTATTATGTCTTCAGAGTTCAGACCTATACTTTTTAATTATTAGTGTATGATGATTTTTTCTTTTACATGGTTGATCATGTCTTATTTTATTCACATAATTTTTCTTCATTTCTCCCTATTTCTTTTGGACATTTTGTTGTGTGTGCAGCAAATATTGGTTCATATCGGTGAGAGTGAAGCAAACAAGCATAGGATGTTGTTGGACCTAGAGAGGGAGTGCTTAGAGGTTTACAGAAGAAAGGTTGAAGATGCTGCAAATGCCAAGGCACGTCTTTACCAGTCAGTTGCTACTAATGAAGCTGAACTCGCTATGCTGATGGCTGCCCTCGGTGATATCAACATTCATTCCCCAGTAAAAGTATGAACTCTAAACATTGATATGTTAATGCTGCCACTTTTCCATCTCTATCCTAACTTTATTTATTTTTCCTTTTCCTTTATCTTGTTTTACTTACCTGTTTCCTATTCCCCTTACCTACCTGACTTTTGCCTTAATTATACGTTTTTTTAAACTTGCTATTCCTTATCTTGGTTGCTTTTAACATCACTTGTTTGCTTTCCAGTTAAAGTATCTTTAATGGGGTTGGCTACTTGATGTCAAATTTTATGTTCTGATGCCATCTATCCCAAAACCTTTTTCGCTCAATAACAAGATAAAGAAACCTATAATTCACTGGGTCATGGGCCTTCTTAAAATCAATTGGCGATTTTACTTTAGTTTAGGGCATGCTTTTCAACTAATTAAAAACCAGTTGCAAAAAATTTACAAAAACTACGTCATTTTTATATATTTTTCAATCCTACTAATTAAAAATCTATTTAATAATGTACTGCAATGTCATTTTGATATATTTTTCAATCCTACTAATCAAAAATCTATATAGAAATGTACTGCAAGTGAAAGTGAAACCGAAAATATTCAAACCAAAGCCTCTCGGTCTCAAAAACTGTTTAAAATTTAGGCGAGATCCTTCCCTCCAATTATTCCCAAAAAAATGTGACTGAAGCAATTTTTCATTGTAATATTAGCTGCAAGCTAATTATGCCCTATATCCATGGCACTTTTTGCTGAACCCTTTTTTGAGTTACAACCAATTTTAATTATGTTTTTAGATTTTGTTGCATTTGCCCTATTTTCTTGTAGTGTTAGCAGCCACAATATTATAGTTAGTCTCATTGGTTTTGTGATTCAGTTTGAATGTCCATTTCATTGGCATGTTTACTATGTAATTGCATAGCCTTAGCTCCATGATACATATTTTGTGGCCTATATCCATCACATGTATTACTTCCCTTGGTCTTCTTGTGATTATTTAAGGAATGAGCAGGATGTCCAACATGGAATCAATGATGTAGTCATACAGCCAACTAATGCATGTTCACCCTTGGCTAGTCTTTCTATAGAAAGTAAATAACTACATTTATGTAAACACTTGAGGTCTGAATTGGTGCTTCATGATTTTTGACAAGCGATCTTCTGTTGAAGTTGACAAAGTCTTGAAATGGATTCATACAGCCTGCCCGGAGTAATTGGTGGTCTTTCTTGTAGTGATTTCTTATAGTCTACCTGATGAAAGGTGTGAATGATGTTGACGAGACCTTTGTTCAATTTTCAGTTCAGTATAGTTATATGCACCGTTGTCTAGAATGAGAAAAATTCTATAATGTTTAAACCTGCTTTCAATTTTTTTTTTTTTTTGGTTCATGTAAATCTGAAATCAACTACTTGTACCATTTCTTGAATGCGTAATCAAGGACCATTCCCATCTGTGCTTATCCTTTTGTTACAAGTGGGATGGAAATTGTATTGCTTTTTATGATGATTTTGTAAAGTGTATCATGCTCTGATTGGAGTTGAATTCTAAATTAAAGTGTATCATGCTCTGATTGTATGTGCATGAATTCTGCTAAATGCTATGAAGGCAGTTTACTGGAATTTGACTACCTCTGTGAAAAGCATGGAAGATTATTTGAACCGTATGTAGAGAAATACCATTTCAATTATAAGTTTTTTTTTGCATGTCCATCATAATTTTTAACCTTGCTCTCTCCTTCACACATACATACGCACAAACACACAGGTATGTGATCCAAATTTTACCATTACTTTTGGTCTCTTTCTCTGATCAAGTTGTTGCCGTTCAAGAAGCTGCTGAATGTGCTGCTTGTGCAATGATGTCTAGTGCATGGGGTGAAGCTTGTCCTTCCATCACTTCTAAAGGTCCTTCACACTCTCCTCGGTAACCTTACACATATAGCACCTACTGACTTATTAAATCAAATGCTGATTTCTTAAGTTTTTTCTCATTAATATTATTGATTATGGCATGTTGTCTTTATTTACTAATTTTGAAAAATTTATATTATTGTCTGAGTAGTGTACCAGTGAGCATTTGCGCCTCATGATGTTCCTAACCAGTACTATTCCCGTAAATAAATACGTGTTGCTTTCGGTCATTGCAACCATCTGGACTCAACTTAGTTTATTTGCATGTATCCTTGGGGAGGAGGGGGGTTTCTCATATTCCTCCACCTTCACTTCTCCTAACCAGTAATGTGAACTATTCTCATAAATCAACACCTATTGCTTGAGGTCATTGAAAGCCTATGGACTCAATTTAGGTTCTCTACATATGTTGCTTTGGGGAGGGGGTAGGTGCGTCCTTATGACTCTACCGCAACCACAACAACAAATCCACCATATGCGTAGGAGTTCTATGTGAGGGTTTTGGTCAAAGGGCAGCATGCACATCTTCTTAACTAGCCAAAAAGCACAAATGGTCCTTTCGTAACTTTTTAAGCTCCTTTAGAGACTATTTGCTTATCATCTCAAAGGTTCATGCACTATTTTGACATTTTCTACTAATTTTGATCAAAACACGCACTTTTTTTGTAAAGTCCACAAGGTTATATAGCAAAGCATGTAGCTCTAAATACATTATCAATGTAGCCAACTGGTCGTGTCATTGGCATAGCAGTATATCAGTATATGTATGTATCACTAATCTAATAGCGGAGCTGAACGAGGCTTGGAGCATATATAAGTACACAAAATAGAATATGGTAGGTCTGATTTCACAGTTAGACTTCCTACTAACCTTTTAGCCTCACAACATTTTGACATATAACAATACCCAAGTCCTCCTAGCCGAAGGATCATCAAGAGAGACAATTTCCCAATTGAACTCAAAATGCATGTTAATCCCCTGTCTTTTCCTAATACTCCCCTGAACTAGTAGGTAGGCCCATCAAAATGGCTTCACGGGACGAAAAAGAAACTCAAGAGTCTTGTAGCTCATTGTAAGGTATGTAACTTCTTCCTTTACATCAAAAGTAGTAAGCAATTTCTACAATTTCTTTATTTTCTTGTGCAACATCTTCAGTTTTCATCCTTAGTGCCAATAATGTGGCTTAAGGTTTGACCTTTGTTTATATAATGATTGGCTTGGTTGCTACTCTGTTGTGTATTAGCTATCCTAGCAATTCTCGTGTGAGTTCAATTCAGTTGTAGTTTTCATGACTTTTGGTAATTATGGATTTAAGTCCATTAATAGTTATAATATTCACCATTTGTTTACTTCTACTAATTTAAATTTGTATATTTTGTAGGTAACACCGTTGCATTTTGACTCAAGCTAGTTGCATCTCAAAATGCTGAGCATCGAGAACTTCTTATATTAGTTAGGATGAATGACAAATGATGTTTTATAAATGTGGTATATTAATTATTTTTGTTCCTGTGACAATGACCATGCATGGTTAGTTTTAATTTAATATGCTTAGATAATCGAATGATTTGGTCTTGACAATGTAATTAAAGTGTCGGTGACTAATATTATAATAGCATTTTGATGATTACGTATGTGTGTTTGTTGTACGTTTTGCTATTTTTTCATATTTTGTTTATAGATAGAATTACAGTAGCATTAAAATAAATTGATGAGCATGGATGTTATTACCCTTTAAGGGCTCTTTTAAGTTATTTGAATATTACTAAATAAGGCCTTTTGAAGTGTCATAATAGCTGGTGTCAAAACAATCATTATATATTTGTTAACGAGGCACTTTGAAGCACCTTAATACCAAACCGTAGAACAGCCTTTATAGATTAGCTATTGAGGCACTTTTAGGTGTCATTTTAATAGTCTTATTGAGGCATTTGAAGGTAGTTAATACAGTTTGAATTTTTTTAAGCGACACTTGTAAGAGTCACAATAGTTAATTTTTCACATTTTGAATTACTTTATAGGACACTTGTAAGTGACACTATTGAAAATATATTGAGGCTTTTACATGAGCCTCAATATGTTGTAGTTTATTAAAGCACTTGAAAAAGCCTTAATAGTCTATTGGGGCTTCAAAACACGCGACACTTGGACCAAGTGCCCCAAGGTTCAAAAAGCCTCAATAGGGTACCTATCGAGGCATTTTTAAGAGCCTCGAAAGACATAATTTGTTGTAGTGACACTAGCTAGGATTCTCAAGAGAAATCAAAGCAATCTCCAATGTAGTTGTGAATGTAGCTACAATGAGAATAACAATGATCGTATATTAACAATGAAGACAAGATATAAAAATAGTGAAACCGAATGCAAAGTTAACCAAAACAATCTACAAGATAATACTTGTAGATCTAGCCTCATGGCCAAAATGATTTCACTTAAAACGATGAATTGTTTTACAAAAACTATGTGAAATCAATCACAAAAATATTCTCACAAGACAACAAGTCTTGGAGAACAAAAACCCCACATAAAAAAGTAGACAAAACGTGGATGAAATAAAAACGGCTTTCCTAAACCGAAATAGGGAGACAAAACAATTTTCCAGAATTCCAATGTTACTGCCAATGTTATAACATCAACAGCATCAGACAAACTACTGCACTTCTGGACTGAATAACAGCTTCTGAACTCCTTTCTTCTGATCACAGCTTTATGGCTTTTATTCTCTCTCTCAAGCTCTGCACAAAACTCGTATCCTTGCTCCTGTATATATAGCATCGAAGACCTACACACACACAAAAGTAATCCATCTACTACAAGGAAAAAGATTAGCAACAAGGAAAGACCAACAATTTACCAAATCCATGGAAGTAATTACCAAATATAAAAGGAGTCAAGGTTCACGGATTTGACGAGGATTTATAACAAGATTTTGTTTCCAAAAATGATGAACCATAATCTAATAAAAGATTGTGTTTCCAAAAATGACTCCTAAACTTTAGGACCAAAAAACCAAAAAATCTTTAGGAAAATTTTGTTTCCAAAATAACATCTAAGGATTTTGTTTCCAAAAATCCACCAAAACTTTATGACCAAGAAAGGTGAAAACAAGACCAAAATAGGTCATACATATTTTGCCCTTACAATCTCCCCCTTTGTTGAGCCTTTCTGGTCAAATCAAAAGACAAGTGTTTATTCAACACCAATCAAACCATCTAACCTGCATAGGTTAGAAAATCTCATCTCCCCCTGAATTTGTGCAAGGTATAAAATCAGAAATCATTTACTAAACACAAATCAGAATATACCAATGATGCAATCACATGCATACAAAACAAACATGATGACATTACAAGGAATCAGATTCATCATCATCACCAAAAACACTTGATCTCTCTCCCCCTATTTGACCGGAAAAGGAAAAGGGATAAACAATTTTTTAGGAATTCTAAAAAATCCAAGATTTTGAAAAACACAATTAAGTGTTCATCAAATTTGATCACACCCCTAGCAATAACTAAGCACATCATATCCAGATTCAATACCTCTTAGTATCCCACAAAAATTAGACAACCACTAAATATTTTTCAACATGGAGATTTTTGGAAATTTATTTGTACAATTTATTTTAAGACAAAATTTCACCAAGCTGATATCGTTACGAACAATGCATGTCCTAAAATTTTATGCCTAAAAACATGATAACTAAAAGCTAGGTAAAAGAAAAAAAATGCAATCACACACAAGTGATAAAGACCAGATCAAAGGATGTAGTTCCTAATGTAACTGCATTGGGAGATGCATTCGCCGAAATTGTGATTTTATTTTCAATTTTGTTTTTTTTTTGTTTTTGTTTTTGTTTTCTCAACCAGATTTCTCTCCCAAGATCATAAATTTTTCACAACAAAAATCCATAGGTACTTTATTTCCCTAGGAATGTAGCTCTACTTTATTTCAAGCTATAAAAACATGCCACTTGGAACCTTTCACACTATTTATCAAGGGTAGCCATTTTGCTTTTGATCAACCCATGAAATCCAATTATTCATAGTCCCAAAATAAAGGTGCCACAACCTTGTTCATAGGTAGCTATTTTCCGTTAGGTAGCTTTCACACTTTTTCAATTAAGGGGAGTCAATTTTCTCAAGATCAACCCATGAAAGCCTAAGCTCCATAGTACCTTGACAAATTGCAGCATCCCAAAAATTTCAAAAGGTAGCTCTTTCCTTTGTGGACTTCAAACATACTTAAGAACTGGGAGAGAGAGAGAATCATAACAAAAAAATCACAATTGATTTTGAATGAAATTCCCAAGCAACCACAAGAGGCACATACATGTGAAACAATGATCTAGAGTGCCCTCTAAAAACAAAATGCAAGCATGCCTAATTTTTTTTTTTTTTATTTATTTTATTTAATTAACTAAGTGTAAAATCAGATGGCACACAAAAATACAAGAGATTTCCAAAGATTGAAAAATATCTCAAAATCAAGACATTTGGCAAATATATCAGCAAGATGATTTTCAGTCCCAACATGTTCAATGCAAACAATTTACATATGCAACCAAGTCTTTAATAAAGTGGTGTCTTATATCAATGTGTTTTGTTCGAGAATGATGAATTGGATTTTTGTGCTAAACAAATTGCATAGGTGTTATCAACATACAAGGTTAACACATCAATGTGTAGTCCATAATCTTTGATCATTTGGAGCATCCATAAAAGTTTTAAGGCTTCTCTCAAAAATATTTTGATAAGCATGCAAATTTGTGAGAATCAACCTTACCTCTTCTCCTTGTGTATATGACATCATGAATATTACCTATGACTTGAGAAATTGGATGGTTTTTCTGTATGCGGCTGGTAATGTCATGGCTACAATCAGTCAAATTGGACTGAATTTCTGAATGTTCAGGACCTGTTTCTGAATCTGCCAAGTTTCTGTCCAATGTGACTTCCGATGTAGCTACATTCGGAATCACATTGGGTGTCATATTCTGAATCACATCTACCGAACTTCCAAGATATTCGTGTTCTGCCCGATCAAAAAGTGTTCAATGGTTTCAAATGCAGGTTCTGAAGATTGTACAGGAGATTCATTATCTCCAAAGTTAGGAGAGATTCATCATAGGGCCACTTAGCACTAGTGCATATGTCAAAAGGCTCACAGTATATGGTTTTACCCTTCTTGTCACTGCCTTTGGGAACCCACATCTTTTTAAAGCTTTTAGGTTGCTGTTTCTGTGGATGTGATTTCTGATGTAGCTTCGAATGTGACTTCCAATGTTGATGCATTGGTTGTTGCATTCGATGTTGCATCTGATTTTTAACCAAGAAAGTCTGCCTTACTTCTTCCTCATAAATAGCCTTTTTTCAGAAAACAGAATGGTTGAATATGACCAGGCTTATGGTAAAAATGACACAAAATTTTTCTTTCTTGATTTCGGTTTTTCAAAGAAATTTGGATTTTGAAAATTTTGCGTGGGCTATTTAGGTTCAGAAGTACCTTCACCCTCTCTCATAAACATCTTTGGTACAAAACCAATACCTGATTTACAAGACTTACCTGAATTGAGCATCTCATCCATTTTTTGTTGGCTTGAGTTCCATTTAGCCATGGTTTCATTGGCTTGAATGAGCTGCTCTTTTAAACCTTCGATCTCAACATCCTTTTTACTCAACAAACCTTCCAGCCTTATAATGCAATCTTTCTGTTCTTCATTGGCCTTCTTCAGCAGTTCGTTTGCCTTACCAAGCAATGTAACTTGGTGAGCTTGCTTCTCCCAATCCTTGTATAATTCTTTGTAACTTTCCAGCAAATCAGACTCTGAATCTCCACCATCTTCTGGGACTGAGGAGTTAAAATAGTAGAGATCTTCCCTGTTTCTGTCCACTGCATCTTCTGATGTGACTTCGGATGTAGCTACATTGGAAGTCACATTGGCCGAAAATCCTGCAAAATCAGATGGAGAGTTGTGTACAGCAGTGAGAGTGATGAGATCACCTAGATCTTCATCATCACTATCACTCAAAGTAGCAGAAAAATTCAAACCTTTTTTTTTTCAAAGTATTAGCACATTGATTAATTAGCATAATGCCCAAACCCTTGACAAGCCCTACATTGAATAGAATCAATATTTTTACTTCTAGATGTAGGCTGCTTAGCAAAAGGATTGGTAAAAGATTTTTCAGGGGTTTGAAAAGAGCTTTCTTTGGGAGGAAATTTGCTAGGCTCATTTTTGAAAACTGTTTTGGTGATAGAAGATGGAGATCTGTTTTTCCCCTTTGCTTTCAAAATATTTTTAAACTTTGTTGTTAAAAATCCATTGACTCTTCACCAAAATTAGATTCCTCAATCTCCTTATGCAATTCAAGAAATTCGTAAGAGAGATTTCAACAATGTATGGAAAAGCAATACTATCATCAGAAGGAGTAGAAGATGATGCACCTTTGCCTTTGTTCTTAATTTGCTCATTGAGGTTTAAATCAAAATTTTGTAGAATGCCAGCAAGTCTTTCAAAACTAATTTTTTCAATGTCATGAGCTTCCTCAATAGCACAAATTTTCACATTAAACTTTCTGGCAAAGTTCGCATCATCTTGTTAACAAGACGATCATTGGTGATAGGATCACCCAAAGCAAGAGCAGAGTTAGACAAATCAAGTAATCTAGCATAGTAAGACATAATTTCTTCATCTTCATTCATCCTTGTGTTTTCAAATTGAGTGGTAAGCAATCTTAACTTAGAAGCACGAACACTGGAAGGTCCTTTACACAAGGTTTGAAGGGCCTCCCATACATCTTTAGCAGACTCATAGTTGGCTATAACCCTAAAGGTGTTAGCATTAAGAGCTTTGTATATGGCAGACAAGGCTTTGGAATTAAAAGAGGCAATGTTTCTATCATTACTAGACCAATCTGCTTCTCTGGTGATCTTTACATCACCATCATCATCAGTAGTTTTGGGAGGAGTCCAACCATTTAGAACAGCAAGCCACGCTCTCTCATCAATTGATTTGATGAAGATACGCATCTTGACTTTCCAAATAGAATAATTTGCACTAGTCAAAAAAGGAGGACGAACGACATTCTCATATTGAGAATCTATCACGGCTACAACCAGAATCAACTCTTAGTGATGTCAAGAGAAGGCTCTGATACAAATTGAAAGAATGTGATACCACGGATTCTCGATACGAGTCAATGTGAGTACCAATGTTGTAGTGATTGTTGCAACAATGACAATGACAATGAGAACAGTAAATAATAGCAAAAACAGTGGCAGCGGAAGATTATATAGAAATTCAGTTTCAAACAGAACTTTGTAGACAAAAATTAACCAAAAACAATCTACAAGTTTGATACTTGTAGATCAAGCCTCAAGGCCACACAAATTCTACTAAAACAATAATGCTTTGCAACTAACAACTAACAACAAAATCCTCACAAGATATAGTATCAATAATTGTTTTATTATTTAAATAAATATATTAATAGGCAATTAGGACGTCAATAATTGTTTTATTATTTAGAAGTAAGTAATTGTACATTACTCACTAATAACTTAGCACTTTCAAGGTGCCAATCAGTTTGTTCCTGAGTGTTTATCGAGGAGTTGTAAAAGACCCTTTTCATTTCATTTTCGAAGAATACAAGAAGAGTCTAATGTAAACATGCTCCGGTGTTTACATCTCCCTCTATTGTGTTAATTGAGAAAATTAGGATATCATTTTGAATGACATCCTCCAACTTTTCATCAATTTCCATTGTTATTAATTCTTTGTATATATAAACAGTCGATTGTCTTGTAATGTGCATCTGAAAAAATGTATAGTAATTAAATTTGAAACAATAAGTTAATAATCTTATATACTCCCTCCGTTTCATAACATATGTCGTTTTGGGAGAGTTTTTTTATTCTAAAATAGATGTCACTTTGCAATTTTTAATGAACTTTTTTTTCATTTTTTCCAGATCTACAAATATTTATTGACTCCGTAGCTTGAGTTTGAGTCATTGGGCAAGAGTATCAAAAGATACGTCATTAATGTTTGGAGTAAAGTAAATAAGGGTAGTTTAACAATTGCAATATGTTTCCTTGGTATGTGTGAAAAGCTTCAAAACGACATATATTTTGAAACAAATGGAGTATTAAAAATATATGATTATATTTACCCAACAATCTTGATGAAAAAATTATTCCACGTGTCAATGTTTCCTCACTGCAATTCTTGAGATATAATCATGGACCAAACTTGTATGTGTTGTGAAAAAGAAAATTAACTTATTCCTGGCCTATAGAATATACTAACTAACACAACAGGTATATATCGTATTTGTAATGTGTAGAAATATTACACAAGTTTCTAGCATATTATCATGTAATAATGCCAAGATATATGAAATCTGAACAACCCGTTCAATTTCTCCTCCTAGATACAACAACCGGTTTGATTTCTCCTCCTAGATACAACAACCGATTCAATTTCTCCTCCTAGATACACTACTAAGCTGCAAAAGTTAACCATAAAAACAAGTGTGAATATTAATATAAGCATATTGCTAATAATTACGATTATCGTTTAAATGAAAAGCTCAGAAGAATATGTGATTATCGCTTAAATGCAAGACTACTATGTGTTCATGACTCCTTTGTGTTCGCTTAATTTATACGCACGAAAACACTTTGACAGAAGGAGGGGCATTTGAGGAAGAAAAATAAAATAAAATGACTATTGCGGTTTAAAAAAAGTATACTTCAGTGGTTATAATTTCACAAAAGGTGACCGGTCCGCAATTAATCATGTCTAAAATCATTGACCTAATCGCCTTCTTTCAGTTAAGAATGACAATTATGTAAACTCGATCCCAATTCCACAATAATCTTTTTAATTCAAAAGCTCAGTGGGTTTGGGTTGAGCCATCGACCCACTCCTAACACTTCCAACCCGTATGTATAATTACTATAATATTACGAATGAGTTAGGAGTTTGATAGGTTCTACCCAAACCTCACCCATTGTCATCCCTTTTTTTAGTTTCCTCCAATTTCTCAAATGAAAGTGGGCAACCACAACACCATAGTTTCATAAATAATGGAGGTGAATGGCAATTAAACACAAGCCGGAAAAATCAATGTTAACTATGTCTTTATAAAAAAGTTTTGTCATAATTAAAAATAGATAAATTAGTAGGTCATGGAAGTTACATTTATATGGCATATAACATACATGCTAGTAACGCATGAAAAATAAATTCGGAAGAGTTCATGATATACTTGCTAATAATTTGTTTTTTCGGCTCCTTTTGTTTCACGGAAATTGATTTTTGGAAAATGTTTTCCTCATTTTCTGGTGTTTAGTAACCTTAGGAAAATATAGTTAACGTAAAAGTTTTTCCTAGTCAATGGAAAATGAAGCTTTCTTTTCCGGAAAATGACTTACCGATTTATTTTCCGTAAGTCATTTTTCGAATGTTCGAGCATCCCTCCGCCTCCCAAAATTACACATATTTACTTACACACACAATATTTTACTCAACAAATAAATTATTTAGAAATATAAATGGAGTTTGTGCACATTGTTTATAAATTATAATTTTAAAAATATTCACTACGTCCTAAAATTAGTATTTACTATATTATATTATTATTTAAACACGTTCTAAACATTATTTATTTTATTTTTAAAAATAATTTTCATATCAATTATCGGAAAAAAATTGTGAGCTTGAAAAAAATAGATCTTATTGATTTGACACCATTAATGATAAATTGAGGGTTATTAAAAGAAAATTACTTAAACTTCAACACTATTTTATATTCAATAAGTGTATTAATATTAGAATATACTTTTTGTTTTTATTAGTATATTGTTTTCCGTAACATTTTCCGTGTATTTGCCAAACATCCGAAAATGTTTTCCCGCATATTTTCAAAAGATTTATCAAACACCTGAAAATAAAATCTTTTCATTTTCCATAAATCATTTTCGAAAATAATTTTCTAAAAATCATTTTTCGTGAAACAAACAGCGCCTTACATCTCTCAAAAATAACAATAACAGCAACAACGCGAAGTAACAAAAAAAACATGAACAAGTGGAATAAACATGTAATGGTTATAATTTCGCTACTCTGAATAATCATTGGCCAATATATTTGATTTATTTGGGTTCAATAAGAGATGGTTGAGTTGTTTAAGGATGAGTTTCCGTCTTAATAAGTTGTGTTCAAAGAAATTGTAGGATCAAAATTTGGTAGTAAATTTTTTTGGTACGATATATTCCTACATGGGGAAAGGATATCATTTATGAGTTCGATTCGAGACATTGGAACTTATGAGTTCAATTCGCTAGTAATTATTATTATTTTGCATCGGAACTTATTGAGTTTTATTATTTTTAAATTTGCATACACTTTTAAAAACGGTCTATTTAATGTGTATTACTGCTTTTAAATTACATGTATTACTCATATTTAATGTAGCTTGATAGTCACCGAAGTTTTTACATGGAGCGATGTATTTAACGAGATATCTTATGTCCGACTCTCACTACATACAAATTTCCTTAAAAGACAAGGGTAGTGTTGTTTATTTGTTGTGGTTTTCTTGGAATAGCAAATGACGAAATTAAAACAGAATAGAGATAAAAACTAGCCATTAACACACAACACCGAATAAATCTTATTGCAACGATGTATTTGGCAAGACTCGCTTTGTTGCCTGTAATTGAGTCATCCCGCTCAACAAAGAATGAAATCTCTCCATTAACATACATCAATTCGCTTGATATATTGAATTATAAATTACAAAAAAAAAAAAGAATCAAAGAAAAATGAAGTCGTTTGGTGATTGTCAAGTTCAATTGAGTTGATTAAAGAACCTCTCTACCGCATTAGTGTACATGATTGAGGTTTCTCCACGTAATGAAAAGGAATTTGAGGAATACAATGATTGTGTGGAAGTGGAATAAACATTCAATTTGGTCTATTGTTTTTGTTGACCCGCATACGAAATGGTTAATGAGTGAAGTAGAACAAATAACACATCTAAATATCGTTACAATAAGATTTATTCAATGATGTTACTTCATTAGACTTTCGAGGTACTACACTACTTCCAACTTTAAGAGTATGACTCAGTTGAACTCACTCGCAAGTCGCAAATATAAATTAAGTTGAGATGGACACGAGAATTATATTACCAACAAGAAAGAGAGCATTAGGTTACGTTTTGTCATATGTGTGGTGTGGGAGAGAAAATTTGGAGAGATGGCGAATTTGGTTAGCAGTCACTTCTCTGATAAGTTCTACTCAATCTACTTGAGACAATAGAATTATTGGGAGGTTTGTCTCTATGGATGTGGAGGGCCATAATTTATCTCTAAAACCATTCATTCATTTATCCTATATATGCAATTTTGTTTTGTACTATCATGTTTTTCGTTTGATTGGTGGAAGTTCACCTAATTAATAAAATATGAGTAATACATGTAAACCAATTTTACGTATCTTAATTCGTAAGACAAAACTCCATCATCATACAATTCAACTTTGTTTTTGTTATGCTTTTTTTTTCTTTTTTTCTTAGAAGATGTTGGTTAGTGGATGTTCTAGTATTAGACTATGTTTTTGGGATATACTGGTTAAAGATAAATTTGTATGACATTATTATGTTTTAATATTAAAAAGTTAATTTCAAATGTCTTGATTTTCCTTTTTAAGTGTATGTTTTTTAGTGGCATGTGAAAATTGATGCATATTATAGTGGTATATGCAAAGCTTTTAAAGCATTATTTTGTAAGATACATTTAAAAAAAATCCAATTAGGACGCCATAGATCGTCCTAATATATGTGAAGTGTAAATGCTTCTTAGGACGCCATAGTTCCAAAATTGCAGGGCATGGCTGTCCTATAATCTAATGTTGAGACGTCCAATCCCGCCCTATCAAGTGGTAATATTGAGATGCCTAAACGTGTCATATCACAAGATGGTATTAGGACAAGTAAACTTTGTCTTATTAAGACGATATATTAGGGACGACAATTCGTCCTATCAAGATGCTATATTAGGACAAGAAAATCTGCCCTATCAACATGATATATTAGGACTCGCCCTATCACACTATTATATTAGGACGCAATAGACCATTGTTTTAAAGAGATATTAGGACGTTTTTTATGGGACGATTAAAGGCGTTCTAACACATATACTTTATTAAGTTGCCCACAAGTATCTTATTAACTTTTCGCTACCCCTTTAGATAGGATGATTAAGTTTGCGTCCTATCAAATAAGACGTCCTATAAAACTAGATTTAAGGAGACAATCGAGCGTCCTCTTTAAAAACACTTTTTGTTGTAGTGGAATTGGATGATATAGTAGACACTTAAAGAAAAATGCAATAATAATTTTTGTTATTAAATCTTAAAGAAACAAAAATGTTAGGTGTACCACACCTATCACTAGTGTTTCAAAAATGTAATTTTTTTTCTTTCTTTGACGTCAAAACGACATTGTTTAGGTGAAATTAAAAACATAAACTAAGAATACAAAAATATATTTCAACCACGAAACAATCGAAATCACAAAAGTCGATTGACATGCAATGAGGATCCGTGAATTTTTCTCAGTCGAGGCAGAATGTAGGAGTGGGAGAAAGAGAGATCGATGACTACATAGATTCCAACATGGTTTTATTTTTTTTATTAAAACAAATCAACAAAGAATACAAAAAAAAATATTTCAACTAATATTATTGTTCCTTAAACTCCCTTTCGGATAGGAACCTTAATCCTATGTATCACGTGCGTTTCAAAAATGTAAATTTTTTTCATTGATATCAAAACAACATTTTTTAGGTGAAAAAATATAATACAAAAATATATTTAAACTACGAAACAATCAAAATCACGAAACCCGATTGACGTGCACCGCATATCTAAGATCTCTTTCAAGTTGGGGGCACAATGTAGTCGGAATGGGAGAAAGAGAGAGGGATGACTACCTAAATTTTCTCATGGTTTTAATGTTTTTATTAAAAATAAATCAACAAAGAATAAAAACTATATATTTCAACAACAAAACAATCGAAAACTTCAACAAAGATTACTAAATTATGTATCATCAAAAACAATAAACACTACTACATATAGTATGGTTGATGGTAACACTAGGGCCCGACAAGACTTCTTGAATTTCAGAAATCATTGAAAAAATTGGATGCTTTCAGTTATGAATGAAACTTTATCCAACTAGATCCCAATCCGCTGTAATCCGCCTCCTTTTAATTTAAAAGCGTACGGTATAGGGTTAATCCGCCGCCTCGCACTAACACGACGAACCTCAGATATATAATTACTACTCCCTCCGGTCCCTAATTTATTGTCCTGCTTGACCCGCAAAATCGCTTAAGAAAATCTATTTGACTGGATTATTAATATTGGTTTAATGTGTAGTTTCCTTTAAAGCCTCATGTGTATGTGGCCCATAATTAAAGTAGGGTGAAAAGTAAGGGTAAAGTGGTAAAAATGATGTTCTAAAAAGGTAAGTTTCAAAGTGGACAATTATTTTGATGAACGAAAAAAAAGGAGGAGGACGATAATTTAGGGACGAGTATATTTTTATGAATGATTAAGATTTTTATATATTAAGTTGATATAGTTGGACCCAAACGTCACCCGTTGTCATCCCTCCGTTTACTTCTCCAATATCTCAAATGAAAGTAGGAAGCATATCACCATCAATTTAAGAAAACGAAGGTGAATGACAATTGCTGACCAACTTTGTTAATCAATGTTAACTATATCTTTATAATTATTTTGTCATAATTAGAAATAGATAAAATCATAGGTCATGGAAGTTACATTTATATCACATATAACATACATGCTAGTAATGCATGAAAAACAAATTTGGAAGAGTTCATAATATACCTACCGATAATTTGTTTTTATATATCCTAAAAACAACACAACAATAATTTTTTTTTAAAAACGCCATTCTCTTTATGAAATGTTACAAAATTATATTTAAAAACATTCCCTTTTATAGGTTGTCTTTTTGGTTTAAAAATTAACGGTTATTTTAAAAATTATGCCAAGTTAATGACACCCAGTCAAATGACAAATACTTTTTATTCTCAAATGATTTTATAAGAAAATATAATATTTAAAGTTAATGAGCATTATTGTGTTATGGAAAGCTAATTATTTTTTGTGAAACATCAACAATGATTACAAATTTTAATTTATGTTGTGTGACAATTTGAATCAACAC
>CM028377.1:56670811-56707634 GCA_013146195.2 Codonopsis lanceolata | reverse complement strand
GATCATGAATGAAAACTTTCATTATTTGGGATAATCTCCTTAACTAAAATTAATATCGGGAAGCAATTACTCAAGTTTCCTCCAAGCAAGCAAGACTTGAACACATGATCATGAACTACAATGAGTACAAGTATTCATATAACAATTATGAAATATTAATAAGTACTCACGGAGGCTAAGCCATTCAGCTCTCAAAGCAGCGTACAACGAATATTGGTGTAGTGAATTCCATGGTGATCACTCTTGGGACCGACAAACTGATTTCTATGATTTCAAGTAGCGAAGCGGAAACAATGGATCTATAGTAGCGTAACACGTACTCTTGGTATAAATGCGCCTTGAAAGTAAAATGGGAGAAAGGTAATATTCCTTGACACGAACACTGTACTCACGGGAATCTAGATTACAATGAACTTAGAACGCTAAGTCATATTCCTTCGCGAAGAATCTGCCAATAAGGCACAAAACAGAACACTCAACGTCATGATTCACACAAGAACTAACCCAACTAGGCCATGGAACCTATCTGGTAGATAAGCTAACCTATAAACAAGCTCGATACCAAGCGTGGCGACCGGCCGGGCAGGTGGAACCGCGGGTCGGGGCCAAATAGGAGGAAGCAAGTAAACAAATAACATGCAAGGACTTAATTTAAGAAAACGGCGTGGACTAACATTGGAGGCGTAACACGCCTCGGCACTAAAAAGTAGAATTTTAAAAACATTTCCTGAATTAACAGTTAAGCAATTTAAACCAAGTCATCGGCGACACTACATGCCGGAACCCAAGCTAACAATTTATGGACAAGTATTAAATAAGAGCTAAAAGGATGCTCAGCGGAAGACTTATACGTAGTGAACTATTAACAAGATAACCAAGCTCGGCTTACACGATGCCGGCATCAAAAGGAATACAAATACTACAAGTATTAAAACTACTAGTAGCTAATAAAAGTAACAAGTTCAAGTTCTACATATTCCCAAGCATAGTCTAATTGACTTGCTTTAACCCATCGTCCTTGCAAAATATAAAAAGGAAGGAAGAGGACATCTAAACCACCTCTTCAAGCGGCGTCGGACCAAAGAGGAATAAAGGAGTCGCAGAACACTGCAAGCCTCGGGCGAGCGTGACTTTGCTACTAGGATCTAAAAGCAAAGATAAAGGGGGAATGGGTAAGTCATAAAGACTTGTAAGCTATCAATCATGCATGTCATGGCAATATGCAACATACAAGGCAAGATATCATCACATAAGCATAGAGATCATATATCCAAGATGCACATTGTTTCATATAGGTGCTCGTAATTAAATCACATAGGATAAGGATATATGGAGAGCCGGATTCCGCCACGTAGTTCACCCGCATACAAGCGTTATCGGATTGTGAGGTGTCGGATGTGTGTGAGTACATCGACCTTCCGAGGAGATGCAGGGATAGACACACCAATGATGCTCTAATGGTTACAAAGGGCTACTTCCCACTTGTGGCCACAAGTGGAGGCGTGTGTACAAGCAAAGGCGAGTATGCCAGCTGGACTCATGCAAATGCCAAGTAGTGTTTACTTAACAAATTCTCAAGTAGAGAACGAGGTCGACAAGAGCGATCTCGTTCATGACAAGTAATTATTCTCATCAATAAATCAAGTAGGATTGAGTTCGACAAGAGCGAACTCAACATGTCAAATAGGCATTCAATTATATGACATTTAAATCAAGCATGGTAATCAATCCAATTCAAGAGTCTAGAATTATTATTCTTAGTGAAACGCATTTAGAACGTCGTAGGGGATTGATCATTGAGCCGGTATTGTTCAATGGCTCACTAAAATAGACTCAGTTGAGTCGTCTCTATAAATTCATCCAATAGAGTTTAAACGCTAAGTGCATTCTAAACCCTTTTCTAAGTTCTCGTATAGGATAGACTAGGCCATTAATCCAAATAATAACCATAGTCAAGAATTATCATCAATTCATAATTTATAGAACCTTAGAATCATAATTTCTAAAAGTTATCAAAAGTCAATAGTCCAAGAACAATAATTATTCCAAATGGGGCATAGAACACATTTAATTCTAGGCTTGGGACCAAAACAACAAGATGAACAATTCATAATTTATGGAACCCTAGAATCATAATCTTTAAAGGTTATCAAAAGTCAATGGTCCAAGAACAATAGTTATTCTAAATGAGGCATAGAACACATTTAATTCTAGGCTTAGGACCAAAACAACAAGATGAACAATTCATAATTTATGGAACCCTAGAATCATAATCTTTAAAGGTTGTCAAAAGTCAATGGTCCAAAAACAATAATTATTCCAAATGGGGCATAGAACACATTTAATTCTAGGCTTAGGACCAAAACAACAAGATGAACAATTCCTAATTTATGGAACCCTAGAAATCATAATTCCTAAAAGTCAATAAAAGTCAAAGGTCCAAGAACAATAGTTATTCCTAAGGAGGCATAGAACACTTTTAATTCTAGGCTTAGGACCAAAACAATAAGATGAATATATCATTCAAAATTCCCAAAATCCCAAATCATCCTAAAACATGATATTAACATGGCAAAGGTATGAGAGACATGAAAGAAGGGGGATAGCATGACATTTCTAGCATACATCCTAAGGGGAATCAATAGCTTACCTTGTTCGAAATCCAACTGTTGCATGCTAAAACAAACCAGAGATTATTAAACTAGAGGAGAAGAGCTTCGATTCGGTGGTCTCGGATTGAAAAACGGATGGACGGAGCTCCGGCAATCAAGCAACCAAGGTAGAGCTCCCAAGCTTTCTCTCTCTAAGAACCCAGCTCAACAATGGAGGAATGAGAGAAAAATGGCTGATCAGTTGGAGGTTAGGGATGATGAACTCACTAAAAGAGTCAATCCAAGATTAGAATTATTAGGCTTCTCATTGGTGGATGAAAGAGTACCCTTGATTAAAACACATCCAAGGGCTCAAAATAGGCTTAAAAGGGTCAAGTGTCAAGTTGGGGGCTGCCTTGGGTCGTACAAAGGGGTCAGGTGTGAGGGACAAGACTCAACATGATTCAAAATCCCGTAATTGAGGATCTGATGACCTTGCGGTCGCAAGGTCATCTACACCTTGCAAGGGCAAGGTCTCCAGAACTCTGTTTCCCAAGTTTCTGCCTTCCTTGCGAGGGCAAGCCCAAACCACCTTGCGAGGGCAAGGTCTCCAGATTGAAAAGCCTTCAAATTTGGCCTAGAATGAACCCCAAACAACCCAAGAAATTCAAGGGGGGTAAACCAACACTCAAAACACAATCGGAACAGGTTCGAACATCACCCGAAACAAGGAGGAATGAAGGGCGAAACTCGCAACGAACATCAAACGAATCAATGACAAGTTAAACAAAGATACAACAAGTATGAATGAACATTCTTAAACATGTTTAAGACTAGGATACAAGGTCTAGGATCCAAGTTAACATCGCACGAGTCTCAAAGACACGAAACGAGGCAAGGAAAGACAAACCGAGGACCCTAAGAGTCAAAAAGGTCAAATGAAGCAAGAAGGCTTCCGAACTCTCAACCAAGCATACAATGACCTAGATTGAAGTTATAAAACATGTTATAAAGGTACTAAGGCTCTAGTAGGACTTAGTTAAGTGTTAAGACGATACACGAAGCAGGTATATCAAGGCATGCAATGTATAGAAGGCATACAAGCAACTATGATCATGATTGACCTAATGCGAGCATTGTATGAACAATATGGACTCCAAAACATGTTAAGACACATAATGAAAATATTAATCAAGTATAGGAGACATGATATACAAGTAATGGGTTTGGGTTCTCACAGTGCATGTTTAAAATTGACAAGTACATGAGTTGTTCCCTTCCAGTTTTCAAATATGTGGGTTTAAAGGTAAGGTTTTTCAAGGAAGATATTACTGTTTCATTGCACAATGTCATCGAATGGTGAATGTGTATACTATTTTGATATTTTCCATATAGACTTGAATGAATTCGTTGTTTACAAAATGATGATCTCTCCATCCAAAAAACAGTTACATTTGAAAAGTCAAACCTTTTTAATATGTCCTTTTCTAAGGTAATATATTTATTTGTATTAATAACTATCTTCGTTCTTAATCGATAAATAATTGCCTTCAATTTTCTTGCTGGGCATTGATTTTTTTAAATTTTTTTGGAGCTTTTTAATTCTAGATATTACTACTAATAAAGTTGTTATTATGCCTTCAGAGTTCAGACCTGTACTTTTTAATTATTAGTGTATGATGATTTTTTCTTTTACATGGTTGATCATGTCTTATTTTATTCACATAATTTTTCTTCATTTCTCCTTATTTCTTTTGGACATTTTGTTGTGTGTGCAGGAAATATTGGTTCATATCGGTGAGAGTGAAGCAAACAAGCATAGGATGTTGTTGGACCTAGAGAGGGAGTGCTTAGAGGTTTACAGAAGAAAGGTTGAAGATGCTGCAAATGCCAAGGCACGTCTTTACCAGTCAGTTGCTACTAATGAAGCCGAACTCGCTACGCTGATGGCTGCCCTCCGTGATATCAGCATTCATTCCCCAGTAAAAGTATGAACTCTAAACATTGATATGTTAATGCTGCCACTTTTCCATCTCTATCCTAACTTTATTTATTTTTCCTTTTCCTTTATCTTGTTTTACTTACCTATTTCCTATTCCCCTTACCTACCTGACTTTTGCCTTAATTATACGGTTTTTTTTAACTTGCTATTCCTTATCTTGGTTGCTTTTAACATCACTTGTTTGCTTTCCAGTTAAAGTATCTTTAATGGGGTTGGCTACTTGATGTCAAATTTTATGTTCTGATGCCATCTATCCCAAAACCCTTTTCGCTCAATAACCAGATAAAGAAACCTACAATTCACTGGGTCATGGGCCTTCTTAAAATCAATTGGGGATTTTACTTTAGTTTAGGGCATGCTTTTCAACTAATTAAAAACCGGTTGCAAAAAATTTACAAAAACTACGTCATTTTTATATATTTTTCAATCCTACTAATTAAAAATCTATTTATTAATGTACTGCAATGTCATTTTGATATATTTTTCAATCCTACTAATCAAAAATCTATATACAAATGTACTGCAAGTGAAAGTGAAACCAAAAATATTCAAACCAAAGCCTCTCGGTCTCAAAAACTGTTTAAAATTTAGGCGAGATCCTTCCCTCCAATTATTCCCAAAAAAATGTGACTGAAGTAATTTTTCATTGTAATATTAGCTGCAAGCTAATTATGCCCTATATCCATGGCACTTTTTGCTGAACCCTTTTTTGAGTTACAACCAATTTTAATTATGTTTTTATATTTTGTTGCATTTGCCCTATTTTCTTGTAGTGTTAGCAGCCACAATATTATAGTTAGTCTCATTGGTTTTGTGATTCAGTTTGAATGTCCATTTCATTGGCATGTTTACTATGCAATTGCATAGCCTTAGCTCCATGATACATATTTTGTGGCCTATGTCCATCACATGTATTACTTCCCTTGGTCTTCTTGTGATTATTCAAGGAATGAGCAGGATGTCCAACATGGAATCAATGATGTAGTCATACAGCCAACTAATGCATGTTCACCCTTGGCTAGTCTTTCTATGGAAAGTAAATAACTACATTTATGTAAACACTTGAGGTCTGAATTGGTGCTTCATGATTTTTGACAAGCGATCTTCTGTTGAAGTTGACAAAGTCTTGAAATGGATTCATACAGCCTGCCCGGAGTAATTGGTGGTATTTCTTGTAGTGATTTCTTATAGTCTACCTGATGAAAGGTGTGAATGATGTTGACAAGACCTTTGTTCAATTTTCAGTTCAGTATAGTTATATGCACCGTTGTCTAGAATGAGAAAAATTCTATAATGTTTAAACCTGCTTTCAATTTTTTTTTTTGGGTTCACGTAAATCTGAAATCAACTACTTGTACCATTTCTTGAATGCGTAATCAAGGACCATTCCCATCTGTGCTTATCCTTTTGTTACAAGTGGGATGGAAATTGTATTGCTTTTTATGATGATTTTGTAAAGTGTATCATGCTCTGATTGGAGTTGAATTCTAAATTAAAGTGTATCATGCTCTGATTGTATGTGGGAATTACGCTAAATCTTTGTGAAGCGGTTCTTGGAATTTGACTACCTCGTGAAAAGCATGGAAGATTATTTGAACCGTATGTAGAGAAATACCATTTCAATTATAAGTTTTTTTTTGCATGTCCATCATAATTTTTAACCTTGCTCTCTCCTTCACACATACATACGCACAAACACACAGGTATGTGATCCAAATTTTACCATTACTTTTGGTCTCTTTCTCTGATCAAGTTGTTGCCGTTCAAGAAGCTGCTGAATGTGCTGCTTGTGCAATGATGTCTAAACATGGGGTGAAGCTTGTCCTTCCATCACTTCTAAAGGTCCTTCACACTCTCCTCGGTAGCCTTACACATATAGCACCTACTGATTTATTAAATCAAATGCTGATTTCTTAAGGTTTTTCTCATTAATATTATTGATTATGGCATGCTGTCTTTATTTACTAATTTTGAAATTTATATTATTGTTTGAGTAGTGTACCAGTGAGCATTTGCGCCTCATGATGTTCCTAACCAGTACTATTCCCGTAAATAAATATGTGTTGCTTTCGGTCATTGCAACCATCTGGACTCAACTTAGTTTATTTGCATGTATCCTTGGGGAGGGGAGGGGGGTTTCTCATATTCCTCCACCTTCACTTCTCCTAACCAGTAATGTGAACTATTCTCATAAATCAACACCTATTGCTTGAGGTCATTGAAAGCCTATGGACTCAATTTAGGTTCTCTACATATGTTGCTTTGGGGAGGGGGCAGGTGCGTCCTATGACTCTACCGCAACCACAACAACAAATCCACCATATGCGTAGGAGTTCTATGTGAGGGTTTTGGTCAAAGGGCAGTAGGCACATCTTCTTAACTAGCCAAAAAGCACAAATGGTCCTTTCGTAACTTTTTAAGCTCCTTTAGAGACTATTTGCTTATCATCTCAAAGGTTCATGCACTATTTTGACATTTTCTACTAATTTTGATCAAAACACGCACTTTTTTCTGTAAAGTCCACAAGGTTATATAGCAAAACATGTAGCTCTAAATACATTATCAACGTAGCCAACTGGTCGTGTCATTGTTATAGCAGTATATCAGTATATGTATGTATCACTAATCTAATAGCGGAACTGAACGAAGGCTTAGAGCATATATAAGTCCACAAAAATAGAATATGGTAGGTCTGATTTCACAGTTAGACTTCCTACTAACCTTTTAGCCTCACAACATTTTGACATATAACAATACCCAAGTCCTCATAGCCAAAGGATCATCAAGAGAGACAATTTCCCTATTGAACTCAAAATGCATGTTAATCCCCTGTCTTTTCCTAATACTCCCCTGAACTAGTAGGTAGGCCCATCAAAATGGCTTCACGGGACGAAAAAGAAACTCAAGAGTCTTGTAGCTCATTGTAAGGTATGTAACTTCTTCCTTTACATCAAAAGTAGTAAGCAATTTCTACAATTTCTTTATTTTCTTGTGCAACATCTTCAGTTTTCATCCTTTGTGCCAATAATGTGGCTTAAGGTTTGACCTTTGTTTATATAATGATTGGCTTGGTTGCTACTCTGTTGTGTATTAGCTATCCTAGCAATTCTCGTGTGAGTTCAATTCAGTTGTAGTTTTCATGACTTTTGGTAATTATGAATTTAAGTCCATTAATAGTTATAATATTCACCATTTGTTTACTTCTACTAATTTGAATTTGTATATTTTGTAGGTAATACCGTTGCATTTTGACTCAAGCTAGTTGCATCTCAAAATGCTGAGCATCGAGAACTTCTTATATTAGTTAGGATGAATGACAAATGATGTTTTATAAATGTGGTATATTAATTATTTTTGTTCCTGTGACAATGACTATACATGATTAGTTTTAATTTAATATGCTTAGATAATCGAATGATTTGGTCTTGACAATGTAATTAAAGTGTCGGTGACTAATATTATAATAGCATTTTGATGATTACGTATGCGTGTTTGTTGTACATTTTGCTATTTTTTCATATTTTGTTTATAGATAGAATTACAGTAGCATTAAAATAAATTGATGAGCAGGGATGTTATTACCCTTTAAGGGCTCTTTTAAGTTATTTGAATATTATTAAATAAGACCTTTTGAAGTGTCATAATAGCTGGTGTCAAAACAATCATTATATATTAGTTAACGAGGCACTTTGAAGCACCTTAATACCAAACCGTAGAAACAGTCTTTATAGATTAGCTATTGAGGCACTTTTAGGTGTCATTTTAATAGTCTTATTGAGGCATTTGAAGGTAGTTAATACAGTTTGAATTTTTTTAAGCGACACTTGTAAGAGTCACAATAGTTAAATTTTCACATTTTGAATTACTTTATAGGACACTTGTAAGTGACACTACTGAAAATATATTGAGGCTTTTACATGAGCCTCAATATGTTGTTGTTTATTAAAGCACTTGAAAAAGCCTCAATAGTCTATTGGGGCTTCAAAACACGCGACACTTGGACCAAGTGCCCCAAGGTTCAAAAAGCCTCAATAGGGTACCTATCGAGGCACTTTTAAGAGCCTCGAAAGACATAATTTGTTGTAGTGTGGTGAGACCTTTGGCATGGGTTTGTGGTATACTAAGCACACAAACACCAATGCAGTTGGGTTCAGATTGATCATATTGGTGGCAGCGTATTGATGACATGAGAAGTATAATACGTCCGGAGGATGTTTTTATCTAGGAAACAATCTGATTTCTTGGTTTAGCAAGAAACAAAATTGTGTGGCTCTATCAACAGCTGAATCTGAATATATAGCTGTTGGTAGTGCATGTACACAACTTTTGTGGATGAAACAAATGATTAAAGATTATGGATACTGCCTTACTGACATCTTAACTATGTATTGTGACAACACAAGTGCTATAAGCATAGCTAAAATCATGTTCAACACTCAAGAACAAAGCACGTAGATATAAGACACCATTTTATTAGAGACTTAGTTGAACAAGGCATTGTGTGCATTGAACATGTTGGTAGTGGATAACAATTTGGTGATATCTTTACTAAGAGTCTAGATTTTGAGAGATTCATCAATCTTAGGAAATCTCGGTGTGTGCCATGTAATCACTCACAATAAATAAATAAAAAAAAATTATATATATATATATATATATATATATATATATATATATTTAGGCATCTTTACGCATTGTTGTCAGGAGGGCACGCTAGATCAAATCTGTTTTTGCATTTAGGCCCTTTGAGCATGTGTAATGATTCATTCAAAAAATTTTGTGATTATGTTGTCAAAATTCTTCTCACCTTCTCCCAAGAAGTTGTTGTGTTTGAGAGAAATCTCTCGTTTGCACCACAAAGGAAAGAGCTACCTTTCAAAAGTTTTAGATCTTTGCAATTTGTCAATGTACCATGAAGTTTCGACTTGCATGGGTTGATCTTGACTAAATTGACTCCTCGATTTGAGAAAGTGTGAAAGCTACCTAACGGAAAAGAGCTACCTATGAACAAGGTTGTGGCTTCCTTCTTTTTGGGACTATGGATTTTCGAATTTCATGGGTCGATCAAATGCAAAGTTGTTGCCACCCTTGGTAAATAAGTGAAAGGTTCCTAGTGGTGTCTTTAGCTTGAAATAAAGTAAAGCTAGCTTTATAGGGAAATAAAGTACCTATAATGTTTCTGGGAGAAATTGTGTTATTTGGTGAAAGAAAAATTGCAAATTCAAACATAAAATCACAGATTTTTGGGTGAATGTGATTTCCATTGTTGCAACATTGGGAACTGCAATCAGTTGATCTAGACATATCACTTGTGTGTATTTGCATTCTTTCGGTTGTTTTTCTTTTTGCATATTTTAGACATACTGTTAAGGACATATAGGTGCATGTTATCAGCCTTCTTAATGTCGTCCATCAAGTTTAATGCTGTTTTGATTCTTGTTCTCAAAGTCATGATTTTACGTGGTCGTCTACACTCTTGTGTTGTTTCTTCATGATTTGAACTAGGCTGCGTATACGTGTTTATATATACTTGTGGAGTCTCAGTGCAGTTAAGTATGTTTTGTGTATACCCAAAATATCTGATCAATTAAACGAATGTGTTTTTGAAATCAGATTGTAACTCAAATTGGTCTTATATCTCTCATGTCTCAAACAGCAAACTCATGTCTTACTCATATCAGATTGGTCAGCTTGTGGAGTTTGAATTTTGAATGCCTTGTGATGTGTGCGACGGTTCATTTCACTGCATTAATTACCAACGTCTAATTGCAAATTAGTGGCAGGTTTAGTGAGTCTCTCTTGCAGGAACGTACGCCATTGTTCACCAAAATCTCTTCAAAATTTCCCGGCGACTTTGTCTGGTCTCAGTTTGTTTCTCAACAATTATCTCTCCATCATCCTAAGTTCTTCTCTCAGTCGACTTCAATGGCATCCTCATCTAAAAGCCCCAAATTTTCGAGGTCGAATGTCACAACAACGAAGACATCAGTGAGCCCTAATCTCTATGGCGGCATTGATCTGTCAAAGGCCATGGTTGTCTATCAACCAGTCCCTGAACCTCTCACCATGATTCTCCCAGGTGAAAAAGGAAACGCAATTGATGTTGAAAATCCTGGCGACTTGTCTGGTTTCTCCTCCATCGGCAACCCAAGCACTCGCCGTTCCAAACGTCAACGTGGAATTCCGGCCAACTATGATGACCCCTCTCCTGCCGATGTTCAAGCCGCGAAGAAACATAAGGTTGAAGCTGGATTCTTCAAGGAACCAGTTATTCTTGCAAGCGACTCTGACGATGAGGATTTCGTTCCTCCAGCAGGTTCAATACCCCCTGTTCGTGAGCGCGTGTCACCGCCTCTCCTCCCGCACAGATCCGGCCAAGATGATAATTATCCAATTCCATCTCCAAGGGTAGTCTTCCCTTCTGAATCTCCTCCGCCTCGAAGGCCTTCCTCAAAAGTTGCACCATCTGGCATTGATGATGAAGTTGTTCGAAATTTAATTCGATTGCGCCAGGCTCGTGTCTCTTCATCAGGTCCTTCAACCGCCGCTCCTCCTCCGACCGCACCTAGTCCATCGACTTCATCAGAATTTGACGATAGTTCTGACCAGAACTATGCTACTCCGAAAGGTACCCCTGCTGCTAGTGAAGAATCTGATAAATCTCCGGTACGATCTTCAAGGAGACGCTCTGGTCGTCTCAATGTTGCACCGATTGTTGCAACATCCAGAAAAATGAAACCTCTTGGTACTCCCTACTCATCTTCGTTTATTTCCAAAACTGCTTCTCGTCGATATAATATTTCTAGAAATATCATTGATGAACGAAATGTTCTGAGTTCAATGTTGGATAATTTTAATCTGTCTGCTTATTTCTCTGCTCGACATCTTTTGAAAACCTTGTCTCTTGCAGTCCCATATCCTCGTGAACTGATTCATGAGTTTTATGCTAATCTTGAAAAGAGAATTCATGATTCTGTTGATTCTAGTTTTGAAAAAGTGTTTGTGAGAGGTCGATGGTTTTCATTTTCCCCCACTGTCATAAATTCCATGCTTGGTTCTCATCCTTCTGGTATTGTTGATTTCAATGTTGACCTAAATTTGTGTATTTGTGAACTTTCGGGTGGTCGAATTAAATTATGGCCAGCCAAGGGTGTTCCTGTTAGTACTTCACAGGTGTCCTCTCTCTATGCCTTTTTGCACAAAATCTGTTGTGCAAATTGGTCTCCGTCCAAAAACACAAATGTCATAATCAAGAGCATGCTAAAATCTTGTATCTCCTTGGCTCTCAAAAACCCTTTGATCTAGGATCAGATGTTTTAGGAAGATATCATCCATGGTCAAACGGGTGGTGACAAACGGTCCCTCATATTTCCCTCACTCATTTACTGTGATCCTACTTTCTCAAGGGTATAAACCTTCTTCCTCCATTCGACTCTCACTGCTTCTTGAGCCTCTTCATTTTTCCTCAAAACTTTTAAAAGGCGATAGGCTCGTGAATTTGCCTTCGCCTCACCTTGATCCACCTTTCACCGATCCTTCTATTCCTCATAGGCTCTCCTTCAGCCTCGCTTTCACTGTACCTATCGTTGTTCCTCCGAATGTTGCAACATCCAAAGGCAACATCCACCCTGCTTGCTCCTCCTACGCCTCCTATGTCGGTTGTCTTTGTCAAAGAGCAACCGCGGTTGATACAGACCAGCTCTCTCACCTTCTCGCACATCGCCTTTCTCACTACTTTGGTCGCAGATTCCTCCTGGCTGGGGCAACATTCTGGTCAAATAGGGGGTGAGGCTGCAACAAGAGTTGGTTGTGATGCTGAAGATGCAAGTGATGATGTTCTTGAATCTGGTAGTGCTCCTGAGACAGCCAAATGTTCTTCTGAAGGATAATCTGTTGTTTCATTGTGGTTCTGATGTATTGTGGTTCTGATTTTATGAAACTGATGTTGATGGTTGGTAAAACAATTACTTCATTTGGTCTGTAATAATTAGGGTAGACATTTGAGATTCATGTAACATGCTCTTAATGGTGACTGTGATTTGTTGATCATATCTCTCTTCTATATTTCTGATCTTCGTGTCAGGAAATGTTCATCATGCTCTTCTTGCAGGTCTTGTGGATTTGACCAAGAATGCTCGGACAAAGGGGGTGATTGTAAGGGTATTTTAGGCATTGCCTAATTTATCTTGTCTTCACTCTCTTGGTCAAAATAGGATGTTATATTGGTATTATTGTGGTAGGATTCAATTAGGATTCTCTTTTTAGATTTAGGTGATATTTTTGGTAATTAAATCTTTGCATAAGTGTTTAGTTATTGATGGTATCAAATTAGGAAACAAAATCTTGTATATCTGTTGGTTTAATTTCCTTCCTAGTAGGATGTGTTGTTTTGCCGTGTATTTGCAGGATTCCTTGGTGTCTTGGTTTACAAGTCGTTGCAGCCTATATATAGAAGAGAAGTCGAGCAGTTTGAGTAGTGCAGAGAAGCAGGAGTACGCTGAGAGAGCTTGAGCGAGAATCAGATCATATTCAGTAGTAGTAAGAGAGATTAAATCCAGAAGTCTTGTGTGTTGAAATTGAGAGAAGAATTCAACAACTCATACACGAAGACCTTTCTGCATTCCTGCTGCTGCTGCTGCTGTGTAAAGCTTCAGGAACACAGCCTTGTGTTTCCTGAAGTTTGTGTGTCGTGCTTCCAGTTTGGTTGATTGTTTCTTGGAAGCTATTCTTGTTTTGATCTTTTCTTCCCACGTTTGTTCTAGTCTTTATGTGGGTTTTGTGATTCTCCAAGGTTCTATATCTTGTGAGAATTTTGTGTTAACTGTTTAGGTTTAAAAACAGTTTTTGATTTTAATATAGTTTGTTGCCTTGAGGCGTGATCTACAAGTTTGATACTTGTAGATTGGTTTTTGTGTGATTTTCTGTCTTACTATGTCTGTTTGTTTTTAAATCTCAAAACAAAACTTCCGCTGCTATTTTCTGTGATACACTTTCAGTTCACATTGTTACTGTCATTGTTGCAACATTCACTGCAACATTGGCAGTAACATCGTTCCATATTGAGTTTCCGTGGCATTGCGTTCTTTCAGTAGCCAAAGCGCTGCCAAATAAAACCCTTCCTTATCCGACTTTCCCGTGCCTCTAACCGCTCGTAGGTTACAAATCAGTTTCAGCGTCGTCGACGGGTTGTGGGCTCAGGCCGATTCCAACCATCCGATCAAAGCTTCCCATGGGGTGTTGGGAACGACATGGAAAAAAATCCAGGGGTTTCCGGTGGACAAGAACGTAGGAGATAAATTTTCCGTCGAACCCATCATCGACGGGTTCCCGATAGAGTCCTCGTGATCATTGGATGATTCCATTTCAGTGTCGGTGGGATCCACTGGGGTTTTTTCGTTGAGGTCAAGGTTTTGGGTTGACGAGTGCGGTGGTGGCGGTTGTAGGAAGTGGAGCTCTGGTAGGCCAAGGAGGTTACGCCATAACTGAATTGGTGGTGAAATGAAATGAATAAATTAATCCATTTTTTAAATTTTAGTTTCAATATGTGCACACAAACAAATTAATTTATTTAGTTTCAATATGTGCACACAAACAACACAAAGGGCATTGATGTCTTTTTGATCATTTCAATCTAAGATAACAAATGGAAAGGAGACAGAGTGACCAAATTGTTATATGTGGTGAAGTACAATGATGAAATAGAAAAAAAATTATAGACTGATCATATTGCAAAAAATGGAAAAATAGGGTGACGAAATTGCGATTTAAGGCAAAATTTTAAACTTTTCATCCAAAAATCTTGACAGAATGATTAACGTGTTATTTATGTTTAAGTTCAGTGATTAAAGTGAGAAAATAAAAAGTTGAGTGATCTTAACGAAAAAAGCTGGAAAGCAGGGTGACCAAATTGCTATTTAAGCCTTAATATTAACCTAACTCTAAATATAAATAGTAAATTTCTATTTAGTTCCTTCTCGACTATCAACATTCATCAAGATTATTATGAGTTTTAGCATGAGTATATACAGTCCAATATTAAGGAAAATACCTTGTCAAAGTATGTTTATTTTTACATTTTCATTTTGGGAGATGTTATTTATGCTACATTTTTCACTTATCCACAACATAATTAGTTATTGCATTTAATAATGATATGTTTAGACAAATCTACCCTTAATTACTTATTCGTATTAAGTTGATTAATAAAGTTACTTTTCTAGTTACCTACTAACATTATTTTTTAATTCAAAACATCAATGAACAATATAATTAAAATGTTTTTATTTTGGCTTAATTCTCAATTTGATCATCCTACTACAAAGAAGACAAGGAAATCTTCTATTTGCAACAGCTTACAAGATTCATCATTGAAGTGTTCTCTATTTGATGAATTTTGTGTTGCTGGCAATGACAAGAAAGCCAAGGTAGTTGTTAAGATTGAGAAAAAAAATGAAGAATGTGGATTAAGGGTGATGCGGAGGAGAAGAAGAAAACTTTTGGTTGTAAGCCTTGAACTAACACAAATGCTAGACTTTTATTGTTTATTCAGCCTATTAGTTATATTAATATTATACGGATTGTGGTTGAAGGGTGCGAAGGAGAAAAAAGACAAGAAATCTTTTGGTGCTATGTTAATGTATTTGTAATCCTGCACCAACAAATGTTGGACTTTAGTTGATTATCCAGTTTATATTAATCCAAGTTGTTTTATTAATATTAAATAGTAGTATCTAGTCCATTTTGGATTCAAAACTTTAGTGACTCTAAAAAATAATTTTTTATTTATGCATAAATGGAATATGAACTTCACCCCATACAACCAATAATAAATACCTATTTAGGTATGTGTACAACAAATATACAATGAATTCAATAAAAATAAATATTGGATTAAAGATTGACAAATTCTAAAACGAATGGAAAAAATATTTAGAATTTGGTTGTTATACAATTACATGGTTGAAAGGTAAACTAAATAAGAAAAATGATTGCACATGACTGTAAAACATCACTAGATAATTAATACAATAAAAGCATATGGAGCAATCAGAAGCTACCTAATACACACAACAACATATTAGTAAATACTACACCCACTACTTCCGCTCCACAACTTAGATCTCATAAATATGGTTACTCATTTACGGTTACTAATTTGCTTAAAGGATAGAAAAAAATTATGGACAAATAATCCATTAAATGTACCTAATGATGTATATCTAGAAAAGATATACAATGACATACAACACAACAAAGGATATTAATCTGTGACAAACGTTTTATAGGTTGCATAAAATATTAGAGGGTGAAGAAATAAATTTAATAATACGAACCAATTTAATTGCCAAAAATAAATCAATGAATATAAAAGTATTCAATTATAAACAATTGAATGGTGTGCAAAACTTAAGCTAATTCAATTTTGGATTTAAGTAAAGTTTAAAGTCCTTGAGGTCCAAATATTCAAAATAATAGCAGTTGAAATAAATTAAAATAAAGCAACTGATAAAGCACATAACTGTGGGAGGAACTATAATTATGAATTTGCAAAAATGCATTGGAAACACAAACTTAATAGTAGCAATCAAGACATCAAATTTTATGTAATATAATTAAAAAACAAATATAAATTAGAGGTTTGAATAGTCACATCAAAAAGTAAGTGGAAAAAATGATTACAGTAGTATTACTTACCCTAGAATAAAGCACACCTTTTCAAAAAGCCAGGTAACTTCCTAAGGGTTTGATAATATGATCATAACAGTTAACCAAGATAATAAAAAAAGATTTGTTTGAGAAAAAGTTTGCAATGCATGTAATCATTAAAGTTGTAGTAGGTGTGACTACATGCAATAAGTAATAAGAAGAGTCAAAAACAGCCCATTCCATTTTAGCATCACTGTATAAACATGACCATAAATACTCTTCATGTTAATTCTATGATGTTGCTAATTTCTTCTTAGAAAACAATTTTTCCTCCTTCGCTTTACTCCCTCCATTAAATTTACGGCATCTTTCATAAGATACAAAACACACATAGTCAAAGGTAAATAGAAAACTAAATATTTGTTGATGCACAAAGTTGTTAGAGTCCTTATTGAGATTTTCTACTACCGGTGATATGAAGATCACCAAATCAACAATATTGTCCAACAAGGGCATAAGGAACAAGAGTTCATCCAACAATAAGTTTCTTTCTTTTAGTTGTTTGTAAATACATTGTCAAACAATATTTTCCAGAATTTCATAGTTTAAGTTGAAATCATTTTCAAACAAGCCTATAATTCATTAGTGTAGAAGCCATACAAATATGTATACGTGTACTTATTTTGCGAAATGAGCTCTGAGCGTTCTCCCGTAGTCCTCCTTCAAATCAAGATGTGCATACATTTCTTCATTTTTTTAAAAATACATTAGCATCTGTTATTTGCATGCATAATATACTTCTTATTGCTCCAAGTCTACCGTTTAATATCTACTATTTCATGGCAGACATAATTTGCTTTCCCTTAATCTGTGTACCATATTCAAATTGAGAATATAAATGGTTTTTTTGATATGGATAAAACTTAAGTTCCATTGATATGAAAAAAATATTTTTTTCCTTTTAGTTTTTTATAAACGGATAATGATGTGTTTAAGTACAGTACATGCATATATTGCAACGTCATTTTTGCCTGATAACTACTTTCAATTTATTTCATACAAATTATTTA
The DNA here is from genome assembly GCA_013146195.2 of Codonopsis lanceolata. Classification (NCBI taxonomy): domain Eukaryota; kingdom Viridiplantae; phylum Streptophyta; class Magnoliopsida; order Asterales; family Campanulaceae; genus Codonopsis; species Codonopsis lanceolata. The sequence goes on along the minus strand of CM028377.1, from coordinate 56,690,325 downwards.
TTAAGCCTCAATTGTGTTTGTGGCGACCCGACCCGGACCCGATGTGGAACCGCGGGTCGGACCGCCCAAATAGGAGGGAAACAAGTAAACACATAAACATGCAAGGACTCAATTTAAGAAAACGACGTGACGCAACATTGGAGACGTAACACGCCTCGGCACTAAAAGGCCGGAATTTTTAAAAATTTTCAAACCTGATATAACAGTTAAGCAATTAATCCAAGTCATCGGCGACACTACATGCCGGAACCCAAGCTAGTAGTTTATGGACAAGAATTAAATAAGAGCTAATAGGATGCTCTGCGGAAGACTTATACGTAGTGAACTAATTAACACGATAACCAAAGCTCAGCTTACACAATATTGCCGGCATAAAAGGGATTACAAGTACTACAAGTAGATAACTAAAATAAACAAGTACAAGTTCTAGCACATTCCCAAGCATAGTCTAAATGACTTGCTTTAAAACCCGTCGTCCTTGCAAATTACAAAAGAAAGGAAGAGGACATCTAAACCACCTCTTCAAATGTAACGGCGGACCAAAAGAGGAACAAGGGAACACGAACACCGCAAGCCTCAACGAGAAGGACCTGCTTTACTAAGATCTAAAGCAGTAAAGGGGAATGGGTAAGTCATAAAGACTTGTAAGCTATCAATCATGCATGTCATGGCAATATGCAACATACAAGGCAAGATATCGTCACATAAGCATATAGAACATATATCCAAGATGCACATTGTTTCGCATAAGTGCTTATAATTAAATCACATAGGATAAGGATATATGGAGAGCCGGGCCGCTACGTAGTTCCTGCATACAAGCGTTATCTGGAATGTGAGGTGTCGGATGATTATGAGTACATCGACCTTCCGATGAGATGCCCGGGATAGACACACCAATGATGCTCTAATGGTTACAGCAAAGGGACTACTTCCCCACTGTGGCCACAGTGGAGGCGTGTGTGAACAAGGACAGGTATGCCAGCTGGACTCATGCAAATGCCAAGTAGTGTTTACTTAACAAATTCTCAAGTAGTGAACGAGGTCGATAAGAGCGATCTCGTTCATGACAAGTAAATTATTCTCATCAATAATCAAGTAGGATTGAGTTCGACAAGAGCGAACTCAACATGTCAAATAGGCATTCTATTATATGACATCTAAGATCAAGCATGGTAATCAATCCAAATTCAAGAGTCTAGAATTATTATTCTTAGTGAAACGTATTTAGAACGTCGTAGGGATTGATCATTGAGCCGGTATTATTCAATGGCTCACTAAATTTGACTTCGTTGAGTCGTCTCTAAAAATTCATCCAATAGAGTTTAAACGCTAAATGCGTTCTAAACCCTTTTCTAAGTTCTCGTATAGGATAGACTAGGCCATTAATCCAAATAACAACCATAGTCAAGAATTATCATCAATTCATAATTTATGGAACCTTAGAATCATAGTTTCTAAAAGTTATTAAAAGTCAATGGTCTAAGAACAATAGTGTAAGTTCATATGGCAACAAACAAGGCTAGAGGGGGGGTGAATAGCCTTTTAAAAAACTTTGAGGGTTGATTTGTAAAACTTTTAAGTTGGCAGCGGAAAATTAGTTTTTGTCAGTCAGCTGATATTGGTCAGCTGGCTGAAGTTTTTAAAGTTAAATTAAATTGATACAAGTTGGTCAGCTGGCTGACACAACGGTTTTCAAAAGAGGTTGGCTTTTAAAGTAGATCACTGTATACAGAGAAGAAACTGAAAAACAACTTATCAGAACAATTAAGCAATCAATTATGTTAGTAACTGGCTGACACTTAATCAGTTGAAAAACTTCTTAAGTGTTAGGTCAGTTTGCAAGAGTATGGATAATAACTGACAAAAAAATTGAAGTGGTTCACAGTAAAACTGCTACGTCCATTACCAAGCTGGTCAGACTTGGATTTTTGACGTGCACTAATTTTATTAAAAAAAATCTGGTTGATCTCTAATGGATCAGTGTACAACAAAAGACCAGTGTTTATGGAGAATGATTGAGGAACAATCAAACTCGTGAGACAAACTGACTGATTTCAAAACGATATGGAAGGGATCACTCAGTGTTTGCCTGAACAATAACTAGAAAGAAATATACAAGAAAGATTATCTAGCTATGGTTTTTAAGAAGACTAAGGCTCAGAGAGAATTTCTTGAGAATATAAGGCTTCAGACTTCTATATCTTCAAAAATGCTTCCAGTGGGTATTTATAGATGATCTTCAAGAATAATTCGTTAGAAACACATTTGAATTTGAAAATGTGTTTGGCAGAGTAACATATCTTCACAAGATCACAAAATATCCTGGGAAAGAATATCTAACAGAATATCTACCAAAAACATAAAATGAGAAAATGTCAGTACAAGTATTATTTCAATCAAATGAGGAAAGCAAGCTGACACTTAAAACGTTATGGTCAGTTGAACAAGTGACTGACAATTAATTACAAGCTGACCAAAATATCTTTAAACTTTTAGCTGACAATCAAGTGGAATGATTTTAAGCAAATTTAATTTAGTGCAAGATTCAACAAATAGTTATTCCGAAGGAGGCATAGAACACTTTTAATTCTAGGCTTAGGACCAAATCAATAGGATGAACAATTCAAAGTTTATGGAACCCTAGACTCACAATTTCTAAGAGTTGTCAAAAGTCATTAGTCCAAGAACAATAGTTATTCTAAATGAGGCATAGAACACTTTTAATTCCAGGCTTAAGACTAAATCAACAAGATGAACATATCATTCAAAAATCTTATAAACTCAAATCATCATCAAACATGGCATGGACATGGTAGGAGCATGGGAATCATAAGAAGAGGGGGACATGGCATTTCTAGCATACATCCTAAGGGGAATCAATAGCTTACCTTACACCAAAGAAAAAGATGGAATGAACACAAACTAATCGGATGGAATCGTGCTCTTCATCGATAGCTTCATTTTGGTGGTCTCGGTTTGGAAATCGGAGTTCGGGAGCTCAAGTTATGGAGGAAACACACACTAATCTCCCCTCACCATTCACACACAAAATCTTAGGAAGAGAGAGAGAGAATTTTTTAATATGGTGGGTTTAATGACTGATCACAAATTGGGAGGTTTATATGTGACATGCAAATGTGAGTGGAACTCCACATGTCACAAGGAAAATGCATGGAAATCCACTTGTCAAGTGGAGGATGATTGAGGTTAGTGTTAATCCAACTTACTTAGGGTCTAATAGGATGGTTTAGGGTCAATTAGGATGGGGGTTAAGGGGTCAAATGGGTCACCAATTCAGATTGCAAGGAATAAATCTCGTAGGTGTAAAATTGCTGGAAGTGGTCGCATGGTATATGGACCATGCGAGCGCATGGTCCTGTACTCGCCCAAGTCCATTTTTGCATGCTCTCAAGCATGCTCTCCGAGCCAATGACCCAAAAACAATACGCGAGGTTCACCCTTGAACATGGTCTAAACTTGTTCTAAATGGTCTCAAACTCATGGGCAACCATTCTAAGGTCCAACCCAACTCAAAACAAGTCGGAAACACACCCGAACAACATCCGAAACAAGTTAAAACAAGGCTCGAATCATGCGACGAATGGCCTGATAAACTTGTTATTTTCCTTTTATTTTCATTATTTTTCAGAATTTTATTGTTTATTTTGAGCTTTGGTTAATAATTTATTGCATTTGAGATACTATTTTTATGTATTTTGTGCTTCATGTAGGTATCTCAAACATATTCGAGGTTTTATGGCTCAATATATGCAAATCGAGGCCATTCCGGACTTTAATGTTAAGTTTTGACACTTGCCGTTAACGTCCGTCAAAGGTTTCAATGCACAGCAGCCTAACAGAGAGTAACAGAAGCTAACAGAAGCTGATTGAGGACTAAATTGCGAAGTCTGGGTGCAGAAGGACCTTCGGCAGCCTTCCTTATTAAGACAGGGGCACCGGAGCAAAAGTCTAAACTTCATGGGAGGCCGGCGCAAATCCCTGAAACTCCTATTCATTAATGCGCTGTCCACATTTCATTCGGCCACGTCACCGCCGCCCACTAGTACAACCCGCGGTTCTTCATCTGGATCGGGCTTGACCCGCGTCCCTAACCAACCTTTCCAGCCCATCAGCCTTTCTATCCAACCCACTCCCTCTCTCAATTTCCAACCCAGTTCACCTAGAGCGACCCGCGAAGGCCTCCCTTGGTTCAGCCCTGCCCCAGCGCGACCCAGCCTCTCATTTTCTCCCTTTTTTGCCCTCAATTAATTCCGGACCTTCCTAAAATACCCATGACTTGCATCCATTCTTTGCTGCCTCCATTTTTTTCATTCCAGACGTAAAATTTTCAGAGAGTCTTCAGGTTTTAGGGCAGCAGCCCTAAAACTCATTCCATCCCCATTTAATTCTTCCACATTTCCACCTAATTCAAAATGCACCCATTTTGAAGGCTTGGAGCATCAAATCAAGGGTCAAGGGAGCAAGATTAAGTGAAGTCAACCCAAGATTGCAACATTAATTGGTTTAATTCTTCCACCTCTTTAATTATTTTAATGTTGTAATTTTTGGAGAAACTTTGCATTTATTTTGATACCTTGATGATGAGCTAAATATATTTTTGGATTGTGATTATTATCTATGTTGAATGTAATGTTTTAATTTAATTTCTCTCTATTTGATGTATTACTCATATATTTTTGGTTATTATCATTGTGTGCTTAATGCTTTTAATGAAGTCATGAATCATTAAATGAACCCTAGAATGATAGGATACAAAGCGAAAACCCTTCCTATTATTCCGAAAATCGTGATAATTGTTTACGTCTCTAAGGCACACCGATTGTCGAAGGCCGTAGATAGTCATTGTGTGCTTGATCTACCACGCGGCTATTTTCTCCCCTAGGCTATGTGTTGCGACTTGCGAGAATATGAGCTCGTAGTAAGGATGAGTGATAGCTAGGTTTTCTATACGTAGCGAAAGCCCGTAGAAAATATTAGTGCGCACCCGACTACCGAAAATTTGAGTTAAGAAAAATATATAGAGTTAAATTAAACATTGGCTAGACTAGAAATATCACAATCCTATTCTTTTTAACATTGATTTGATGTTGCCGCCGTTTCATTGTCGCGTTAATTTAGTTTATTTTCTTGCCTTTATTTTGTTTATTTTATTTTTATTTTTAATTAAATTTCCGTTAGCTTAGATAAAATTAGGTGTGCCCAATTTTAGTACTTAGGATTTATTTCTAGCTCTATCCTCGTGGGATCGACTCATATTTCAAACTTTATTACTTGATACGACCGGGTAATCTTGCATGTGTTGCGTTTGCGCGCATCATGGCCAACGAATCAAACATGAATCAAACACAAATCAAACTAGAATAACTTGGGCATGAACAAGGCTTGTTTAAACATGGTTATGACCTGAATATATGGCCTAGAACTAAACGAACATCTCGCAAGACGAAATACAAGCAATACGAGAAACAAGGGCAATCGCTAAGACCCAAACGAAGCAACAAAGCTTCTAAACTTCCAACCAAGCCTACTATGATCAAGATGAATGTTCTAAGTCATATATGAAAGGTAATAGAACTCCAACAAGACTTGGTTAAATGCTAACATGCTAAGGCGAATACTCAAAGCACAAACGGCAATGTGTGCAACGCATAAAAGATATTCAAGCGACTATGAACATAACAACTCTAATGCAAGCATGACATGAACAAAATGAACTCTCTAACATCTTAAGACATACATTAAGCATGTTATAGTGATATTATACAAGTAATGTGTTTGGGTTCTCACATTGCTTTTTTAATCTTCATTTTATATTCTTATACTGAAGATTAATCCAAATGTTATGTAGTTATAATGAGAATGTACTTATTCTTTCTTTCAAGGAATGGCGTTGTCCTCTTTCGCATATAGCACATTTGCTAATTTCGACCCCTTTGAAATATCATAGAGTTACTTATCAAAAAAAAAATACATGTAACAATAGTTAGTAAATTAATATAATAAACGTCAATGTCCAAATTGTAGTATTACAAGAAAAACTCATACATCAACAGTAACATACATATGTGAGCACATACCCAATGACATATATCAAGTTAGAATTGTTAAAAACCCCAAACTGTCTGGTGTATTGATAGTTTAACTAAAAAGATTAAGATGTTCACTTATTTTAAGAAACTTACAATTAAGCCCAGGTTGTGATGCCCAATAGTAAGGAAAAAAGGTCATGAAAATATTAAGATGTTCACCTATTATATTTGCATAATTGTTTGTCAGGTTTTTAACCTAAAAAAAATGTCACCACAAACAAAGATGCAAATGTGCATGCCGCTAGACTTTGGGAGGAAAAAAGCAAACATATTCATTAATAATATTATAAATTGTTCTCTAAATACCTTGATGTAGTTGTTTGTATCAAGATTGAAGTAGTGATATATTCCACCGTTTATAACTATCATGCCACCTCTCTTCACCCATAAACGGATCCAAGCCTCCTTTTCTTCCCTTACATCAAAATAGCCTACACAATGAAAATATATCTTTTAGGTGCTCTAAATTACTAGAACCTGAGAGTAACAAAATCAAGTAGAGTATTTACTTTCTTACTACTGTCTGCAACACACACAGTAGCGGATCATGTTCCTCAAAAAAGTTTTTGATAGCTTTTCTGGTCAAACCTCACAAAAGTCCTAAACCAAAAGATTCACTTTGGTTAGCCACTTATAAAGGGAAAAACTAATCCATAACCAAGATAACAACCACAAGATTTTAAACCCCATTCTAACACCCCCATCCCATGTTAACCTTGATTTCAAAAATGACAAACTATTTAACTGATTTACTCTTTTCAACAAAATACATTTTGTATATACATGCATGACTATTAGTTATTTAGCCCGTGCATCGCACGGGTACAATGTGGAATATATATATATAGTAATAATAATATAACTTTTGGACATTATAATTAGATTGTTAATCTCTTCCATGGTTATAATTTTTTTTCTATTGTTACTAATACTAAACGATTTTTTTTACCTAAATACTTTTAAAATTAATATAAGTTTCTAGCTAACGTGAGATATATATATTTTTTGTATTAATAATAATAGTAATTTTTTTTGATCTAAACACTTTTAAAATTAACATTTAACTTGATAATAATATTAGAAGTCATTTTGTTAAAAACTTTTAAAATCATATTTCATTTTTAAACAATGTGAGATACTTATTTTATATTTTTATTGGTAATGAAAGTTTAAGTCTTTTATCTAAAGACTTTAAAACCAACACCACATTCTCACCATGTGGTATGCATATTTTCTATTAGTAATAATAGTAGTAGATAAAAGACTTTTTAACCAACATTTATTTCTAATCAATGTTGATACATATTTTCTATTGGTAATAACAAAAGATGCCTTTATCTAATGACTTTTATAACAAATACTCATTTCTAAATAATGTGAGATACATTTCTTTATAATCAATGTGAGATACATCATCTAAAAACTTTTTAAGCCAACATCACTTTTATAATCAATGTGAAATACTTATCTTCTATTGCTAATAATTGTAGACTTTTAAAATCAGCATCACTCTCTAACCAATATGTAATACATATCCTCATTTGATAATAATAGTAGAAGTTTTTTTATTTTAAAAAATTTATAACCAACATCTCTTTCTAAATAATGTGGGATAAATCTCTTCTATTATATTGATGATAAAAGTAAAAGTCTTTTATCTAAAGACTTTTAAAACCAACATCATTTTTTAAAACAAATATAGGATATCTCTTCTATTAGTAATAATAGTAAAAGTCTTTTATCTAAAATTAAAATCAACATCACTTTCTAACCAATGTGAGATATACATATTCTATTGAAAATAATGGTAGAAATCTTATATCTAAAGACTTTAAAAACAAACATTACCCTCTACCAAATGTATAATACATATATTCTATTGGTAATAATAGTATTTTTAAAATCAACATTAATTTATAACCAATGTGTGATACATCTTTTCTATTGATAATAATAGTAGAATACTTTGTAACCAATGTGAAATACATGCATCTATTCTATTTGTAACAAAAAATCTTTAATCTAAAGACTTTTTAAACCAACATTTAGTTTTAAACAATGTGAGATACATATCTTTTAATGGTAATAAGAGTAAAAGTATTTACTATAAGACTTTGAAAACTAACATATTTTTCTAAACAATGTAAGATACACCTTTTTCATATTCTAATAATGTGAGATACTTTTTTTCTATTTCTATTGGTGTGATATACATATTTTCTATTGGTAATAATAATATTTTTAAAACCAACATTAATTTCTAACAAATATGAGATACATTCTTCTATAATAATAATAATAGTCTTTTATATAAAAACTTTTGAAATCAACATCTCTTTCTAAACAATGTGAGATACAATTCTTTTATTGGTTTTAACATAAAAATAATAATAGTAGTAGTATTTTATCTAAATAGTTTTGAAACCAATATCTCTTTGTAAACAATTTGTGACAGGCTGAAGTCGCACGCCTACAAATTAATTACCAAGACAAGGCTCGGCTACAGAACTGTAGCTAGGACAAGTCCATGGTCGATCCACTGAAGAACGGTTATTCGGTTGCACAATTGTCACTTGACAAGATTGGGGGTTTGATTTGTGATTAATTAACTACCTAAGACAGAAATTAAAACTAAGTTGTAAACAATTAAAGACTAGCACTTCAGATTTGTCTCCGTCCCCGTTTATCAATTCAATATCATCGGTATAATTTCTCTCTTTCTCCCTATTCACTTGATCCGAGATGTATTTCAATCCCTATTTCTTCCTTAAAGATGGTTATAAGCGGTGTGACACACTCACTTATTTCCCTAATCGATATCTAAACCTAAGCGACACGCCTAGGTTCACAATAACGATAGATAAAACTTTGAGAAATTAAGATCAAGGAATTCTCTATTCTTTTGCAAATAGAAAGAAAACTAGTTTTACGCCATTTTCAATTTACCATGACACATGCATAAATCTCAAAGATGCTACTTGTGTAAAATCATAATCTGACACAGACTTAAGATTAAACTAGCATTAAATCAATTGCAAGGGAAAAGAGGGTGATCAAATCTCAAAACCCTAAGAATCAATCTAGCAATTCAAACAAGTAAAACTATGAATAGGGATTCAGAAATAAAGAAATTAATACCTCAATTGAATTAAACAAACGGTTCAGGATTCAAATCCAAAGCAATGTAATTAAGCTTCCATGCAAACAGCTGAAATCTCTAGAGAAAATTCGTAGGAGAAGAAGATCCTAATTATGAAGTCAAAACAAGTATATATACTTGTTCCCCAAAACCTAATCCTAAACTAAAAAGGAAATTCTTAAAAGAAAAAGGAAAGAGAATATTTAATAAAAGGTAGTCAAATCCTCCTTCCATCTATTACCAAAAATAAATAGTTTCCAAATCTTTATCTTTCACTTTGACCCCTGAACCTCAAACTTTTCTCTTTTGATTCTCGAACTCTGCTGCTTTTGAAATCTGATCCTTGAACTTTCAGCTTTTGACAGTTTGGTCCCTGCACTTCTGATACTAGCAATTTTATCTTCCACAATAATAAACTTTTGCAGGGACATCACAAAATACTCACAATAAGTCTCAAAATTACAAAAGTTACCCAAAAACTTACCAAATCATAAACTACTCAAAATTACATCAAACTAAACTAAAATACATTAAAATAATAATAAAAATGTCTAGAAAATTAGGGAATTACATATCATAAAATCCACCACATCAAATTCCCCCACGCTTAGACCATTACTCGTCCCTGAGTAATATCCTATCCCCACTCTAAGCACCGGTCTAATCAGCGTAGCATGGGAGGAAAATGACCCCTAATCTCCTCTAACCCTCCGAAACAACAGTTAACAAACATCAACCCAAACAAATAACGAACTCGGAAAATGAAACTCCGCTCCTTATCACTCCAACAATAGCAATGATACCAATGACCTTAGCTCGACCCCAACTCCAAATATGCAAAAACGGGACATCCAAGCTAAGGCCCACACAACAAAAAGCTAGGGGGAACTAAATATGTCCTAAGTTTCCCCCACGCTATTCTCGCACTACTACTCCCTCAAAAATAAAGTCTATGTCGAAGCAAAGACTTACCTCGTGAATCACACCAACACCCCCTTATATCACCAAAAATAAAAACCGAGGATTTTCTATCCTAACACCTCTAAACCAAACCTCCAACACCAAAAATAAATAAACCTACCCGATGCTCCAATCCTCCCTTATGACTTCAACGCCGGTGATATAAAAGATGGAAAGGGATTCACTCACTCACCTTTTTCTTAGGCGCCGTTTCCGGTTTTCACCTAGACTCTCATATTATTATTATTTTTTATTTTTTTTTATTTTTTTTTATTTTTTCATTTTTTTTCATTTTTTCATTTTTTTTTCTTTTCACACCCTCTCCTTTTGCCTAAGCGCCCTCTCGGGTTTTCACTTAGCCTCTTTTTTTTTTTTTTCACACTCTCTCCTTTTGCCTAAGCGCCCTCTCGGGTTTTCACTTAGCCTCTCTTTTCTTTTCTTTTCTTTTCTTTATTATTTTTTTTTAAAAGAAAATAAACAAATACAACAACCAGCAAGCACATGCACCCCACCCCCTCACAAAATCATGCATAGCCCCATATGCATCACAAAAGTAAAATAGAAGTGAGACAGGATAGGATACCTCTCAAGACTACCGAGGCGGCTCGAATCGATAGTCCCACGGACCTGGCCGACCGAATCGCTCTCGGAATGGCCAACTTTGCCATCTCCCATCATCATGCTGTGGTGCCATGCGCACCAAATAACCGTGAATCTGCTCCTGGCGATCCATAGAGATAGCAAACTGCCTATCCATACGAACAATCAACTGATCCACACCACTAGCACCCAGACTCGCCGCCCCAGAATCAACATCCTCAGCCTCCTCCATAAAGTCATCATCTTCATCGTCATCCTCCTCCTCTTCAAACTCAGCCTCTTCCTCTACCTGCTCCTCGACAATTCGAACATTCATCCCTCTTACTTCCCTCTTATAGCTTTCAAGGGAATCTCGAGAGATGGGCCTAATGATCTTCACTGCCGCCCCAAAATTCCACCGAACACCGCGCCTTGACCAATCCCGAATCAGTGATGGGTACGGAAACCCATTCCGTTTACTTGCTCCCACATCTTGCATACGTTCTGAAATAATATGCCCCACAGAAATAGATCCACCGTTGATAATCAGATGAATGAGTACCGCATGATTCCACGGAACCTTCACATGCTGCGATGTCGGAAGCAACCTCGAACACACAAATTTATTAACCCCCTTTGCCACCAGATTAAACTGAGTTTCAATCACAAACTTGGGCGAACCATCCGGGTTGTTGGTCCATTGAAGTTGGTTCCCCGCCAAAGTCCTATCCACATCCGCAAAATATACCCGCCAATCGCCATGCATAGCTCGAACATACTCACAATCCTCTCGAGCCACCCTAGGAAGTCCGTAGAACCTATTGATGTCCTCACTTCGGAATCTTATCGCGCCTCCCTTACATAGGAATGTCCCGCACCGGGGATTTGATTCATGTTCGAATAAAATTCCTTAACCACCAAACTGCTCCCTTCCTCCCTTGGTTCATCACAAAATTGTTGCCAACGCCTAAACCCAAATCTCTCAAGAAGGCCAAAGGATCCTATGTTAAACTTTCTTTCAAAGAATCATGGCCCTATTCGAATGAAAGTAAAAATAATTTTGGGACAAGTAGTAATTAAACCGGGAAGAGTCATGGGGGTCTCCACTACGGAGAAAGGTTCCAAGGGGCGGGGCACTAGACGTACTCTCATCATGCCTATGTTTTTTCCGGGACTCGTTGGATTTTCTTCCTCCTTTTTTCGAATGATCCTTTGTGTTTCCCATATTCATTTCAAGCAATAATATAATTCCAAGCAAAAATAACCCAATCTTCAACACAAATGGAAACCACAAGGAATGGATAAAGAGGCTCCTAACCTTGAAGAAAACAAATTCTGGAAAAATTGTGGCCGGAAAGTTTGAACTCCTGCCGAATCTGCAAAGTTCGCCGAATCTTCAAAGTCTCGCTGAAAACTCAAGGGTTTTAGATGAAGGTGCCCTAATTTGGTAATGTCCGTGAATCTGAAAGCTTATGGAGAGGGACTAACTTTTGTAACAGTGTGTAGTGATTTGGAGGATGGAAGAGGAAGAAATCGCCGGAATTAATGGAGGGAGTGGCCTGGATTTGAAGAGAAGAGAGAGAGAGAGAGTGAGGTTGTTTTTGTTTTTGGGGTATCCAGCCTTTTTACTTTCTTAAATACCTGACCCAAATCATACCCAATCCGACCCGGACTTGGTTTTAACCCGTGCAATTCCTATCATGGGTCAGACTTCAAAAACCGGATTTCGATGTTGAGGCGGCCGCATGGATAGAATGAGGCGGCGCCTCAAATACCGAGGCGCAATTTTTCCGCAATGGAAATGAGGCTCAAATGCCAATTTTTGGAGGCGGCCGGCTGAATGGAGATGAATGACCTCAAACTTGTCAAAATTTGTCCCCGATCCTCGTAGTTGAGGCGGCGCATGGATATGAATGAGGCGGGCGCCTCAAAAATTTTGATCCTTGCTGAGGCGCCGCATGGAATAATGAGGCGGGCGCCTCAAACTTGTCAAATTTTCCCCGATCCCGAGTGAGGCGGCCGCATGGATATGAATGAGGCGGGCGCCTCAACTCTGTAATTTTCGGCCCTCCAACTCAAGTTGAGGCGGCCGCATGGGAGTAATGAGGCGGGCGCCCGAGCTCTGCCAAAATTTCTCTTCCTCCTTGCTTTTCCCCGCACAACACTACACACAAAAATACCTAAGTAGCACCTATTTCATAAAAATAAAGTGAACAAAAATAAAATAAAATAAAGAAATAGAAACCCCTGTTGCCTCCCCGTAAGCCGCCTCTTCTTACCGCCTTTAGTTAGACCAAATGCCTGAAAGACCCCATAGCATAAGGATTAAGCATAATTAGGATCGTAGAGATCCATCATTTCCACATCCTCTACATTAACCTCCCCCCCATCAAAATAGGGTTTTAATCTTTGCCCATTTACCTTAAACTCTTGGTTTCCGGAGAGACTGGAGATCACAACCGCACCATGTGGGAATACCTCCCTCACCAAATAAGGACCGGTCCACCGACCTCAATTTACCTGAAACAAGCGCAAGCGGAATCAAACAAGAGGACTTTTTGACCTACCTTAAATTCTTTCCTCAAAATCATTTTATCATGCCACGCTTTTGCTCGCTCTTTGTAAGACAAATTATTTTCATACGCTTCTCTCCGGATTTCATCAAGTTCATTCAATTGCGCTTTCCTCACCGACCCGCCTAAGTTCATATTGAATTTTTTATTGCCCAAAAGGCTTTGTGCTCTAATTCAACTGCAGTGACATGGCTTCCCAAACACTAATCGGTATGGGGACATACCAATAGGTGTCTTGTAAGTCGCACGATAAGCCCACAAAGCATCCTCTAGCCTAAGACTCCAATCTTTCCTATTCGGTTTACGGCCTTTTCGAGGATGGACTTGATTTCCCTATTGGAAACTTCTGCCTGGCCATTGGTTTGGGGATGATAGGCGGTGGAGACCTTATGAGTGATGTTATACTTTTTGACTAAGGCCTCAACCAACCTATTGCAAAAATGAGTTCCTCTATCACTGATCAAGGCCCTAGGCATCCCAAACCTAGACACAACATTGCTCTTGAGGAAATTCACCACCACCTTAGCATCATCGGTGCGTGTAGGATTGCTTCAACCCATTTGGAAACGTAGTCCACCGCAAGTAAGATGTACACAAAACCAAAAGAAATAGGAAACGGACCCATAAAGTCAATTCCCCAAACATCAAAAACCTCGCAATTCATTACGATGTTTTGTGGCATCTCATTGCGGCCCTATATTTCCAACACGTTGACACCGGTCACAAGACTTACAAAAGGCGGCATCCATAAATAATTTTGGCCAAAAGAAGCCACTATCTAACACTTTCCTAGCGGTGTTGTTGGCACCAAAGTGACCACCACATGCATACTCATGACGTAACTTAAGAATAGAGGCCATCTCATTTTCTCGACACAACGATTTAATAACTTGGTCAGCAATGCTTCCACAAGTTTGGTTCGTCCCACACATAGTACTTAGCCTCATCATGATTTTGTCTCTTTTAGATTTAGAAAAACTTGGGGAATTTTATTAGAGACCAAAAGTTCACCAAATCCGCATACCAAGGCAACACGCCCTTAATCGCCCACAAAGCCTCATCAGAAACTCGTCCCTAATAGGGCCTTTATGAGGTGTGCTATCCTCTCACCAAACGACTCAAGTGGTCGGCCACTACATTTTCGGCCCTTTCTTATCCCCGATTTCTAAGTTAAACTCATCTAATGTAAGGACCCACCGAATGAGTCTCGGTTTTGCCTCTTTCTTCGACATTAAATACCTAAGAGCAAAGATGATCGGTGTACACAATGATTTTGGTTCCAAGCAAATAGGACCTAAATTTTTCTAGAGCAAAAACCACCGCTAACATCTCTTTTTCTGTAGTGGAGTAGTTTCGTTGTGCCTCATTCAAAGTCATAGACGCATAATAAATCACATGAGAGGCACGATCCACTTTTTGACCCAAAACCGCCTCAAGGCATAATCACTCATCACACATGATCTCAAAAGGGAGAGACCAATTGGGGCTTGAATAATAGGAGTTGAAGTCAACCGATCCTTCAACTCATCAAATGCTTTCTTGCAATTATCATCAAATGTGAAATCCACCTCTTTTGCAACAAGGTGCATAGAGGCGATGCAATTTTCGAAAATCTTTAATGAAGCGACGGTAGAACCCCGCATGACCAAGGAACGACCGCACTTCACGCACATTTGTAGGGTAAGGAAGTGTGGAAATAACATCAATTTTTGCTTTATCCACTTCAATACCCTTTTTCGAAACCACATGTCCCAACACAATGCCTTGCTCAACCATGAAATGACATTTTTCAAAATTTAACACCAAATTCGCTTCAACACATCGGTCAAGCACTAAAGCAAGGTGAGCAAGACATTGGTCGAACGAGTCACCATGGACATGAAGTCATCCATGAAAACTTCCATAAAATTTTCCACAAAATCGAGAAGATGCTCATCATACACCTTTGAAAAGTCGCAGTGCATTGCATAAACCAAAGGGCATCCTCCGATAGGCAAAGGTGCCGAAGGGGCAGTAAAGTAGTTTTCCCCGGTCTTCCTGGCAATTGGTATTTGAAAATACCCGAATACCCATCAAGAAAACAATACTCCCTTCCGCAAGCCTTTCCAACATCCGATCAATAAAGGGAGGGGAAGTGATCTTTTCTAGTTACCTCATTTAGTCGCCGAAGATCGATACGTACACGCCATCCCGCTTGCTCCCCTGTGCCTGGCACCAACTCGCCTCAGATTGATGACGACGGTGATCCCACCTCGCATGGCTACACATTGAGTAGGGCTCACCCACTCACCGTCCGATATGGCATATATGATCCCCATCAGTAGCAACTTCAAAACTTCTTTCTTCACCACCTCCATCATGTGGGTTCAACCTCCTTCGGCTGCCGTCAGACTGCTTAGCACCCTCTTCTAACGAAATCCTGTGTGCATGAAGCATGACTTATGCCTCGATGCCGGGCATTATCCACGCTTCTTTTCCGCCTCCCATCACATCCACTAATCGCTTCTCCCCGCTCCTCCGTCGAACACTAGAGATCACCACAAAGTGCTTGTCTTCCCTTCACCCAAGCATATTTCAAATTTCTCGGAAGAGGTTTCAATTCAAGCACAGCGCCTTCTCAACAGATGGCAAGGGTTTCTCCGGTGGCACCTCCAACGGTAATTTACCAAACTCCGTGAGACATACATAGCACTCGTAGAGCTCATCACCGCCTCCTTCATCTCATCGAAATTTCAAACTCCAACCCGGTGTATCCCAACGCATTCTCCAATGCCATCATCACTACCGCACACCTCAAACACCTCGTATAGGCTCCACGACATCAATGAAGTTCACCGAGTGCACATCCTTGGGTACTTCATAGCAAGAAAGATATTAAACTCCATTTGTTCCCCATCAAACTCCATGGTCATCGATCTGCTAAGAACATCCAACTTGGTACGAAAGCAAATGACATGAAAGGTCTCCCTAATGTATGGGAGCCTTAGATCCAGATTCATCTCCAAGACATAAAGCCCCAGAAAGATGAGCTTCCCAACCCTGACTAGAACATCCTCAATCACCCCCAGGTACGCATTAGACTGGCCAGCAAGCCGGATAACCACCCGAGTATCCCGTAGAGGTCCCAACTTTAGGTCTCAAACAACGCATAAGGCATGACGCTGATTGAAGCCCCCAAGTCAAGCATAGCCATGTGCTCAATTATCCTCAGCGACACCGAATCACGAACATACCGGATCACTACACTTTTTCAGCATCCTCTTCTCGATAACCTGCACACGTGTTCACTAATCTTTACCTTCTTCCTCTCCGCTCCTTTTGATTCCTCTTCATAGTGCACAATTCTTCAAGAACTTCGCATACCTGGGACATCGCGTAAGATCAAGAAACGAATGTTTACCCCAAGCCGTGAAGGTGTCAAAATAGCCTTATCACCTCCCACTGTCATCCCTTAAAGCATACGGAAACGGGAGGGCTCATGAACAGAAATACCGTGCGCTTCTTCTCCTTTTCAGAATCTCGCACTCGCGTGTAACTCTTCAACCACTAACTCAGCCCTCTTCAACAACCACTTCTTCTAGCTTTTTCCCACCGCTGTCATTGACCGACATTAGCTTTGGATTCTGCCTGCTCTAGATGGGAACTTTCTCCGAATCTTAGCCTCCATTCTCCCACCCGCATCCGCCACTGACCCACATGTTTCTCCAAATTGCCGATGCTCGATTTAGTCTCCTCGTTGAACCGGCTGAAATTTCCATTCATGGTAGTCATGCTCGCGCTAGTGATCGGACTGTGTCCTCTGTCCCAATGAGCACAATAATAAGCTAGAAGGGGGTTGAATAATTTTATTAACACTTTAGAACTTTTTAAAGTAAGTTCCTTGAAAGTTACTTGCAATCTATGAAAAGAATCAAGTAGCGGAAGACCTTCAAGAAAATTGTTCTGTGTCCGCCGATAAGGACTACCTAGAGACCTTTTATAGATTACTTAAGTTCTCACAATGGATGAAGTAAACAATGAAACCGAGCAGCTTCAATAATTAAACGCATGTATGAAATAACACAAGTATTTTGGGATGGTTCACACTCATAATGAGTGCTACGCCCCACCACCAAGGTCTAACCTTGATTTAAATTGTGCACTATGTTTTCCACTTAGATCAATTACAAAGAATATCCCTAATGGATCGTGTACAAAATATTGACTTGTTTGAAGTTCTAGTGGAATTAAATATCTCAGAAATACAAGATATTTAATTCGGTATAAGTATATAATGGAAAACAACAAGAAGAATAAAACAATAAATGTTGAAGAGCAATTTCTTGTTGTTGATGAGGACTTCTAGATCTCTGCTGAGGATCTATTGAATCAATGAAATGAAAGACTTGAGTTCTTTGTGATTCGAGCAATTCTTTTTGTGTTCGATTGATTCTCGTACGCTTGTCACTCTTTGTATCCAGCTTTCAATGGCGTATTTAAAGAGTGTGCACTTCAAAAAGATCCGTTGGAGAAGACCTAAGACTTCAAATTTTTTCATAAATGCATTAAATGCATGGGGCCGTCATGAATTTTGCCTTCACGTATAACTGTAGCCAGATAATCATTTCTCGAGATCTTCAAAAAGGTGGGCGATTTGGTGTCGATTCGAGATGAAGCAAAGTAGGGGGATACCGCTTTTATCGCGCATAATCGCTCAGATTAAAAGTATTCTGCTGAAAGTTGCTTTCATGGCTTGACATGTCTAAAGACTTGGATTAATTCAAATATCAAACGAGAATAAGTTTGAATTAATCCAACTAGCTTTGATCCGAGAGGACACGAGAAGCGATCACTGACACGAGGTCTACCGATCTTAAGCTTTGAGCGGTGTCTTCCTAGCAGTTGGTCTTCCGATGTTCCCCGAAAAGGTCCTACCAAAAACTATACAAGGCAAAGTTCTATACACATTGCCACGCTTAATCGATACGCGCAGCCCGATTAGCCAATCAAGTATAAAACTAAAGTAATGTACCGATCGATATATAATTTAACATAAGAATCAACATCCTCCTCAGACTGCCCCTCAAGTGTTGCCGTTGTTGTCCAACAAAGCTCACTGATTATATTGATTTCCTCACAAACCTCATGATTATGAACGGCCGCTGAACTTGTTGTCCTCGAGGTGGACCATACCGAGGTTCTGATGAACATAACTAGCATTGTTGTAATTGGACTGTGGGTGGCCTCTCGCCTCGAAATAAACCTATAAGACACATCCGCCACATTATCCGCTCCAAGAGTAGACAAGAAGGTCCGGGTGGGTCACATCACATTATACCGCATGGATGAGGTTGTTGACCCAAAACCAATGTCTTTAACAAACTTAACATTCCGCCACCAAGCCTTTCAAATCACTGCTGAATCACTCCGATCCCGCCGATCGACTTGTCTAACGCTAGACCTCCTCCCACGAGTCCTTGGCTTTTAGCTAGCTCTTCAATCAACCTGCCTCGCATCCCGTAGTTTTGTTCCTAATACTACCTCCACAAGTAATCCACCCACCTTTTGTCTTGCTCACTAATCCCCCAGAAATAAACAATGAGCCGTTTCATCATCAAAGCCATGATACGGGCAACTTCGCATATATGAACCTGGTTGTAGTAGTCATAGAAGGATTCATCTGACCGTCATTGCTCCATGTTGCCGATATCCCTCTTCATGACATTGATTTGATCTCGGGGAAGAACTCATCAAGGAATACTTCCTTCAACTCTTGCCAAGAGGTAATGCCGGGTGGTGTGTGATAATACCACATATCTGCAGATTAGCTAAAGGAGAACGCCTCAAGAATAACCTGCCAAGAGGCAAATTTAAGCCATACTCAGAATCAAACCCGAGCTATATGTCGATTTGGATTCTCCCATGTATCCCATTAAAATGGGGCTTAGTTCAACAATCCCGCTTCAACTCAAAAGTTACCCCAACTTAGAATCAAGCCATGGCCATTAGGGGAGCAACTTTTGCCTCAATGTCCGGTGGTAGGATTGTTATAGCTCGCCGCTTACCCCCATTGTTCACAACCTCGACCATTATTGTGTTATTATTGCCTCTTCCATTACCCCCCATTGTTCACAACCTCCCAAGCCACATCGTTTCTCACCGTTATTATTA
>CM028377.1:56536220-56670711 GCA_013146195.2 Codonopsis lanceolata | reverse complement strand
TAAAGAAATTAATACCTCAATTGAATTAAACAAACGGTTGGATTCAAATCCAAAAGCAATGTAATTAAGCTTCCATGCAACATTTGAAATCTCTAGAAAATTAGTAGGAGAAGAAGATCCTAATTATGAAGTCAAAACAAGTATATATACTTGTTCCCCCAAAACCTAATCCTAAACTAAAAAGGAAATTCTTAAAAGAAAAAGGAAAGAGAATATTTAATAAAAGGTAGTCAAATCCTCCTTCCATCTATTACCAAAAATAAATAGTTTCCAAATCTTTATCTTTCACTTTGACCCCTGAACCTCAAACTTTTCTCTTTTGATTCTCGAACTCCTGCTTTTGAAATCGATCCTTGAACTTTCAGCTTTTGAAAGCTTGGTCCTGCCGATTTCGCAATTTTATCTTCCACAATAATAAACTTTTTGCGGGGACATCACAAAATACTCACAATAAGTCTCAAAATTACAAAAGTTACCCAAAAACTTACCAAATCATAAACTACTCAAAATTACATCAACTAGACTAAAATACATTAAAATAATAATAAAAATGTCTAGAAAATTAGGGAATTACATATCATAAAATCCACCACATCAATTTGTAATACATCTCTTGTATTGAATAACATAAAAATTCGTTTATCTATGAATTTTATAGCCAATATATGTTTCTGAAAGGATGAAACCTTGGAAATCAACCTCGACATAGTTACACGATCCATGCGTGATAAAAGCCTTTAGCAGGTTCGACGAGGTCGCCGAGCTAGTGCGAGCTCATCGGAAAACACATCGTAGAACAACTGAGCCGAGGTAAAGAGCAAACGAGATCCATGGCCCTCGACCCTCTCTGGCTACAAAATCCACATAGACTTTCAGCACCACTCTGGCCCGGCAAACAAGCCAATCGGATCACCGGCCCCGACAGAAGCTTCCCAAGGCCCGCTGAAACCACCACACGCAACCACCAACTCTCTGGCGGGCCATCCCCGACTCCTTAACGGCGTTTTATTTGTCTTGTGCAGATCACTACGCAAGGACGAGCAGACTGAGTCATCTTTACTTCTCACGTTGACAAAACGACAAGGTCACCACGGATTTTGCGTGATTAGTTTCTAAATAATGTGGATCTCTTTGTAACCAATGCAATGTACATTATCTAAAAACATTTTAAACCAATATCACTTTCCTAACTAATGTGAAATACATATTTTTTTTATTGGTATTAAGTCTTTTATAGAAAGACTTTTAATACCTACATCACTCTCTAATCAATGTGTAATACATCTCATCATTTGGTAATAGTGATAGAAGTTTTTTATCTTAAAAAATATCTAAAACCAACATCTCTTTCTATATAATGAGATATATCTCTTCTCTTCTCTTTTATTAATGATAAAAGTAGAAGTCTTTTTATTTAAACACTTTTAAAATCAAAATCACTTTTTAACCAATGTAAGATTTATCTCTTTTATTGGTAATAATAGTAATTTAAAACCAACATCAATTTATAACAAATGTGTGATATATATATTCTATTGCTAATAATAGTAAGTCTTTTATATAATCTAAAATAATTTAAAATCAACATCATTTTTTGACCAATGTGAGATATATATCTTCAATTATTAATAATGGTAGAAGTCTTTTATTAAAAAACTTTGAAAACCAACATCACTTTCTAACCAATGTATGATGCATCTTTTCAATTAGTAATGAATAATAGTATTTTTAATACAAACATCAATTTCTAACCAATGTGTGATACATCTATTCTATTGGTAATAATAGTAGAATATTTTGTAACCACGTAAGATACATCTTTGTAAAAGTGAAAGTCTTTAGTCTAAAGACTTTAAAATCTAACATTTTTTAAACAATGTGTTATACATCTCTTTTATTGGTAATAATATAAAATAATTTAAACTCATTATCATTTTCTAACCAATGTGAGATATACATCTTCTATTGGTAATAATGGTAAAAGTCTTTTATAATAATATATATATATATATATATATATATATATATATATATATATATATATATATAAAGTTGGTGAGGAGCGCTATGGTTGTGTCATCTCACCACCTTTGGATAAATCTTCATTCTAAAGCATCCATGTGGAAGCTTTAAAAACTTTTGGTTTTCTAGTGAATTTGAAAATCAAAATTACTTTCCAACCAATGTATGATGTATTTCTTCTATTAGTATTTAATAATAGTATTTTTAAAACCAACATCAATTTCTAACCAATGTGGGATACACCTCTTCTATTGTTGAAAAATTAGTGTTTTTAGTGAAAGAAATTGTGCAACTTGAGACACGAATTTCTTTACGTGTCATTTGTTTATTGGCGAAGGTAATTGCGCAAATGTGTTCTACTCGGTGAGAGCATCAAAATGATATATTTATTTGTCCAAATCGAGTTTTGGATAATAAGATATCAAGACTTAAAGTATAATACTTGTTAAAAAAATTAGTGTTTTTAGTGAGAGAAATTGTGAAATTTGAGGCACAAATTTCTTTACATGTCATTTGTTTGTTGGCGAAGGTAATTGCGTAAATGTGTTCTACTCGGTGAGAGCATCGAAATGATATATTTATTTGTCCAAATCGAGTTTTGGATGAATAAAATATCAAAACTTAAAGTATAATACTTATTAAAAAATTAGTGTTTTTAGTGAAAGAAATTGTGCAACTTGAGGCACAAATTTCTTTACGTGTCATTTTTTTGTTAACAAAAGTAATTGTACAAATGTGTTCTACTCAGCAAGAACATCGAAATGATATATTTATTTGCTCAAATCAAGTTTTGGATGAATAAGATATCAAAACTTAAAGTATGATGTTAAAAATGAGTCATTAGAAGTAATATCTAACCTTGAAGAGTTTTATCTCACATTGGTTAGAAGTAATGTTAGTTGTAAAATTTTTTAAATATAAGTCTTCTACTATTGACACTAGAAGAAGTTATATATACTAATACTAATATCCCTTATCATATTGATTATTATTATGTATTATTATTAGCTAATGGCTAAAAAACCTAAAGTTTTTAAAGCTTCCACATGGATGCTTTCAAATGAAGATTTATCCAAAGGTGGTTAGGTGACACAATCATAATGCTCCTAACCAACTTTATATATATATATATATATATATATATATATATATATATATATATATATATATATTTCAATAAGTTTATAGATCTACAAGTTAAAATAACAATTTGCTGAAGACCCAATAAGAAGGGTTGTAAATGAAAGTATAAATTGAAAACTATTGGATATACCGATTTTACATTAGATCTACAACATAGCAACAAGATATTCGACCAAATCTGAGTTATGTCTCAAGGGGATTGACATTAAATTTCTGGAAACGTGAGCTAAAGGATGTCAAATGTAGAAAATAGATGGATTGAGCGAAGATCTACAATTAAAACTTGGAATGAACAAACTACAAATTAAAAAATTATAGATCTACAAGTGAAGATTACAATTTACTGAAGACCCAATAAGAAGTGGTTGTTAATGAAAGTAAAAATGGAAAAACTTTTGTATATACAAAATTTACCTTAGATCTACAACAATGCAGCAAGATAATCGACCAAATTTGAGTTATGTCTTGAGGATATTGACTTGAATTTCTGGAAACATGACGTAAAGGAGGCCAAATGCAGAAAATAGATAGATCCAGCGAAGATCTACAATAAAAACATTGAATGAACATTTACAAATTATAAATTTATGTTTGCAAATTAAGAATAGAAAGAAAATGTTTGATAAACAAACCATGACAGAGTTCCACACCATTTTTTTCCCGGCACACACGTATTACCCATGATCAAAATTGAGGGATGAAACTCATTTTATATACTACTGAGTAGTTCATGAATGGGGTTTATAGAGAATTTTAACTGACTAGAATATGGAGAGGAAGGGGGAACCGAAAAAAAGTGGAAGAAATGGGTGTGAATGCGACGCTAGGGTTGTCACAAGTGATAAGTTTCTATTTATAGATAAGATCAAAGTTTTACATCAAAGAAAAAGTTTTAGTAAATATCAATTAGTTTTCTTTTGGTTGGGCTATACCAAGAAAACTCAATTAGTTTTCTTTTGGTTTGGGCTCAACTTCTAAGCAGTGAGTGGGTCATTTACATTTTGATGCATCGACAATTTTTTATCATCATTCAACATATTTGTTAGGGTAATCCAATTTTGTACAACGGATTATTAATTTTTGCACCGCGATGCATCAACTTTTGTATCGATATGTATCGAGTTAAATCCATAACCCAATTTTTGCAGTGCGCTTCATCTATTTTTTTCACCGCCATGCATCAAGTTAAAATCCATCATCCAATTTTGCATCGCATTGCATCACATTATTGCACCGCGATGCAAAATCATAACGAACCATACCTTACGTCCTCCACATTCTTCTTCTATCTCCTTCGTCGTACGTCTAGTCTCCACCTCCTCCTTCGCCTTTGTCCCTACCAAAAAAATCCTTCACCTTATCATAGGTCGAACCGCATTTTATTGGCACAATTGTGATTTTGGAACTGCAAGTATTGTGTAGTGCTGCGGTAGAAGATGATCTGAGCATTTTCGGAATAATATTTTGAAAAATGGACTTTATTTGTTGATAAAAGAGAACGCTGGAATGGAGAGAAAAAATATTTGGGAAAGTTGTTGGCCAGCAATTTCCCTTATTTGTTATGTGTTTATACTTGAAACCCAAAGTTAATTTTTTTTTATTTTCAATAATTATATAACGAGTTATTTTTGGTGTTTGTATTTATAATGTAGCAGACATAAGTATGAATGAGTTTTGAGAAAATGTTGTTTCGCAACATTATATTGTTGAAAATTCTTTTGAAAATGTGTTACAGTCATCATCAATACCTTCTTTATCAGATACCACAAATGGTATGATATTACACTGCTTATTATACCAATTTTTTTCCTTTTGCATATAGATAAACCTCATTATTACACTTTGTTTTTACAGATATGACAACTCGACGGAATACATGAAACAATCATTCGTCTCGCTTTTCATCGATCACAAAACCAAGTACCTCAACAATAATTGATAAAACGAATGATGAAGTTGAATCCACCAATATCGTTACTTTGAATCCGAAAAGAAATTACGTCTACATGAATCATTGCCTCCAATTGATGTACAGTTTCGTTGAGTTTTTTATATTTAAAATTACATACGTTTATTCAATTTCATAAATTGTGTTCATGCTTAATTAATTTTTTTGATATAAACAATATAAAAATACTTCTTACATTATATATTTCATCCAATCGTTTGAATACTAATTCTAAAATATTTACTACTCACTGTCTTTGTATAATGTGTGACGTTTAACCCATCAAGATATTATAATGAGATTTGAATCAATTTAAACGTTTTGTAAAATATTGTAATAAAATCAATATAACTTTATAAAATTCCTTGGAAAGCAAGTTTAATATTAGATAGTTGACATTTTTCAATAACTCTCATGTAAAGTTGTATCCATTTTATGAAAATTATTTTTTTCAACGTGTAATAGAAATTTATATTTTTGTTTTATTATTTTTGGCTTTTATATTTTTAGAATGTTATTATGTATTTAATTTCACGTTTCAATAACATTGTCTTATGTTATTTTAAATAAATGAATATTTAACTACTATAAAAAAATGTTTACTTGATGCAAATATATAAGTAATTTTATTGCCAAAGCCTTTGTACATCCATCTCTTATAATGTAATCGTTAAATATTTACTAAATTTGAGAATTGTTTTTATAGGTTACCGGGATCTTTCCGATCCAACAATTCAAGTGCAGTTATTGTGATTCTTGGTTTTGTTATAAAGAGAGATTATCTCGACATTATACGTCCCGCAATCCAAAGTACGGTTTATGTTGTGTGCAAGGGAAGATTCAACTTCCATCTCTAAAATCACCGCCTCCTGAATTACAATTATTGTTATATGGAAACACAGATATAAGTAAACACTTTCACCAAAACATACGTTCGTATAACAATATGTTTTGTTTCACTTCAATGAGAGGCAATATAGATTCTCGTGTTAATCAAGGTGGCTCTCCTCTCGTTTTTAAATTGCATGGTCAAAACTATCATTTAGTTAAGCCTTCTATCATCGATGGGTGCAACACCTAAGTTTGCACAACTGTACATTTATGATAACGAAAATGAAATCGCAAATCGTATTGCTTCAGTAAGGTACTTATTTTAAATTAAGTATCCTACATATTATAATTAGTATTGTTTGTATGCAGTAATTAAGTATCCTACATATTATAATTAGTATTGTTTGTATGCACTATTATGTATTGTTTGTATGCACTATTATGTATGGTCAAAACTATCATTTAGTTGGAAGCCTTATTCCATCGATGGGTGCAACACCTAAGTTTGCACAACTGTACATTTATGATACCGAAAATAAAATCGCAAATCGTATTGCTTCTGTAAGGTACTTATTTTAAATTAAGTATCCTACATATTATAATTAGTATTGTTTGTATGCACTATTATACATAATTAATTTTTTAATATAATTGATTACTTTTTTAAGGGGAGATCCCAATTGTCATGATCTTCATGTTGAAATTGTATTTAAGCTAAAGAGTATGCTAGATAAAAATAATGTTTTGGTGAAATCTTTTAGAATGACAAAGGATAAAATATTTGATGAAGGAAAAACATATGTGAAATTAAAATTGATCGGTAGACGAAGTGGGGATGCAAGAAGATATAATCTTCTGGCTGCTTCTGAGGTTGCTGCTTTAATCATTGGCGATTTTGATGAAATGTTGGGTGATAGAGATATTGTAGTTGGGACGCAAACGGGACACCTTAAGTGTGTATACATGAGTTGAATGTTGCTTATCTTGCTCTACAATATCCCTTGCCTTTTCCGTACGATGAAGATGGATACCGAGAAGATATTCCATTTTCTACTTCCAATAATGGATCAAGAGGATGGAATATAGTTAGTATAAGATAATTCTTTGCATATAGAATGCAAGAAATAGATGGTGAGTCGACTACAATTTTGTTTTCTGGAAGGCTATTTCAACAATTTGTCGTTGATGCGTACACTATGATTGAAAGTGCACGGTTGACGTACATTAGGTTGCATCAAAAGCAATTACGTTGTGAAATGTACAAAGGCTTGCATGAATCTCTTATACGTGGTGAAAATGAAGCGTCCACTCAAGGAAAACAAATTATATTGCCTTCAACATTTACTGGAAGAGCTAGATATATGATACAGAACTATCAAGATGTCAATGGCTATATGTAAATGGGCAGGATATCCAAACTTATTCCTTATAATAACATGCAATCCGAAATGGCCTGAAGTTGTTTGATTTGTTGGTAAGCATGGATTAAATCCTGAAGATCAGCCAGATATTGTGTGCAGGGTATTTAAAGTTAAACTTGATGCGTTGATTGAAAACCTTCGTAAAAACAAAATTTTTGGAAATGTACGATCAGGTAAAATTGTTTAATATTTATGCATATAATGTTTATAATAATAACTTGATTATAAGTAGGTTACTTCATTTACGGACATTGGTGTTAATATATGTGTAATTTTTTACAGTTATTTATACCGTAGAGTTTCAGAAAAAGGGATTGCTTTGATCATATCATTTCGGTTGGGATTCCTGATGAAAATGAGGATCCAATCTACTATGCTGCAGTTTGAGATTTTATGATTCATGTTCCTTTTGGTGACGATCGAAGGAAATCTCCTTGCATGACAGATTATCATTGTTCAAAGCATTTTCTAAAAAAAAAATGCTGAGAAGACTACAATTGATGAAGATGGTTATCCGATTTATAGACGTAGGGATAATGGAAGAATGATTCTTGAGAATGTAGTTTTATTGAACAATAGGTATGTTGTTCTTCACAATCGATATTTATTGATTACTTATGGAGCCTATTTGAATGTGGCGTGGTGCAATCAATCCCGTGCAATAAAATATTTGTTTAAGTACATAAACAAAGATAACGATCGTGTGACAACGACATTTTTCCAAAGCTCAGATGAAGATAATTTGAAGAAAAATATCGATGAGGTTAATTTGTACTACGATTGTCGGTACATTTCTTTTTGTGAAGTTGCATGGAGAATTTTTGGATTTGAAATACAGTACAATGACCCTCCTGTGGAACGTCTAAGTTTTCATCTTCCAAATCAACAAAATGTTATTTTATCAGATTCAGATAAAATTGAAAATCTTATGGATAGGGACTCGGTTAATAAGAGTATGTTTTTGGCATGGATGGAAGCTAATAAGAATTTTTTTGAAGGTAGAAAATTAACATATGTTGAGTTTCCCATGAAATTTGTTTGGAAATCAAGTGCATGCGAATGGACTCCGAGGAAAAGAGGTTTTGCCATAGGAAGGATTTTTTTTTCCACCAAGATCTGGTGATCTGTACTATTTGAGATGCCTTCTAAATGTAGTATGTGGTGCTACCTACTACGATGACTTGTATTCAATTAATGGGGTACACTATCATTCTTTCCGGGATGCTTGCTATGCATTATGATTGTTATGTGATGATAAGGATCATATCGACGGAATCATAGAGGCTAACCAATGGGGCATCAGCTCAATCCATCGGGATTCTTTTTGCGACACTATTATCATCTGAATCTATAAGTCGACCTATATTAGTTTGGGATTCATGTTGGTTGTATCTATATGATGATATACTATACAAGCAACAAAATTTGTTCCAATATTAAGGTATGTAACAATTAGTATTGTTTTTAATTTCAATTGTTATGAATGTAATATAATTTTTATTTATTTTCTAGGATTGGAATTAAGCGAGAATCAAATCAGGAACAATGTACTTGTGGAGTTGAGAATATTTTAAGAGGTTTGAAAATGAGTATACATGAGTTCCAAACAATGACATATCCATATATTGAGTTTTTCCATTTATCGCGTAAGAGATTAATACACGATGAAATGTCTTATGATCGAGTAAGCTTGGCTGAAGAACACAAGAAATTTGTGTCAAATTTGAATGACGAGCAACACCATGTTTATGAAACAATCATCAAATCAACTAATTCATATATTGGAAAGGATTTTCTTTGTGTATGGTTATAGAGGTACTGGGAAAACGTTCATTTGAAAAACTCTATCTACTGGGTTAAAATTGAAAGGAAAGATTGTATTAAACATGACATCAAGTGGTATAGCTTCTCTTTTATTTCCTGGTGGTAAAACTGCTCATTCTTGATTTTCTATTCCTTTTAATCCGAATGTAGATTCAACTTGTAACATAAAGCAAGGGAGTCTTGTTGCTGAGCTTATACTAAAAGCCAAACTTATTATATGAGACGAGGCTCCAATGATGCATAAGTATTGTTTTGAAGCGTTGGATCGAAGTATGAGATATATTATGAAACTAATACATCCATCTATAGGTAATATCCCATTTGGAGGTAAGACAATTGTATTTGCTAGAGATTTTCGACATATATTACATGTTATTTCAAAGGGCAGTAGACAAGACATCGTTCATGCCACTATTAATTCATCATATTTGTGGATGGATTGTATTGTATTGAGGTTGACGAAAAATATGAGATTACAAAGTATGAGGCCCAACGAGAGTTGTGAAGAATTGTAACTTTTTCCTGATTGGATTGCAAAGATTGACGATGGAAAAATTGGTGAACCAAATGACCAGGGCCGCTCTGAGGGTAGTTTGGAAGGGTGACCGCCCTGGCCCCCAATTTTGAGGGGCCCAAACTTATAATACATCCATTTATAGATATAAATATTATACTTACTTAAATTTAATATATGATTTATTGATTTAGTGGCCCATTGGATGAGGTGTTTTGATTTGGTTGAGAGGTCATGGGTTCAACTCTTTGAAAGTTATGTAAATTTTATTTACTTTTGAACTCTTTGAAAGCTATGTAAAATTTATTTCATTTTTGAGTTGTGAATTATCAAGTATTATATACTCCTTCCCCCCGTTCCGGTAAAGAGTGTTTCCGTTTGAAAGTCAAACTTTTTTTAAAAATGACATTTTTAGTAGGCTCATTAATAATAAAATGACACGTCTAATCAACAAAAAACCTAATTATCTTAGAATATTGATTAATAGATTACAATAATCGAATAATCAACAAAAAAAAACCAAATGAACATGCAACGAATTAGCAAAAAAAAAGAGAGAATGTGATATAATTTGATGATATAGTTGAGAAAGATCTTAGAAGAGTGAATAAATATGAAAGATCTTATATATATGCTTTATAGACATTTTGTATATTTTAATATATAAGAAAATTACCAAATCAAGATAGAAAATAACTAGTGTACTGGAATATGCAAACGAAGTAATTTTAAATAATTATTTCATATACTTATATATTAGTATGCTCGTAGATGTTATATCAATTGAATACTTTGAACAATGAAAAATTGAAAATTTATTTCTTTCAAAATTTTATTTTTTATATCTATAGGGGCCCATTTTATCATTTTTGCCCTTGGCCCCTAAAAGTTCAGGAACGGCCCTGCAAATGACGATGGTGCTTTTGTTGATATTCTCAATCAGCTGATGCTTAAGGAATTCGACGATCAAATTGTTGCAATTTTACAAAGTAAATATCCTTCGTTTGGAAGCAAACCTGACGACTCATCATTTTTGGAAGAGAGAGCTATTTTGGTTCTGACTCTTAATGTGGTTAATTCAATTAATAATTACATGATATCGAAGAGTACTGCTGAAGAAAGACTGTATTTGAACTCAGATTCTCCGTGTCATTTTGATATAAACGTTGACCTTTTGAATGATATACATACTTCTGAATTTTTAAACGAAATTTCAGGTTTTGAAATCATAAATCATGAGTTGAATTTGAAGGTTGGAACTCCAGTAATGTTGCTTCATAACATTGACCATTCTCTTGGGTTATGCAACAAAATGAGGTTAATTATTACAAGGTTGGGAAACCATGTTTTAAAAGGTCGAGTGCTATCAAAATGCAATTTTGGTGGTGCTATTTTGATTCTAAGAATGTTACTGACACCATCTGATCCAAGAATTCAATTCAAATTCCAGAGAAGACAGTTTTCACTAATGATGTCTTACGCAATGTCTATAAATAAAAGTCAGGGTCAGTCATTGTCTAACGTAAGACTTCTTTTGAAAAAAATTTGTTTTTAGTCATGGCTAATTGTATGTTGTTTTGTCTAAAGTTACTAATCCGAAAGACCTTTGAATTTTGTTATGTGATAGTAATAGTTGCAAAATCGTATATGTTCGACGACAAATGTTGTGTATAAAGAAGTATTCTAAAATTTGTAAAAACTTTGAAATTTATGTTCGTTTCTATCTTGAATTTTAGTGTTTATTAATTTTTGTTTGTTTGTTTTTTTTTTTCCTTCTCATATTACCGTTTTTAATTGTTCATTATTCTACTTTATTTAAGTATGATTTTAAAAGGATGACAATCCGTGCATCGCACGAGTGAGATGCTATCATTAATTTCATAAAAAAATTCTTACATTTTTACCTTTATTTCAGTATAAATAAGAAACTCCATTAATGTCATGAAAAAAATAAAAGGGGTTCATAATTAGACACATAAAATCACTAATTTATCTGTATTAAATAGATAGGAACCACATTATTGGTCTAGTTATATATTTTCATTTTTTTAAAACAAAAACTGGACCAAACAGGACGATAGTCACTCATACTTCAAAGTATTTTGCCCCATCGATGCTTACTAAAACAAATTGTAAAAATAGAATCATAAAAACAATAATTATCTCAGGAATAAATTTTTCGAGGTTAGTTTTAGTATCATATGTGTACCAATACAATATCAAATTGTTTGCAAAAGCAAAAGAATTCAAGCAATATTTTTTAATTAATTTAAATTTGTTGATATAAAAGATTCTAGTAAAAAATATTATTAGAGAAGAAAAGAAAATGAAGATAATGTGGTTGCTGAAATGGCAGCATCTACACCTTACAATACCCACACGCAAAACTGCCAAAAAAAAATAGCGGCCTCCACAACCCCACCCTTCAAAACCCCACAACCCCCTTTGTGTTGCGCTTTCTAGAACTATCTTCTCCTCTCCTTAAACCCCCTCCCTACCTATAGGGTTTTTTCTCAACTCTTCACTTTCCTCTCCATCGATAAATTTAATCGCTTTCTGGGTTCTTCAATTCGATTCATGGCGCCTGTACTAAGCAGAAGTTTGACTTCGGCTTCCGTGGCTTCACCCCTTTATAATACTCCATTTCTTCCGTCCAAGAATGGAGCCAGCAACAAGGCTTGGAATTTGAGAAGCGCTTTTGGGAGAAGTGCATTCAAAGGAAGTAGCTTTATTTGTTCTGGGTTGAAGTGGAAACTTGATAAGAGAGATAGTAGAGTGGTGGTGAGGTGCGAGGCGGCTGTTGTAGATAAAGAAGCTCCCGAGGCTTCTGGTGAGACCCATGAGTACCAAGCTGAGGTGGGTTTCTGTTTCTGTTTATTTTTCTATTTTCTGTTTTGGTTGCCAGTAATTTGGTGTTTGGATCCGTTCGGATGCCAAGAAAATGTTGGAAAGTGAAAAGGATTCGAGCCTAGAATCATTTCACTGATTCAAAAGCCTATAACTTTTTATTCAAGTGATGAAAAAACAAAGAATTAATCTTAATCGCATATAATAATATTGAGTTTTGTTAGTTCTATCTTTAATAGTTTTAGTAGGTTTGTTAGTTATCCAAATGTATACTTTAATTGAGAAATAGTATATATTTAGTTTTGATAATTTATCATCATGGGTTGTACGATAAATTATGGGTTTGGATTAGGATTCAACATTTGGCTAGTAGGGACTAGGGATTTATATTGGAGGTATTCTTAAAATCTTAATATTGTTTGGTTTAGTCATTTGGTCTATTTTTTCTTCATAGCCAGTTTGTTCTATTGATTTTTTTAAGACTCTCATTACTAATTGCAGGTTTCTCGACTGATGAATTTGATAGTTCATAGTCTATACAGCCACAAGGAAATATTTCTTCGAGAGCTCGTGAGGTAAGCATTTGTTGCCATTCACTTGTTGCTGTTTGGGCAGGTGGTTTCTCATTGCATAACTCCTCTTGTTTCAATATTGGAATGTTTGGGCAGGTGGCTTCTCATTGCATAAACTCCTCTTGTTTCAATATTGGAATGAAAGTAGTGGGTTTTAATTTATGGCTTCAATGTAACATATGGTGGTACTATATCTCCTTAGTATATTTTAAAATGGCAAAAGAGGATTCATGTAGCTGGTCTCCAAGTAATTGGGACAAATGTAGAGCTGAGTTATAGTTTTGGACGGCACATGCTAGTCTACATGCCTGGTTGAGCTTTGCATGAATAGGAATGCTTTCTTGTTTGCTATCTTATCTACGCATGATTTATGTTAAGGAAGTCCTCATATATAGGAAGTAGTGATCATTGTCTCATATCTATTTCTTTACTTTTCCTCTCTCTCTCCCTCTCTCCCAGTAATGCAAGTGATGCTCTTGATAAGTTGAGATTTTTAAGTGTAACGGAACCCTCTTTACTTGGAGATGCCGGTGAGTTAGAGATTCGCATCAAACCCGATCCGGATAATGGGACCATCACTATCACGTAAGATAGCTCAGTCACTTTCAGTTTTCTTCTTGCTTATGGGAGGATTGTTTGAAACTTCTTTTATCCATTTGGCAGAGATACTGGTATTGGGATGACCAAACAGGAGCTCATAGACTGTCTTGGAACTATTGCGCAGAGTGGCACGTCTAAGTTCTTGAGTGCTATTAAGGTAACTTTAGTTGTTTACTATTCTGCGTAAGTGAGGGTGTCTCATTCTCTGGAAGAACTTGAGCAATTGATTTGGTGCGTTACAATCTGAAAGTAACCCTGTGTTTGTTGTAGGATAATAAAGATCTTGGAAGTGACAACAGCTTAATTGGCCAATTCGGTGTTGGGTTCTACTCTGCATTTCTGGTCGCTGAGAAGGTGCAATTATAGCAACCTTTCCTTTTGGTTTGTTGAAACGTTTTTTAGTTTTCCTTGTGATTGACGACTGAATATGAGATTTCACATCTTTATGAACAGGTGGTTGTGTCCACAAAGAGTCCAAAATCAGATAAACAATATGTTTGGGAAGCAGCAGCTGATAGTAGCTCATATGTAATTAAGGAAGAAACTGATCCTGAAAAACTCCTGCGTCGTGGAACACAAATAACACTATATTTGAGGGTAAAATGATATTTCTTATTCCTCGTACTAATTGGTCTACTCTTAAATTTGTCTTTGTTACTTTGTGAATAAAAATCGAGCAATTTGTGACATTGGTTCTTGTCTTTTTTGGGATCTGTCAACATTTTCGGGTTGGTGTATGCACAAGTAAATGACGTGTGAATATATCTCTTTGTTATATATCATTTCAATTTGTCCCAGAGCAAAGCAGAACTTTTGGGAAAACATTAAATAATATTTTACTAGCTGTGGCAGGTTTTGGAACTGTTTGATATAATTTGCTCTTTTGGAACATCAAAAGTGACTTGGAATGACTTTCTTTCTTGCAGAGTGATGACAAATATGAATTCTCAGAGCCAGCCAGGCTTCAGAGTTTGGTGAAGAATTACTCGCAGTTTGTTTCTTTCCCTATCTATACTTGGCAAGAGAAATCGAGGACTGTTGAGGCAAGTATTCCTAATCCAGTACTAACATTTGTGCATTCTGTGTGGATGTGGAATCACGGGGTGTACACAGACAGCAATCTTTCTTCATTTAAAAGTTACACTCCTCCGTTTCATCGAAAGAGTCCATGTTTGAAAAATCTAATTATTAAGGGATATAACTAGCATTAAGGGTGGTCATAATAATTATAAAAATGCTGGAGCATAATTAATATGTTAATAACAAATGTGGAGGGTAAAGTTGAAATATTATGGAGATGATAAGCATAGAGTGGACTCTTAAAATGGAGATGATGAGCATAATTTTTTGAGGACTCTTAAAATGGATGATAAACATAGTTTTTTGAAAATGGACTCTTAAAATGGAGATGATGAACATAATTACCTATCAGAAAAATATATAAAATGGAGATTATAAGCATAATTTTTTGAAAGTGAACTCTTAAAGTAAAACATCCCAAAATAGTAAAGTTGACTCTCTTCCTGGAACAGAGGGAGTAATATTTATAGTCTGTCTTGTTAGAATGTATTTTGAAATGAAAGGTTGAGTTACCACTGGAAATAGCCATGCTTACTCTTCTGAGAACCTCTGCAGGTAGAAGAGGAGGAAGAATCAAAGGAAGGAGAAGAAGCAAAGCCAGAGGTATAACCTGGGAGTAGAGGAGTGCTATGGGAATTACAGGACACTGTGTTAAATCTCTTCATCGATGACTTTCTTGTTTACAGGGTGAGAAGAAAAAGACAAAGAAGACAAAAACTGAAAAATATTGGGACTGGGAATTGGCCAATGAGACAAAGCCAATATGGGTGAGTATGAGTCGTATCTACCTTGAAGAGTATCCTCTCCCCCCGAAAAAAATAAAAATAAAAAAATCTTCCCAACTACTTTTCGAGGATTGTATGTCAATAATTTGTGTTTTACTTGTTTGGGTACTTTTGGTATGTAGATGCGGAGTCCTAAGGAAGTTGAAAATGATCAGTACCATGAATTTTACAAGAAGACCTTCAATGAATTTTTGGACCCAATTGCATACAGTCATTTCACCACAGAGGTATTTGCAATGTGATTCTGTTAGTCTTACATGCTATAATTGCTTTTTGTTTACATTGTCTCTATAACTGGTGCAGGGGGAAGTGGAGTTCAGAAGTGTTCTTTATATCCCTGGAATGGCACCAATGAACAATGAAGACGTTGTAAATCCCAAAACAAAGAATATACGCCTTTATGTGAAGCGTGTGTTCATTTCAGATGATTTTGATGGTGAGCTGGTAAGTTTTGCAAATTGTTCCCCCCCTCTCTCTCAATCTCTCTCATACCCTTAAACAGATGATATTTAGTTTGCATGAGCTGTTACTTGTCTTGTGAGCTTTGTTTCTATCATCTTTTGCTGCTTAACTTTGATTTTATGGGCTTATTAGGGGAACTAGAGCTTATAAGAGCCGCGGTGTTTTTGACCAATCATTCACGTGGAAGCGTGGTTTTTTGTGTGAAAACATTTCAACTAGCATGTTCTCCCTTGGACCTTTTTTCTCCATTTGTCCCCAAGTGTTCTTCACAACGAAGAGTGGCTGACTCAATTTCTCATCATTGGATTTTCACTACTTGAGAGACTAATTGGAACAAAAAATTGTGTTTGGCTCTTCTCTTGATATTTGGAAAAATAGTACTTGGCATTGGCATTTGTTCTTCTGGCATGTTAATGTGTCTATAGTGATAAGCAGGGGATGTTTAAGGGCTTGAGTACCGAGCAACTATATTTCTGCCATCTTTTGACGTTATGAACTGTGGGAACCCACAGTATATTATTCGCTTCCTTTTGTGTTAAGAGTATATGTGTACGACATACTATGGTTTTTTAACCCCCATACCTATTGTATTCACATATATTAACAATATTTGGTCCTGCTAACATTGGACAATGCGAATGCAGCAGAGGTTTTTTTTTCAATGTAGTGGTGGTGATTTCGAATACCCTTTATATCTTTTAAGTTGTATGCACCAAGTTCCAGACATAAAGTGGCAAGACAAGGAAACAAAAGTTTGTAGAATCTTTGGAACACTGAGTTTTTGTGTGTTTCCCCTCATCACTGCATGTATGTTGCTACGTCTAGCAGATATGTGGTACACTGGAGGATTGGTGGTACATGAATCCAGTATCGTATGATGAATGTTCCAGTTTTAGTACTGTTTGCTTATGTTTAAGGCTGAAAGCTTGGATGATCTAAATATTCTTCTTGAATTTGCAGTTTCCTAGATACTTGAGCTTTGTGAAGGGTGTTGTGGATTCAAACGATCTTCCTCTTAATGTTTCACGAGAAATTCTCCAGGAAAGCCGAATTGTAAGCTCAACCCTCCATTATGTGGTTAACACCTATTTGCCTAGGTTTTGCTACCCCGCATAAAAAAAGTTGCATCGATTATTAACAATTTACTCATCTTGTAGATTCTTCAATAGTGCATTATTGCATGCTTTTGAATTTTAATTTCATTTCTTTTTGTTTCATCGGCTGCAGGTAAGGATAATGAGAAAGAGGCTTGTCAGGAAAACTTTTGACATGATGCAAGAGCTCGCGGAACGTGAGGACAAAGAGGTGAGGATTGAATTAACCCTCCCTTAATTTATGTTTCCATTTGCATTCATTTCTAACTCGGAAATTTACCGTTGTTTCAGGATTACAAAAAGTTTTGGGAGAATTTTGGTAAATTTGTAAAGTTGGGATGCATTGAGGACTCAGGAAATCACAAGCGTATTACGCCACTGCTACGGTTCTACTCTTCTAAAAGTGAGGAGGATTTAATAAGCTTAGATGATTATGTTGAGAACATGGGTGAGAACCAGAAAGCTATCTATTATTTGGCAACTGACAGCTTGAAAAGTGCCAAGACTGCCCCATTCTTGGAAAAATTGGTCCAAAAGGATATTGAGGTACTGTTATTTAGTTGAGCCAATTGACGAAGTTGCAATCCAGAACCTGCAGACTTATAAAGAGAAGAAATTTGTTGATATTAGCAAGGAAGATTTGGAGCTCGGTTAGTAGAGTACTAATTAACGCACTTAAGTGTTCAGGCTATGATTAATACGTAGCATCTTTTTTCTAACATTTAGATCTTTTTTGTTACATTTGACAGGTGATGAGGACGAGGTGAAAGAAAGAGAAACTAAGCAAGAGTACATCCTTTTATGTGACTGGATAAAGCAACAGCTTGGTGATAAAGTTGCAAAGGTGCAAGTTTCAAAACGTTTGAGTTCGTCCCCATGTGTTCTTGTATCTGGCAAGTTTGGGTGGTCTGCTAATATGGAAAGGTTTGTATTGTGTAAGAAACCGCACTTGCACTTTTGTCTGTACTGAGAGTGCAGATATGGTGGATCTTTCTCTTTATATCACGACATTTTTAGAGTTCTTTTTTGTCCTTTGTTCTTAGGTTGATGAGGGCACAGACACTTGGAG
This sequence comes from Codonopsis lanceolata, assembly GCA_013146195.2. Classification (NCBI taxonomy): domain Eukaryota; kingdom Viridiplantae; phylum Streptophyta; class Magnoliopsida; order Asterales; family Campanulaceae; genus Codonopsis; species Codonopsis lanceolata. The sequence goes on along the minus strand of CM028377.1, from coordinate 56,652,499 downwards.
ATGCTTCAAGCATGGAGTTCATGAAGGGAAGAAGAATATTGGAAGTCAATCCTGATCATCCAATCATCAAGGACTTAAATGTAAGTGCATTCTACATCATATTGATCAAATATGTTCAGAGAGCTAGTCTTGCTTCTTACAGCTGGATTTTATGTTCCTTTTGCAGGCTGCATGCAGAAATGCACCTGACAGCACCGATGCTAAGAGAGCTGTGGATCTCCTATATGATACAGCTTTGATCTCCAGTGGATTCTCGGTAGGGGACTATGCTTTAACATTCCAGCTGTCGTTTTCATAGCTTTCACCATAGATGACTCATGTCTTATCTTTGTGGTTTATGTTTATGAACGGCACAGCCTGATAGTCCAGCTGAGTTAGGAGGCAAGATATACGAAATGATGGCAATGGCTCTCGGAGGAAGGTGGGGAAGATCGGAGGATAATGAAGAAGCGAATGAGTCAACAGAATCAAGTTCCAGCTCTACAGAGGTGGTGGCAGAGACAGAAGTTGTCGAGCCATCGGAAGTTAGGGCAGAGGCTGATCCTTGGAGCTCTTGATAGTTTGTAGAATAATTTTTTTCCTTGCATAATTAATTGCTCAGATGCGAGCAAAGAGATGAAGAGAAGAGAGTCCCCGTTTAGGATAATGAAGAAATAGATTTTTTGGGGAGAGTAGGGTGGATGTTTAAGACTATATCAATTTTTGCAGTTTATAACTTTATAAAATGGACACAGTATTATGGAAGAGAAGATGTTTTAATGTTTAATGAATTCCGTTGGGAAAACACTTGTGTAAGATGATCTTACGGATATTTTTTATAAGACATATTTTCTTTTATGATCCATCGTGTATTGGTGGTTCGAACTCTGAGAGTGACATTGTTTTACTACTCGAGCAACATGCAGAGCTGCACCAAACAACATCCTCTCAGCTCTCTGTTTGACAACGTTATATCATTTGACTCTGTTGATTTTTACGGTTGTTTGTAATTAAATTAGTAGGATAGGACCCGGTGAATTTTGACCATGTTGGGGTTGTTTTCATTTATTCTTTCCAAGGCCAGGCCTCTGTGTCGAGTGTGATCAATCTTAGTTTTGCAAGAGCAGTTTAGTAAGAGGCTCTATAAATGGACCTTAAAGAGTTAAACGCTTTCTATAAATGGGCCTTAAAAAGTTGGCCTAGTTGCCTTTTGTTGATTTCTTTCAATTACACATTGGCAATCATTTTGAACGCATTCTAATCTACGGGTGGAATCGGGACGTGACCTGTTTCGATACTCCTCATCTTGATTCCGTTTCGATAGAATTCAAAATTTTAATCTTCTTTTTGATCCTGTTTTCGATAAATGTCGAGACCACACGAATTGAGATTTCGATAAATTGGGATCTCGATAGTTCGGGAGATAAAAATCTCGTAATCCTGACTATAATATTTATGAACAATATTTTCTGACACTAAAATATTTTTTAAATGTCTTCATCATGATTAAGATGTCAGACTGTATATTTACAAGTATACTTGAATATTTACTTAATGGTGGGTATTGTTGAATCTGTCATTATGAACAAAATGCAGGAGCTATACTAAGTGCAGAAACGTGATAGACAAAAAAACCCACAACATTGTGAAAATAAATTTAGCAAACATCATTAAGTAATTTTATCAAACACAAAATAGACATTGTTTAACACTTATAATATTTATAAAAAAATAAAAAAAAAAGTCGCGACGGGTTGGGATTCGGGAATCCCGATGGGATTGATAATCAGGACGGGTCGGGAATCCCGACGGAATTGATAATTATCCTGAATACCGTCCCGAAATAAGTCAGAACGGAAAAAAATCCAAAAAAAATCGAGATCGGGAAATCGAAATGTTGGGATGAGATCGGGTCAAACGTCAGGACAAGTCGGGAAAAACGAGACTTTTGCTGGTCATATTCTAATCGGTAATGAGTTGCACCTTAATTGTATTTATGAATAATTAACAAATGCGATAACTTTTTTTATGACACTTGTTAACAAAGCTCAATACTTGATCAATGTTACAAAGTTTTTCAACTTTTTCATGTAATTATTAGTGCATCACCATTGTGGTTTTTAACCACTTCTTAGTGTCTTAAATTGTGTGCAAAATGGCCATTAAGCGCCACTTAAGAGAGGGAGAGAGAATTTGCTTCTTATATAGGAACCTGCAAAAGAAGGGAGGTGGGCAGGGGCTGTCGGCGGTTGTGTGTGTGTGTGTGGGGGGGGGGGAATGAATTTTTATTTTATTTGAGTTGATGTTAAATTTAATATTTTTTGTGTAAGAAGTTGTGTAAGAATAGTATACAATGGGAAGATTTATTCTTAAGTGTGTAAGAAGAAAAAAATGTGTAGGTGACAGTGAGACCCAATTAAGAAATTGTATAAGAAGTTGATATAAATTTTAACATTGAGGATGCTCTTACACCCTCCGTTTCTAAACTACTATTTGAGTCAAACAAAGTGTTTTTTCAAATGAAAATTAATACACTCATATATTTTTCATGTTTTTCTTATCCATTCCAAAAAACTGTTTTGTTTCTAAACCTTTCTTTTTATAAAAACATTTTTATTACATTACTCTTCCTTTATTTTTTCTACTTGAATTATGACCTCATGTATAAGGGAAAAAACTTCTGATAATCACATTCGCGTGCGTGGCGCACCCAAAATTATCACACGAGTTGAATTGAGCCTTTTCAATTACATGAATATTTTTTCCATTTAACCTCGTCATCATTGAAAAAGTAAGGGAAAATTGTGGGCCCATCTACTTTTTGAAATTTTTAATCGTTATAGTATTTTTTTTTCAAATAGAAAAAATCACTTTTGATGGCAAAATAACTACGATACCTTTAATGAACCGTATGCACGCTACATATGTCATTATTTTTGTACTGCGTTACAATTAAACTATTAAACAGCGGTGTAAAAATTAATGCAATAAAATTTATGAATCGCGGCTCAAAAATAGATTAGGAAATTAAACTTTGAACCGCGGTGTAAATATTAATACAATGAAATTTATGAATCGCGGTGTAAAAATAGAATATGAAATTAAACTTTGAACCACGATGCAAAATTAATGTAATGAAAATTTATGAATCGCGGTGCAAAAATAGATTAGGAAATTAAATTTTGAACCGCGATGTGAAAATAATGCAATGAAGTTTATGAATCGCGATGCAAAAATAGATTAGGAAATTAAACTTTGAACCCCGATGTAAAAATAATGCAATAAAATTTATGAATTGTGGTGCAAAAATAGACTAGAAAATTAAACTTTGAACCGCGGTGTACAAATGTTATTTAATTCATTTTTGCACCGCTATACAATAGCATAAAAAACTAGTTTACGTCCTCCACGTTATTCTTCAATCTCCTCCGTCGTAAGCTTTATTCTTCCTAATCCTTCTCTGCCTTCGTCCTAATTGAAAAATTCTTCAACCCAATATAGGTCGATCCCCATTTCATTACGCATAATCGTGATTTTTGAATCCAAAAATCCTTCAACCTAATATAGGTCGATCCCCATTTCATTACGCATAATCGTGATTTTTGAATCCAAAGTGTGTTGTCGGAGCTGTTGAAGAAAACGATGATATTTTTGGAACAATATTTCAAACAACAGTTTTTTACGATAAAAAAACGATGGATTTTTAAGATTAAAACCTTAAAAAAATGGATCCGCCAGAATTTTCCACAAAAAGTAAAGCAAGAGATAGATAGAAGGAAAAGATGGCAAAATTAATGAATGAAAAAGTTAATAAAAGAATAAAAGAGGAACGCAGCCGGCCCAAATAAGCCTCTAAGGATTCAAACCCATAACGAGCGATCCAGTCCAGATATTTTACGAGTCACCGTCTAGGTCTAGGACACAGTCACAGACACACTACTAAACCCCAGCAAGTCCAGTCGTAGGTTTAACTAAGGGTTTAAGGCCGCCATACCCATCTCTCTGTTTCGCACCTTCCTCTCTCTGATCTACATATTTACCCTCACCTTGTTCAAACACAGGCATTTACTTTCCCTCATCTCTGATGTCCTGTTGAATTGAAGGTGCCATCATGTGGAGGAATTTGTGCAAAGGATCTTCATTGAAGAAGCTCAAAGCTTCTTCAACCCACTCTAATTCCTTCTCCCCTTGTTCTGCTGCTATTAAAATTATCCAAGATTCGATTTTTCCAGAAAAATCGGCTCTAACCCATGTTAATACCTTGTCCCAACAAATGGGTTTTGGTCGAATTGATCGATTGCCTTCGCCGAATGACAGTTTGGGTACTTTTAGTTTCTCAAATTCGAGGAGTTTTTTTATTTACGGATGGGTTTTCGTGGTTTCGCGAGTGCTGCCGAGGCAATTGCTTCGACGGAAGGAGAAAGTAGTGATGAAATTCATGAATTGTTAGAGGAACTGAAAAAAGAAACTAAGATTGAGCCTAAACCCAAGAAGCCAAAACTGGTCCATGGACTTGGGCCGGGGAAATTTCATGCTTTAAGGGATAGACAGGTTAAGATTGAAACAGAGGCATGGGAAAACGCTGCGAGGGAGTACCAGGAGCTTTTAGAGGACATGTGTAAGCAAAAACTTGCACCCAATTTACCTTTTATTAAGTCGTTGTTTCTTGGTTGGTTTGAGCCATTGAGAAATGCTATTGCCGCTGAGCAAGATTTGTGTAAACAAGGGAAAAATAGGGGCGCGTACGCCTCACACTTTGATCATTTGCCAGCTGATAAGATGGCAATTATCACGATGCATAAGTTGATGGGATTGTTGATGACTGGGGGAGGACAGGGGACTGCTAGAGTGGTGGCAGCTGCTTGTCAGATTGGTGAAGCTATTGAGCATGAGGTGAGTCAGTTCCATATTTTCAATTTTCATGTAGTTCTTATCTTTTTCTGCAGTTGGGTTTCTTTTGCTTTGGGAAAGTGTTGCTGCTTTTGTTAATTATGGAGATATGCTTGGTAATCGTAACTATGTTGAGTGGTACTGAAACTGTGAGAGTGAAAGTGCAAAATGCAAATTGTCTTGCCTTCTTCTAAGAACTTCCATTTTCCTGTTGCTTTTTTATTTTGATTTTTCACTGTCTATATTGGTCGTTGTCTTATTAAGTTAGAATGAGTCTGGCTCCAAGGGGAAGCAAGAAACATTGATTGATCAAGGGAAACTTGGCAGTAAGTCATGGAGGTAATTTGTAAGGTTGGCACTTGGCATCCATGGTTTAAGCAGGATGGATAGAGATTAGAAACTTAAAGATGTGTGTGACGATTATTAACTTCACATGTAATTTGTAAGGTTGGCACGTAGCATCCATGGTTTGAGCGGGATGGATAGAGATTAGAAACTTAATGATCTGTGTGACGATTATTAACTTCACATGGGGGGTAGTATTGCTTATTTCGAAAATAGGCTTAAATCGCAATTGTCACCCTACTTTCACAGATTATTCGTTAGGCTCATTCGACTATTTTTTGTCTCAATTTAGTCACTGTACTAAACCTTCATTCTCACATCCATTACACCATCCAATTTTTTGGATGGAAAGCTTATAAATTTTTTAAATCCCCAAACTACCCTTATTGATTTCACCCTACTCATGTGATTCTCTCACCCTCACCCCAGACCAAGTTTGAAACACATTTCTTCATAAGTTCAAACCATGATTGAAGCACCATTGAAGCAAAATTCAAGTAATTGTGATCCCGGATCTGGAAAAGATCAAGATGAAATTACCCAATTGCTTAAACCAACATTAGCAGCAATAAAACAGAGTCATTGCATGAAAGAACTTATTAAAAACATCGGCAACAATTAAAGCAAAATTCAATTGGTAAAGAAAATGATGGAATCATAGTTGTCAAAGTCGAGAGGCGCCAAAAAGGCGCTCAAAGAAAAAATACTAAGGAAAAATATATAAAATATATATAACTAAACAAATCTCAACAAAACATGTTATAAGTGAGCATAATATATGAAACTAAGTTATAACATATTATCAATAACATAAACAAACTACTGAACAAGTAGCTCAATTAATGTACGGGGTAGGAAGAACTAAGAATAACTCATAAATGTATAGTTTTAAAAAATAAAACAGAGTAATGAAAGTAAATAGACATAGTAAATTTGTATCAAAAATATTTTTTTAAGTTTAAAAAAAGTACAGAACTACAGAGTATTCAATAAATAAAAAATTGAAGTCTGAACTTTTTTTTAAAAAAATAGAAGTCGAAAACTGAATACTGTATTTTAAAATAGAAGTCGACTCTGAACTACAGAGTACTTAATTAAAAAAAGTTACTTTTCTTGATCGAAGAAGGGAAGAGAGAAAGAGATGCGCTAACTTGAACATATGGTCCTTTCTGAACTGATGAAGGAAAGCATGAAAGAAAAATTGAAGGGTTACTGGCTGTCAGACTTCGAAGTCAGAAGGTTTCACAGAATGAGAGCTTACTTGTGAAGAAGGAAGCCTTACAGACTTGCAGTCGACTTCGAAGACCAGCCTTGATGTTGCAGTGTCGAAGTCAAAGCCTTGACGTCGCAGAAGTCGAAGTCGCACGCAAAATCGATAGTTTAATGCTCGTTTGATTGCGTTGTCTTATTTGGGAAATTTAGGGCTTTATTCTTATATTTATACCCAGACTAAACTAGGTCGTTTGGTCCCACAGAAACTAAAAAAAATATTAAAATAAATTAAGTGAGCGCCTTTCACGCCTTTTCACCGCCTCTCGCCTTTCAAAAAGGCGCCAAAGGCGTCGCCTTTTCATCGCCTCACCTCGGACACATGAGGCGCTACAGCCTCGCCTCGCCTCTCGCCATTGGTGCCAAAGGCACTCGCCTTTGACAACTATGGATAGAATTACAGTGATCGGAGTTGGGTGGTGATTTGATAGAAATTAGATTTTGTGCCAGTGCCTATGGCATAGTGACAATATAGAACTTGATCAATATATGGAGTAGGCAGTATGCAAATAAATCAATATATACTTGCGATTTTGTAAGGGTTGGATCATTATACACTACACAACGAAAAAGATGACAAAACCCAAAAACTTGGACAAAAAAACCGGAGAAAGAAAATGGGATGGAAGATGTTTTAGAAAATGTAGCTTTAATTGTAAACTGGGTTCCTTGAGTTCTCTCTCTGTCACCCATCGATGTTGTCGGATTCCGGTGACCTCCATATTCGCCAAATTTTCTTATCACATCTCCAAAAATCTTTTATGCCTGGATTCGTTTAAAATTGGGTTGGTAATCCACCCGTGTTGATCTCACCTCACTCATTTTGACCCCCCTAATTGCTCCTACCAAATTCCTAAACAAAGACCAATTGGACAGAGCTGAGAATAAGAAGAGACTGGCGAGAAGTGGAGAGGTACAAAGTTGGACTAATTTGTTAAACAAAGAATTGGCCTCTTCTTCGTGAGAATCTTTGTACCTCAAGTCGCAGGAGGTGATTTGCTTCCATGGAACCTTCTTTCGAAGCTGGTAGCCCAAGAGGGCCAATTGAAGAAGTTTAAACTACTCGACCAACCCCTTTAACCTACCAAATCCCACGGAAGCAAAAACTGCTCCATTTCCTGAAACTATGAACAGTACCAAATCGAGGTCACGAAGCATGGAAGACCACTTAATAGGTGAAATCGGGAGGGACCAGGGAAGAAACCATACACAAGCATAATACAATTGACTCATTAGCAGAATCAAGAACAAGAACTGGTAGGTTGCTAATCAGATCAAAAAGCTATCTGGGTAAAAATCTATCATTGCTTTCCCCTGTATCCGCTGCGAGTTTCGGTATGGTAGTAATTTAGTAATATATCAAATAGCCTTTTGTTTTGCTGATATTACAAAACCCCCCTCATTTGAAGTTAACCCTTTAATTTTTATAAATTAAAAAGGGCATTTATGTCTTTTTGAACATTTCCATCCAACCTAACTAACATAAATGACTCTCAGTGACCTAATTACCACCAAATGCCAAGTATAGTGATTTAATTGAGAAGAAATATAGTAGAGTGAGCTTAACGAATACTCCTTCTGTTCCGGGCAAAGAGTCCACTATTCCATTTTGAGATCTATCACTTAAAGAGTCCACTTTCAAAAATTAAGGCATAAAAGTATCATTTTATTACCAATGAGCTACTAAAAATATCATTTTCTTAAAAAGTTTTGACTTTCAAACAGGGACTCTTTGTCCGGAACGGAGGGAGTAATTCACAAATGTAGAGTGACCAAATTGTGATTTAAGCCTCTAAATATGATGTAAGATAACATAAGTTCCTAATTTGTTTCAAGGGATACGAGTTACCTACAGGTTCTACACCTATAAATGTGGATTTAGATTTAGATTTAGTGAACGTCGTATTACAAAGAAATTGATGCTTCATGGTGATAAGTAGTTCTGTTACCTCTATTTTATCATTAATATAAGTTCCTAGTTTGGATATCTTCCCATGAAAAATATGTATTTTTTGTTTTTGTTCGTTCTATGCTTGCGTCTCTAAGGCTTGCGCCTCGCTCAAGAAATTCTTCTGTGCATCGATCGGCCTCAATAACTATGCTCCAATTCCAAGCTAATTGGTTGACAATATGTCAACATTGACTTTGTTTACATGACTGCCTCTCCAATAGTTGCCAAGGAAAAATGAATTTTGGTTAAATCCTTCCACCTAAAACTACAGGGAAACTCCATTTGGACTTTCGTTGGCTCTGAATGTGGTCTTCTGTACCCTGCTCAAAGTTTTTGTTTATATACGGTTCCGTTGCAGCAGTTCTGAATGTTTCGTAGTCAAAATTAGGTGTTTGAAAAAAAATGGGTGTGATGCTAGTTTGAGTACTACAGGAATATGGAAGCTTTAAATGATTGGCCCGGACGCTCTTTGATGGTGCTGGAGCCTAGAGTTAGTCCCTGTGAATCCTTTGTAGGAAAATTTTAGCTCACTTATTCTTGCTTCATTAAGGCTTAATTGGTTTTACTTAAGTTGTGTTATTCGTGTAATGTACACTTTCTTCTAGTTTTTACTATTTCTAGGTCAAATTAGTATTTCTTTCTGGAAGGAAGTAGTTTGTATTCCTTGTCAGGATTTATTTATGGTTATTTTTGGCATCTAGTATTCTAGATGATTTATTAGAGTTTCCTCATTGATCTGTCATGAGTAAGCTATGATGCACGGATACTCCTCCAAGGCAGCATTTCGTGTATCGGATACGTTGGATATGCCCCTCCAGGGGGCGAATTGTCACCTTTTCAAAGTCTGGATACACTCCGGATACGCCCTTAGATACGTCCAAGGGAGAATTGTCACTTTTTCAAAGTCTGGATACGTGACCCGGATTCGCGTGTCCAAGCAAAATAGTTTTTGTGTTTATGTCTAACATATATTTATATTTTGGTGCTTATGTTGAATATTTATAATTTGGATGTTGACTATTTATATTTTGAATGTTGAATATTTATATTTTGGATGTTGAATATTTATATTGTGGTCCTTATGTTGAATATTTACATTGTGGCCCTTATAGTTTGAATATTTAAATTTTGGTCCTTATAGTTTGAATATTTACACATAACCCCCATGTATCCGTATCCTATATTTTTCAAAAATCCCATATCCCTCTGTGAATCCATATCCGCGTATCCCTATCCGTTCAACCTAGTGAGTAAGAGCTTATATACAGTTTTGTTTCCTGTGCATGTCAGGCAAGAATACACCGATTTTTGGAGAAGACTAAGAGAAAGAATGCACTAAATAAGAGCCCTGAAGATGGATCTGATCCTGAAAAAGACCAAGAGAAACTGAGGAAAAAAGTCAATACTTTGATAAAAAAGAAAAAAACGCATGCAGTAAAACTAATACTGAAGCCACAAGATGAAACAAAGCCTTGGGGCCAGGATAATCAAGTCAGGGTTGGATCTCGCTTAATCCAGTTGTTGATTGAAACAGCCTATATCCAACCTCCAGGCGAACAGTTTGAAGATAGCCCTCCTGATATTCGCCCTGCCTTTGGGCATGTTCTGAAAACTATAGAAACACCGTGAGTATGATCTCATTTATACTTGAGTGAAAACCTCTCTTATCTCTATCTTTCATTGTTGATTTTTCTGTTTCCATTTTAATAGGAAAGGCACCCGAAGATATGGGGTCATTGAATGTGATCCGCTAGTTCGCAAAGGCCTTGAAAATAGTGTAAGTACGATATGCTGCTTTTGCGATGGCTGATATTGCTTAATCATTGGTTCAGTAAAAAAGTACTGATTCTTGTAGCATTTTTAGTGCAATCAAACTGTATCTTATATATTTTTTTAAAAACTGTGTTTCTTGTACATTCTTCTCTCATTGAGGAATCAAGATTGGTCTAACTATGATTGTTCAAGCAGCCTAGGCACATTGTGATTCCTTATATGCCAATGTTGGTGCCTCCCAAGAAGTGGACCGGGTATGTTATCTGTAGTTTATCTCAGTGCCCTTTTCATCTTTTCAGTATGTACATGATGCTCAGTATCCTTCCCCCGTCACCTCCCATGATATCAACTTTGTTTTCCTCTGTTCTGAGGGTCATTATTGGGCAACAAAAATAGTATAGGTTTCGGTTTTAGGTCATTACCCAAAGATATACTTGTTCAGAGACCAATAAGAAAATTAGAATGGATGCGCTACTTAGTGGCTTTAGGACAGTTTGTATTTACAATTTTGCATTAGAATCCTAGCTGTGCCTTTGTAAATAATTCGAATGCCACTAACGTGAATTTCAAAGTAGAAACTCTCTACATTTGAATTGATGAGCAGTGCCCACGTAGCCCGACTCAAAAAAATCTGAATAAATAATAGAAAATTTTCAAAATGGATAGACATAAAATTACAATCTATGCGTGATATTGTTGAAGCTGGTGAGTTAGCGAAGGCTTTATACGCCAGAGGAGAGTTTAGGCTCTTTGTATCTGCCTTGGGCTTTTCGTTCGCCCTTCACTGACCTTCTTTTGAGACCCATGGGGTACGGGCGCAAATGAATAAACTGATGAAAGAGATTGGTGACAGATTTTGCTCACAACTTTCTTAGTATAATATTGTTTCAAACTAAATAGTACATCTTGGATTATTCTTACCTTTCATATTTTATGCTCCTGAGCTGTATCTTTTGTGTTGGAGGTTTTTTGTAAAATTGAAATATGAAAGTATCTTTTAAAGCAGAATTCAAAAAACAGAATATTCATTCACCACACGCATTTATCTCATTCCATGTCTCAGAGCCTTAACTTTCATTTACTGAGGTGTGTTCTGGTACATCTTGCTTTTTTCATCCTGGATAACATAGAGCTTTGGATCCTCTTCTGTTAATAATTTCTTTTATTTGGCCCTAGGTTGATTTGCTGCTTGGACATTCCCGATTACCATATTTATTGTTTGGTGCAGTGTTTATGATCCATGTTGTTTCATCAATGTTTCATTGTTTTGTCAGGTATGACAGAGGAGCTTATCTGTTTCTACCATCCTGTATGATGCGGATTCATGGATCAAGGTCCCAACGTGAGGCAGTTAAAAGAGCCCCAAAGGATCAACTACAACCTGTTTTTGGGGTTGGGAACCCTTGTGATTTTATGTCGTGTTCTTATTTACTGTGTGCTTATTGATGATTGACATTAAAACCATCTTTCTCGATAAGTACTTATCAAAGTAATGGAGTTGGTCCAAATAATTTATAACATTTACAATTTTTTGTTGTTTATCGTAATGATGCAATGTTCTGTCCCGCTTTTCTATGAATCAGGCACTTAATACACTCGGAAATATCAGGTGGAGGATCAATAAAAGAGTAGTTGATGTTGTCGACAGAATTTGGGCTAGTGGAGGGCGAATTGCGGATTTGGTTGACCGTGACGACGTGCGTAAGAATCTATACACAGTTGATGAAAGATTATCAGTTAATTTGTACTTATATTATTCTCAATGAGGATCCATATGTTGAACTCAAGCTGCTTTTGAGCTGTTTTCTTTTAATTGTCGTAATGCAGATTCCTGTTCCCGAAAAACCAGACACAGACAATGAAACAGAACTCAAACAATGGAGATGGAAAGTTAAAAATATAAATAAAGCAAACAGAGAGAGGCATTCACAAAGATGTGATACAGAACTTAAACTTTCTGTAAGGAGATTCCTTTCCTTCATTTTTTACATAAAATTTCTGAATAAGTGCATACTAATATCTTTTTAACGGAGAGTAGGTTGCTAGAAAAATGAAGGATGAGGATGGCTTTTTCTACCCACACAATCTTGATTTCCGTGGCCGTGCATACCCTATGCACCCACATTTGAACCATCTTGGCTCTGATTTATGCCGAGGCGTTCTGGAATTCGCAGAAGGGCGGCCTCTTGGGGAGTCTGGCTTACGCTGGCTGAAGATACATTTAGCAAATGTGTATGCTGGTGGTGTGGACAAGCTATCTTTTGAAGGTCGTGTAGCCTTTACAGAGAAACATGTCGAGGATATCTTTGATTCTGCAGATAGGCCCCTTGAAGGGAAGCGGTGGTGGTTGCGTGCAGAAGATCCTCTTCAATGCTTGGCAACATGTATGAATCTAGCTGAAGCCTTGAGAAGCTCCTCCCCCGAGACTACCATATCTCATTTGCCTATCCACCAGGTAGTTATCTTGTGGTGGATATTTTTCAGCAGAAACATAGAACCTTCATCTTAAACCTTTCTTGAGATTTCTCATCAATGCTTTTGATCATATTCATGGAGTTTGATTCCACGTTAAAGTTCAATTGAGATCTCTATTGTTTTTCTGCTTCTAGGATGGATCATGTAATGGCCTACAACACTATGCTGCACTTGGAAGGGACAAGGTACTTTCTAAGTACATTTTTAAAAATTTATTCTTAGGGCTTAAATCAGATTACAAAATCTGGATGATGCTTCATCTGAAGTGGCAACACTCTATTTGCAGTGGACGTTATAGTGGCTCCTATAAGTGCTGGCAATGGTTCTATAAACTTGTTTTTTTATCTTATTTTTTAAACATTTCTTTCAGTTAGGAGCAGCTGCAGTCAATCTTGTTGGTGGTGAAAAGCCAGCCGATGTCTATTCTGGAATTGCTGAAAGGTAATTAGCGTTTGCATGATGTGGATTAGGTGTGATATTTCCACACATCCCCACCGGGGGAAGGGGGGGGGGGAGAGGGGGTTTGGTTGATCTCGGACAGAGATTAGGCAAATAATATATATGATTAAATAAGCTCGAGATGTGATAGACCCATGTACTGATGCAGAGTGTTGGATATTATGCGGAGAGATGCAGAGAAAGACCCTGCTACTCATCCAAACGCTTCTAGCGCCAGGCTGTTAATCAACCAGGTTTCTTTTATTTCTCTGGCTGGTTTATAAGTTGCAAGACTGGACTGGTTAAAGTAATTTCTTCGACTAGCTTGCTTGTTTTATCAGGTGAATTTCCCATTCACTTGAAGTCAATTGTTTTGTTACTGATAATACGCACTACCTTCATGCCTGGGACTGCACAGGTGGATAGGAAATTGGTCAAGCAAACAGTGATGACTTCAGTATACGGCGTCACTTATATTGGTGCCCGTGATCAGATCAAGAGGAGGTTAAAGGAACGTGGTGCTGTGGAAATTGACTCCGAGTTGTTTATTGCTGCGTGTTATGCCGCAAAAACAACCTTGACTGCTTTGGGAGAAATGTTTGAAGCCGCACGAAGTATCATGAGTTGGCTAGGTGATTGTGCGAAGGTACGTATAGGTGTTGAACAGTGTTTAATAATTTGTTTGGTGGTGGTGTTTTTTTATTTTGTGTGTGGGTGGGGGGGGGGTTCTTTGACATGTGTATTTTTGAGTTTCCATCTTTACATTTTTTGTGGCTGGAATAAAGTGAGTATTTCTCTTGTTAAGTGATCAACTTCACGCATTACAGGTTATAGCTATGGATAATCAGCCAGTACGATGGACAACTCCTCTAGGGCTTCCTGTTGTGCAACCTTACCGCAAAATAGGAAAGCATATTGTTAGTTCCAACAAATTGAAGCTTTGTTATGTGCATATCTTTGTTGCTATAGTTGATATCTCATTGACCTTTTGTCTCCCTTTCTGTCACTTATAGATCAAGACGTCTCTTCAAGTTTTGACCCTACAACACGATACGGACAAGGTAGGTTTTCATTGTACTATTCTGCTTTACTAATAGTTACTCCCCCGTTTCTGGAAAAGAGTCCACTATTTTCTTTTGAGATGTTCCAAACCAAAAAGGTTTCCACGGAACATCAATTTTACTATCGTACCCCTTGAACTCATTTAATCAGACCCACAAAGCTTCTTCTTTCTTTTCAAACTTCTGTGGGTAAAATTGGATATTAAACAATGTGTAATTATCTATGATGGAGTTCGTTGGCTTTTCTTTATTTGTGTGCCGGTCAAAGAAGACTTTTTGGAACGGAGTGAGTACAAAATCTCCTTGTATCGGAGCATTCATGCAAAAGATTTCTTGTACTGTAACTTGTATCCCTGATTATGGCAGGTTATGGTCCAGCGACAAAAAACAGCCTTTCCACCCAATTTTGTTCACTCTTTGGATGGCTCCCATATGATGATGACCGCCATTGCCTGTAATGAGGCTGGCTTAAATTTTGCAGGTCTTTGAAGCATATTTCTTCTCTCACACCGCCCTCCAAGATTGTGCGTACTCATATCCATGCATTTATGTCAAGTAATTTCAACTATGTTGAATGTATTTTCTTGTTGCAGGAGTGCATGATTCATACTGGACACATGCATGTGATGTTGAGCAGCTAAATAGGATCCTCCGAGAAAAGTTTGCTGAACTATATGAGGCACCAATTCTCGAGAATGTGAGTATATTTGCTCCTATGAACAACTATTTGCTTCTTCTTTGATTGCTTTGTTTTTGTTCTTTTTTGTTTTTGTTTGTTTTTTTTTTGGGATGGGGAAAGGTTGAGACATGAGGCAAAGTCTGAAGATTAATAAATTGTAAGCATGTGTCATATTGTTGCCTTTTCTTTACAGTTATTGCACCACTTTGAAGAGACGTTTCCCCATTTGACCTTCCCTCCCTTACCAGAGCGGGGAGACTTTGATCTAAAAGAGGTTTTGGAATCTCCTTATTTCTTCAATTGAGCTAGCTTAAATGGATTCTTCCTAAGGGCAAGTTGTCACCTTTTGTGTGGGCTTAACTTGCATCTTTGAGTGTCCCGAGGGGGTAGCATATATGGTTGTCCTCCAATTAGTGGGATGGCGGAGGAAGGTAAATACAACGTAACGTTGGAGCTAGCTTCTGACCACGGCCATGATGCCTTCTGTACATACATCAACAGAACTTGAAACCCCCTAATAATATATACAGTTTCTTGATTGGATTTGGGGCTGGCAGTAAAGGGCTGGTGGATCAAGGTTGTCTTTAATAGGAATGTAATGTAATAGGAACACTCCACTGCTGTATCGGTTTGAAATAGTTTCAACAACCGGGAAAAGTTAAAAGTCGCGGAGCAGAGACTGCCGCTTTTTGAGAGACAGCCGGAGCCGGTTGAATCAAGAGCTCTTCCTTGTAGTCCTAGTCCTAGTCCTCGCCGTTGTAATTAAATTATACCCTTTTTGTACCGTTCAGCTTTTGAGATGTCTGGTTACAGCGCCTTATCTACTACATTTATTAATGATAAGTTGTGTGAATTAATAATTTTTACTTGCCCAATAAACTCTTTATCTGTTGCTTTGACAAGTTTTGGTTTTTAGTCTTTTCCCCTCAGATTCTTGTTCGGTACCTCCAAATGCAAACCAAGATGAAATGTGCCTGCTTCTGTGTCGTATAATATGTTGTGACAATAATACTTATTACACACTCTCTCTCATTAATTATGTACCCATTACACTCATTCTATCTTTAGAATGTGCAATAATGATAATATTAAATGAAGGAATATATTAGGAAGAATGATAGTAAGTTTGTACACCAAAAGTCCGAACATTAGTTGGGACATCCCAAAATAAAAGATAAGAACATTTATCCTAGACGGAGGGAATATTATTTACTCCGTTTGTTTTATGTGCTTTATTCATACCAGAAACAAAAATATCTCCACATGTTAAATTGTAGGTTGTTTCTTATAGATTAATGTATGGATAACATGTAATAAACCAAATCAATTTCACGAAGAATTAAATAACAATTTGGTTCTCAACTTGCCCTCGAACCTTCATGCCCTATGAAGGGGCGCTACTCCAGCGACCTGATCGGGCAGATTGATCCTCGTTTCGTTACATAACAATGGTGATTTTTGAATTCAAAATGTTGGGTGAGGCGATGGCATTTTAGGAACAAAGTAGTAATTTCTGAAAGACATTTTGAGACAAGTCTTTCATGAAAAGACATGACTTTTTCCAAAATAGATCACGAGTTTCCTTATGATTCCTAAATGAAAAGAAACAAATTTTCAAACTAAATAGCGCAAATAAAATAAAAAAATATTTCCTCTATTTCCAACACCCCTCAAATGTCAATGTGAGCAATGTGTATTCTGAAAAACCTCCATCAGGTTTAAAATTACATAGAATCAACTATTTTCTTAAAACCATGTAAAATTAGTAGGGACACTTATTTTGGAATAGTTGGAGCAATAATAAAAGAACTTCTTTAAGCCATGAAGAGGTAAAGTTAGCTTGACTAGAGTAGCTTTGTCTTGATCTAGTTTCCTTGTTTAAAATGGTAACTCATCGATTGATGATATACAATAGAGTTGGGACTTCATTTTTCTGCTGTAATACAACATAAAATGATTATTACACTTTGCTGTATTATGAATTTATGATCCAAGATCAAGCTCTATTGTACAACATGATGAACAATGACACAACAATATATAATAACTGCAACAAGAACTCGGACTCGGAGCTGGAGGGTTTCATCACAAAGCAAAACTCAGATGGTTTGGTGAGGGATCAAGCACGAGGGGATGCATTCTTGTTAAATAGTGCATATGCATCACTATATATGGCAACTGAACTTGCAAACACAGCTAAACCAGTCATGAAGACAGACAATGCCTTTTCTTTCAGCGTTGCTATGCCATAAACGTCCCTGAAAATTTTAAAAGAGAATTAAGCTGGATGATAATATAACTCAGAGTGACATCAGAACTCCACCAAGGGTAGCCACAATCATATTTCTCCAAAAAAATAGAGTTTTCTGAAGTTGGTTGGACTAATACGTTAGGGTTGCTAGAAAAGTAAAAGGGGAGCATCGAGCATACCTTAGAGCAATTGCAGCAGGGAAGATGAATCCAATGCAAACTGCAGCAGTTGCTCCAGTTAACTGAAAAACATCCCATATACTTGGTATGAAATTTGCACCTAAGAAGATGATAGAAAGGAGAGCTATGCTGGTAATAGCAAATCTTTTATTATCCAAAGCCAAAGGAGTCCAAGCAGAGGGAAAAAGCAGGCCATCTGCGTTGAGGCGGAGCGCATAGAATACGATTGGGAAAACAAGCATGAGATGGAGAGCATAGCTGATACGAACAACATCATTGAGTTGAGAGCTGTAAGGGATGCCGAGGTTGGAGTCAAAGTTGGCTAGCACATCATCAAGTGTTAAGTCACCGAAAAGGAGGAAGCCGAAGAAGCTTGTCATTATGTAAACCGTTGAGCATAGGACCAATGAAATTTTCACAACTAGATCCATCAGGGAAGGATCCTCAAGCTCATTGCTAATAGTGTGCACTGCAATATAAATATAAAGGACCCATAACCTGTTTAGGTTCACAATCAAAATGCCATGGTGTTGTTCGGGTATTGTGGTGAGAGTTAATCTATCATGTTTATTATGTTTTGGCAGTAAATCTTTATCTAGGGAGGCATAAATTAGAAAGTAGCTAGTGGTGAGAGACCTATCCTACTTAGAGTAGATGATATAAAGTGAATACTAACCGGTGATTGGAACTATTAACATGAAGCATTGACACTCTATTGAGGTCCACGTGTCAGTACTGGACTAGTGTTGGACAGACAACACTCTCTCGACACTAATCTTAATTGAACAGATTTAAATGAAGAAATGAGACTAAACAGATACATATTCTCATACGGTTCCCAACTCAAGTCAACTCCACCTTCCTCCCATTTAGTTGGAATTCAGCTACATGAATTCATTTTTACCACTCTGTACGGCCACTCTCTTAGGGCTCCCAACTGGTATTAATGCTGTATTGATGAATCTTAGGTATTTGTAGATCCTTGAAAAACTGTTATGTTCTAGATGTAAATTTCTTTTGGCCAGGTATACGTGCGTATGTAGTGGAATGTGTCCCAAGCATGTTAGGTTTTGCTTTTCTACAAAGTTTCGTGTCAGTGTGTTACTGTAGTCATTCTTATGTCATTGTGTCACTGCCAGTCCCGATGATTCTTACACTATGCACAGACCTGCCCGTCGGGATACAAACATTCATTGATCACATTCTTTGACAATTAGTTCTCATATAGGATTATTTTGCATATTCAGGGCACAAAAGCATTCACTTAAAATGCTCCCTTACAGATATCACAGAAATGTCTAACCAACAATCTCATTTTTCCGGGACTAGTTGGGTCAGTGATATTAAGAGATGAGACAAAAATTCATTCACCAGATAATAGGAATAGGGAGGAACCAAGCATAAAACAAGATTATTAAGATATAGACTTTCAAGATATACTAATAGTCTTCATCTTCTGACATTACTATTTTCCTAGCTAGAACTCTGAATTACATCCTTGGTAAGCATGAATAATTTACTTTCATGAATAAAACATCATGGATAGCACAATTTCATTTGAGCACCTGTGTTTGTATCTTGTTACTGATACTAGCCTTATCAGAAACTATTATGAGCCTACAAAACAGTTGCTATAGTTACAAAGAATCTCACCATTCAAACTATGAGTGTACATAATTATTTAAGGACTAACATCCAATGATGTATGCAAGAGACATCAGCTGCATCAACAGAGATTGGAAGTTGTAAGAGAAAGATATCCACGATAGAGAAAGAAGACGAGTATTCTCTTAATAGCCGCAAGGCCCGCACATAACTGTACGTTTATCTTAGTGTATAGTCTAGCATCCATATGTGCACCACTTGTGTATTCTTTAAGGTATGACATCTCGCTTTCTTTCCTGAGATACAAAATACGTGCATCCCTAACCAATGACTGAAATCCATATATATTTTCTTAACTAACAAAGCAAAGTTGTCCATTACCAGATATTAATATAACAAGAAGGGTAAGTGGAGTGTCTTTGTGCCTAAGGCACGTCCCTTAGCATGAAGGCATTGGCATTCCCACAAAAAAGATCCTTTCTCAAAAATAAGATTAAAAGTTCATAGAGAAACACAAATGGAGCAAAGGACTGAATTTATATGTTTGTGTCTGAAATGTGCTCAAGCTAAGGATATACTTTGCTTGCATACCATTGAAGTGGCAGATGTAGGCAGTCACGAGAACTGGGACGACAGTGAAGAGTCTCCAGATGGAATTAATATCTGTAATATCGGGAAGCAATCTAGGCATCGGAAGGCTGCCATTCGCCATTTTAACAACTGTGATTGCTGCAGTGATAACAAGGAAAACAAGGGCCAGTCCCACTGCCAAGCCAGAGGTGAAACTGAGAGAGTCTGCAATCAACAAAAGTTACAAAACACATCCAGTTATTCATCAGCCATATAACAGCACCATTTCTGATAACCACCCAAATCAAGAATGCACAAACTTATTAAGACCAAAGCCTGTCAATAGTATACAATGATGACAAAAATGCATAAGGCCTACCCATGCGTTTAAAAGATGCCAAGGGAGCGAAAACAGCAATAGTAGTCACAAGCAGAACAATTGTACGCCCGTTCCACCAGTGTTCTCCAAACCATCCCTCCAACACACCAACATGTTCAACCCCATTTGCATTAGTCCCACACAACACATCACCTTATCCAATCAAACAACAAAAACCCATTAACAAACACTACAAACTAATGAAACTACACAGATAAAAATATCAAACAGTATAATTGTTTTCGAGTCCTTACCGATGATGATCATGTAGACAATAAGTGTACCAATGATATTAATCACAACACATAGCTGCAACAACGCTCTACCAACATTTCCAAAAGTATCACCCATGACACTCGCATAAGAATCCGATTTCCCAATCCTACTAAACTTCATCAAGATATTAATACAAGAATGAGTTAGAACACCAACAAGAACAATAAAAACAATGCCTAGGCCAAGGCCCAACACTTTCATGGTTGCAGGCAGTGCCATTATACCAGCACCAATGATGGTAGTGGAAAGATTCATTACTGCCCCTGTCACTGATGCCCCATTAAACTCACTGTGCCCTCCCTTCTTAGGCAAAAGAGGGGCTTTTTCGTCAATAGTCACAGTAACTCTTCCTTCTCCTTTCTTGCTCTTTCTTGATGGGTGCATGGGTTTCTTGTGATGCTGCTCAGTTACTGGTTTGATTGTCATCTTTCTTAGATTGTAAGGTAATCAAAGAAAAATTCTTGAAATAGGGAAAGGGAACAATGGATCTTCAGAAAACTTCCTGAATAGGGAGCAAATCGATTTTAAGAAAAAATCTTGAAATTGGGAAACATGGGTCTCGGGGAAATTCTGAAATTGTAGATTACAACACGTGTTCCAATATACCATTCGAGGAAAATAGGTTAGGAATAATTATTTCAAAGGGAACAATAATTGACTGTCAAAAACAGTGTTTTTCTTATCTATAAAAGTAGGCGTATGTCTATAAAAGTAGGCGTGTGTATGTATAATACGTCTCGGGAGAATAAAAACAAACAAGGTTGTGGGCATGTCAGCGCTTTAATTCTTATCAGGAAAATAAATCATGGAAAATGACTTTGAGAGCACTGAATAGCCAATATACTGTTGTTATACTGCAATTTTCTCTTTATCCAAATATACAATTTTCGTTGGACTGTACAGGTGCTGCAGATTCGTATATCAAGTTTTTGTTGTTTTCTCTGCGTGTGACTAGATGCATTTCTGGCGGAAAGCAATGTTGGGGTTCTACATGATCCCAAGCTCCTTGTTTTTTTTTTGGTCACGAATGTTAGTTGAGTTTCTTCTTCCAGCAGCTCTTTGTTCAAAATTTGAGCTCGTTAGATTTTTTAAAAATTATTTTTAAAAAATTATTTTTAGTAAATAAAAAGATTTTATTTTCAGATATTTGGTAAATCTATTGAAAATATATTTGGGTGTTTAGAAAATACATGAAAATGTTACGGAAAACAATTTATGAATAAATACAAAAAATATAATATTAATGCCCCTATTGAATATACATTGATATTTAAGATAGTGTTGAACGTTAACTAATTTTCCTTAATAATCTTAAATTTATCATTAGTGATGTCAAATCAATATGGTCCATCTTTTTTCAATCTCACAAAAAATACTATTTAAAAATTAATATGAAAAAATATTTTTAAAAAGAAAATAGATAATGTTTAAGATGTTCCTAAATAATATAGTGAATACTAATTTTAGGACGTAGTGAGTATCTAATAAAATTATAATTTATAAATAGTGTGCACAAATACAATAAAAAACTCAATTTATATTTTTAAAAAGGTTTAATATATAATTTGGTCCTTAAACTTAACACTTTAAGTTGATTTAATTCAACTACTTTGACACTTTCTATTTTGGTACTTGAACTTAATTTTGGGCACACGGTCAGTCCCTCTGATAGCGTCCGTTTTTTGTTACTTAAAACCAATGGAAATAAAGTTTATAACCTTAGGTTCCGTTTGTTTCACGGAAAATGATTTCCTGAAAATGATTTTTGGAAAATGAAAAGATTTCGTTTTCAGGTGTTTGGTAAATCTTTTGAAAATATGCCGGAAAATATTTTCGGGTGTTTGGCAAACGTACGAAAAATCCTACGAAAAACAATAGATGAATAAATACAAAAATATATTCTAATATTAATGTTCATATTGAATATAAGATAGTGTTGAGATTTAAGTAATTTTCCATTAGTAACCTCAATTTATCATTAGTCGTGTCAAATCAATAAGGTTCATCTTTTTCAATCTCAAAAATACAAATAAAAAAATTGATAATTGATATGAAAAAAAATGTTTTAAAAAAGAAAATTAAGAATATTTAGGACGTCCTAAACAATATAGTTGACACTAATTTTAGAACGTAGTGTGTATTTATTAAAATGATAATTTATAAATAGTGTGCACAAACTCTATTTATATTTCTAAATAATTTAGTCGTTGAGTAAAATATTGTGCGTGTATGTAAATATGTGTACTTGTAGAAGGGGACGGAGAAGTGCTCAAACTTTAGGAAAATGACTTACGGAAAATGAATCTGTAAGTCATTTTCCGGAAAAGAAGGCTTCATTTTTCATTGACTCGAAAAAGCTTTTACGTTGACTATATTTTTTTAAAGTTATCAAACACCGAAAAATAAGAAAAACGTTTTTCGTAAGTCAATATCCGTGAAACAAACGGAGCCTTCGTAATGATGATGGGTATTTGGCTTCTCTCTCATCTTCTGGGTTTGTCTTCTCTCTAATCTCTATATTTTCCAAGGTTCAAAAAATAGGTGGCTTGGCCTAGCGCGCTAGGCGGGATATCTGTGAGGCTGGCGGGGAGAAATAAGACATAATATTTGATTTTTAATATATTTTTTATTATAACCTAATTATTAAACATAATTTTTTTAATTATACTAATACTAAATATCACCTAATAATTTAAAAGTAATAATTACATTATGGTGTTAAATTTTAAAGGTAAAACTAAAAATTTAATATTATCTACGGTTCAAAATATTACAAAAATAGTCAACAGTTCAATTATCCATAGGTCCGTTGACAATTACAAATTTACAAAAATAATTTAATAATTTTAAATTGATATTTATTATTATTATTATTTTAAAAACCCAAAATGACATTATTTAGGGCCAAAATTTTTAAAAAAACTAAAAAAATAGGAAAAATCGGGTTGGCTAGCCAGTTACTTCTAGATTTTTTTTCTTAAAATTCCCAGGCGTCGGGGCCTGATTTTTAGAACACTGATATTTTCATTTCTCTCTAACTTGCCTCCCTCTCCCTCCCGAATTCGACGAAGGCCCACCAACACCAACCGTTAATATAACTTTCTTTCATGAATACTTTCTTTTACATCTCATCTCCAGCCTCGATTTCCTTCTCATGTCTACCATTTCCTACATCAATTTCTAAATCTATCAATGCGGAGGAGGATGCAGTAGTAGATGGTGTGTGTTGGGTGTACTGGGTTTGGGTCTGATTGTGCTTTCTTCTCCTCTCTTCTCTCTTTGATCTCTCTCCCCTCACCATTCCTCTAAAAAGCGAGATCTACACTGCCGCCACCATCTCCTCACCTCACCGACCAATGTTAATTATGACAACTTTATCTCTAATGAATTCCAATACTTCCGATTGATTGGCGCCGCGATTGGTTTTTCGTGATTTCCATTCTATTACTCTTTATAAAAATTTCATCTTCACTTTCTAGGATTTTTCTAAGGTTTAATGGGCACAAGAAATGGGTTAAAATTCCAAGCTTCCGATGAAAGGTTGAACAAATCGAGTGCATCAAACTATTGGTGGGTGGGGAGTTAAAAAATAAATAATGAGGTTTCTAGCAATGGCGTTGTTTGGATTGCTTTTGTGAAGAAGATGACTACAAAAGAGAAAGTTCATTTTTCTTTTCTTTTCTTTTTAAATTTAAAGAGGGTCGTTAGTTTTGTTTTTGTTCTTTATTCTTTTTATTTTTATTTTTTAAAATTAAAGAGTGTTGTGTAAATGGATATTGTTGGAATAAATTTATTTTGGTGGGTTAAGTTGTGAGAGATTGGGGGCTCTGTTGTACGAATTAAAATCCGTAAGACGGTCTTACAATAGACCTACTTTAGACTAGTTGAGTCTGATTATAAAATAGAACCTTAAAAAAGAACTAATTTAAATAGAAAACGTTTAAAGGGGAAAATAAAATAAATGTAATTTATTTTATTAACTTCAAAAAAAATTATTTTTTGTATTAACTTCAAAATTATTTGTATCACCATGAAAAAGTTTTTTTTAATGAAATTTACTAGAAAACGAATAACAAAGAAATTGATTGAAATTTGAAATGAACTAGAGAATAAATTAAAGTATAAAATAAAAAATCTAAATAGTCATTGCCGGTCGCTCCCTCCCTGTCGCACAGGCTCTCTCTCTCTCTCTCTCTCTCTCTCTCACGCACACACACACACTCATGGCCATTGAAGACGGTGGGGGGGGGGGGAGAAGTCTGATAGAAAAAGAAAAGAGAATTATTTTTTATTTATTTTTTGTATTTAGTTTTAATTTGTGAAATTTTAACTCTTAAATTTTTCAAAAATTAATTAGTTTATCTAACCCAAAGAAAAAAATATATCATATTTTAATTTTTTTTAAATTAATTATTTTATTGAATTGATAAATATCTCATGTTTAGCAATTTAATCAAGAAGAAGTAAATATCCATCAAAAATTTTTTTAAAACAAAAATCAAGTTGACTTTATAAATAATATTTTTTAAATGGAGAAAGTAAAAAGTAAAAGATTATAATATCTTTTAAACCTTTTTTTCATCTTAACATAGTATGTCACTTGGCAATCCTAATTAGCATCCACACAGGGCAATTTTGTCATTAATTTAAAATTTTGACGTGAAAGTTAACTGTCGTCAGATGAGAGACTAATTGAAGACCAAAATTTGAGTTTAATGACCAAATTAGGAAGTGTCAAAGAAGTTGATTCAAATCAATTTAAAGTGTTAAATTCAGGGACCAAATTATATATTAAACATTTTTAAATTTTATTTGTTGAGTGTAATATTGTGTGTGTACGTAAATATGTGTAGTTGTAGAAGGGGTTGAAAGGGTGCTCGAACATTTGGAGATTAACCAATGGAAAATGAATTCGTTAGTTATTTTCCTCAAAATAATGTTTTAAATTCTGTTTAATATGAAAAACTTTTACGTTGACTACATTTTTCAAGGGATACTAAATACTGAATAATGATGAAAATATTTACAAAATTAATTTTCTTTGAAACAAACGGATCCTTGATTTATTTTGATTATGATAAGTATTCTTCTTGAATACATAGACTACTGTAGATACTAGTGATATACCTGTGTGTTGCACGGTTTGTACACAAATATAACATTATATACTCAATTAAAGTTGAATAATATACAATTAAAAAATTTAATATGAACAAAATAAATAAACTATAATAAACAGTAAAATAAAAGAAAGAAAATTACATAAATTTGAAAAGGTTTTTATAAATTTAGAATACTTCTTTATATACAATATTTATCGTTGAACATGTATAATTATTACGACTATCACTAACATATAATAAAATTCGAAGTAAATAAAATAAATAATATATTGATATAAATAAATAAAAAATAATGCTAACAAAATAGACAAATAATTGTAACTAAATATTATAAATTCGATATATATAAATTAGTTAAATAATTTTAATGCAAAGATTAAGATTATGATGTATATGTTACCTAGCAATATTACCAAAATTCCAACATTCATTCAACACATGATTAACATTTATAGAACATTTGATTTCATTTAAAAATTCATAAGTATAAATATGATTCAAAAAACAACATTTCCATTATAAAAAAAAAGATAAAATTTGGGACTGACTTATCCTTGATTATACTATTTGAACAATTAAAATACAAAAGATTTAGATGATCGCGATATGTTCTTGGCCCAATCCCTTTTACTGTGAAAGATATAAATTACATCACATCGACAATTAGGGGTGAGCAAATTTTTTGGGGTGAAATTAGATCGGTCCCTTTTTAAAAGTTTTAAAGGTATTTTTTGGGAGAAAATATTGTGATACCCTTAATGAATTGAACACATGTGCGCAAAGTATCATTTCATGCATCGATTTTATATCACAATGCACATATCGAATCCTATTTGTACATCGGGATTTTAGGCATCATCGATTTTGCATCGCAATCCACAAAATAAAATCCAATTTAAGGATCGAGAATCCAATTTGTACATCAGAACCCCAATTGAAACCAATTTATGGATCGCAAATCTAATTTGTGTATCGCGATTCAAATTAATGTATTGTGATTAACAAATTGATGCATCACAGTGTGTTGAATAAATGATCCTTAGCGCACCTCTAGCTTATGAATAGCATAGATATAGATATTAAATAGTCAAATATCAAACTATTTGTTATATCTAATAAAAAATGAATTGAAGTTGAAATAAAAGATTCTAAACAGAACCTCAAACACTAAAATGTTAGGAATAACATATTATGCAAAATAATTTTTATACAACTATTCAATAACAAAGGTTATTGAGTCTAGATTCTTAGTGTGCCTTGGGAGAAGTCTTATAATAGAAAGTTGGTATTTCGCTAGGTCCCTTTCACTTTTTCGGAATATGTAGCCACATCGTCCCCCAATAAACCCTAACATTGAATACATTTAAGCCATTTCACAGTTAGGTTTCTTAGATTTCATTTTTATTTTTTTAAATAAAATTTTAAGAGAAATTTGTATGATGCAAATTTGAATTTCAATTATTATTATAAAATTGAGAGTTTAATTTAACTAAGTATGAAAAATATACATATCTTATAGTTAATTAATTATATCCAAGTACATATCAATATACATCTTTACTTTAAAAAACAGTTTATAAAAATAGAAACTTAGATCTATCATATCTGAGAAAATTTGTAAGCATATGATATTTTTTTTTCCAATTTGTTTTTCAAAATGGATTAAAAAAAAATCTGATCCCAACTTCTTATGTTGGACATTTGTTTTTATAAATTTAATTTTGACAAAAATGGAAAAATAAACATCAATTATACACTTTTTGACTTTGAATTTGATGAAAATGGAGAAAAACATCATAGATCTGTATATTTTGGTAAATAATATGTAAAATTAAAGTTCAAATTAACTTTGGCCTATTACCGATTAAGTTGAATAAATATATGTCTTTTGTAAACTAACTTTAATATGTTAAAGTTTTTTTTGCAAATATTAGACATGAATTTTTAAATATGTAGGCTGGACAAATATACTAAGATTTTTATTTGTTAATTTATGTTAATTTTTTAAGCATATATTATACGTGGATTTTTAAACATGTAGGCTAGACAAATATATTAAAAATTTTATTTTTTAGCTTCAGATTTGATTAAAATGAAGTAGAAAAAATCTCATATATATATATATATATATATATATATATATATATATATATATATATATATATATATATATATTATTTATTTATTTATTTCTATTTTTTGATAGGTAAGTGTGGCCCCTAGTCTTGCCATCTCTCCCACACCTTGGGTCAGATATATATTTATTTTCTTATAAATTTGTCAATTATTTGTTCAATCTAACCTTAGCCTATGTTCAACCTATAGATTTTACATCTAAAAGTGCTTGAATTTTTATAAGTACTCATCGGTTAAACACAAAATATTTGAATGACAATAGGAGTAGTGCATATGCTGATACTTTATACAATAATTATTTTTCTGGACTATTATCATTATCGCTGGCAAGTAAATGTTAAGAGTAAATTTATTGTAGATACTCAGTTACTAATTTGTCTTTTCTATTTACTAATTTATATGAAATTGTTCGTAAATTTCATAATATGTCATAATTTTGTAAGTTTATATTACTGTTGTATGGAGTAAATTATTTGAAATATGATTGTTATATAATTTATTGATATTATTTATATATAAACTTGCTATAAAATAAAGAAAATATTTTTTTTAGAATAATAAAAATACTTAAGCACCTCGAACAACAAACTGTTTCTAATTTTTTTAAATTTTAGAACTATAAGAATCTAAAATTTATAAGAATGAAGAAGAATTAAACTTTTTATAAAACTACCCATATTACTCATAAATTAAGCTTCAAAACATCTAAACAAAATGATTTGTTTCAAAATATTTATTGCATTTAGTTTATATACTTCATACGATTGCAAATAACTATGGTTGACAATAATTTTATATACTCTTTGGAGAAACATTAATTTAATGCATGTATTCTTTTACTAATTTGTCTTTGTCTATTAACAAATTTATCTGACATCCATCTTTTATATTTCTTATTACATCTATGAATAACTTTTAAATAAAGTTAGTTAAAATATTAAAGATTTTATGAGGCAATGATAACATTCTATGTTGAATAATACATTATTTAGTAAACATGTTAATATAATTTGTTTTTTACTAAACGAAAAAAATATTATCATTATTTTGGATGTTTATCAAAAATATTTCTGTAGTAAACCATTAACTAATTCATTAGTGATGGGAAGTACCTATGTTACTTTGAGTTATGATTTTAAACTGATTTGAATAATACTGCTGTTAGAATATGCTTCTTGATAATTAACTTATCACCTTGCATATTCTAAATATTTTGATTTACTTGTTTCCATTACCGTGTGTCATAACAAGTGGCTAAAAGGTCTGCGTACCGGTTAGTGTGACAGCTTGTTTGACAACACATAGGTCTTAGGTTGGGTCATCCTAATCTAGTCCTACCTTCTTAATGATGATTGACAGATTAGCGCTTCATATGCACCAGCACCAGCAAACTTGCTGTAACATCAAGGTTTTCGAAAGACTCGTCACCAGCAGACTTGTCACATGCACTAAAGGATACCTTGAAGACTCACCACCAGCAGACGTGCTGTAGTGTCAAAGTTTCTCAAAGGATTTGGCACCAGTAGATTTATCAAGTACATCACGAAATACCTTGAAGACTTGATACCAGCAGACTTGCTACGGTTTGAATGTTCACATTAGCAACCAGCAGTCCTTCTTTACAAGAGGACTCACTTTTGAACATCACACCGACAGACTTAGTTCTGTACGTGCTACAAGAGACAGAACCGCAATAGATCAAGACAGAAAAATGTGTTCAAACTTCACAAGCGATTCAAATATTTTATGAAGCCTGACACTAGTGATGCTGCAGGACGTTCTCTCATTCACGTGGTCTAAAAAAAGGTCAAAAAAATCTACTTTATTTAACAGACCACCTGATGGTGCATCAGATATCAGACTTGCTTTTCAGAGACCTATCAACACAGTCTGACAGGCAACCGGTTCAGGATCTGCAAGACAAAGCTTTTATCCAACAGTCCAAGATCCGGTGAACAACATCACTATCCGACAAATTTCAACAACGACATTTTTCTAATGGATAGAAAAATCATCTTCATTTTTCAACGATCAATTGACCCCGGTCTATAAAAGAAATCTCTCATTTCTTCTTCAAAAGGACGAGAACGAAGAATAAGAGACAGACCTTCAACAAGAACTTCAAAGAAGCTGTAAGATCTACAAGAGATCGTCTTCACCAACGCATCTCAGATTTTTACAGAAAGTTGCAGTGAGCTTACCCAGACCTTAGCAAAACACTCTCTGTGGATTGCTAGGAAGAAAGACTTTGAAGAAGAAGAGAGAGATCAGAAACTTCAATAGACAGAGATCGACATCTTGGTCAAGAATTCAGTTCTTGATTTGAGTTCTTCACCCTTCTTCGAAGAACTCAGCCTTTAGCTTAAGCTTCAGGACTTTATTCCCAAAGCTAGAGGTCAAGCTCTTGGATCGAATTGAAGATTGATTTCAGATGATGCCTAAGGAAGATGAAGAGCTATCTGTAAATATTGCATTCATATCTTTAGATTTGTATTCATATACAAATGTTGTTGATTGTGTAATAATCAATCATCATAGAAGGACGAGTGCTCTGCACTCAGTCGTTCAGATATTTTATATCTGAACGACCTTCAATAGTGTCTTCTCATATCAGTTTCTCGTTCTGGTCTCCTATTGCCCTCTTTACTTAAAAATTCATCTATGAATAATTAAGTAAAGATTAAGGCTTGAAAGGACGAGGACAGAAACTATTCATAGAGTGTCTAGGATGATGTAATATGTAATTTATCTTTGAATAAATTCAGATGTTCTTTCAAATAATTTATCTTTCAGTCTTTACCCCTCTATGAGTTTTTATAAAATGATTTATCATTTGAAAAGTTACTCTCTAATGATTTCCTAAATCTGCATTTGGAAGAAGGATTAAGTGTGTTGTTGTTCTGATCATAGATTCGTGTACAACCACTTAAGACTTCTCTAAAATCTAAGCCTAGCTTTTTCCGCTGCTTAAACCCTTTAAAATAGACTTTTGATTTAAAAGGCAGTGCACCAGCAGGGTTTATAACTCTTCTGAAAGCAAGCCTGCTGTTCCTTGATACCAGCAGACATGCTCACTGTGCAAATTGTCTATGCCTTTAAAACCCATGCTTTATCTCTATAAAAAGAAGAAAAGTTTTAAACGGCAACATAGGCTATTCACCCCCCCTCTAGCCTATTTGAGCAATCATGTGGACCAATAATTGGTATCAGAGCCAAGCTCTTCAAGCTATATGCCAAGTCTAATCACCTGAGAGTTTGATCCTCTATTGCTCATCCCAAATGCATGTCAAAAGAAAAATTTGTTTTACTTTAAAACTTTTGTCAAAGATTTCATTTGAGATAAATTTTTGAAAAACTTACTCTTTTTGAAAAATTACTTTGTTTTCAAAAAATTTCTTGAGATAGACAACTACCATGATGATTGTGGAAAAATTATTCATATGACAGATATACATATCAATTGGCACTATGAATAACTATTTCTTAGATGTATAACACTTCGATGGATGCTTCACTTAAAAGGATTTCTAATTCAAATTCTCTTGACATAAGGCTAACGATTGTTATCAATCCAACACCCTCTCGAGAGAAATTTCTTAGTTACAAGATTAACGTTTCTTATCTATTCTTTTGGAAAAGGTTAAGAGTCAAAAACTCTATATCATGAAACATTGATTGATCCCTCTGTTATATGATATTTAGTTTATGAGAACTTGGCCTATATTTCAAATAATTATTTGAAATCAATCTCTAAGAAATATGAATCTAGGGTCTCATAAGTTGTTGCAAAGGAAATCTACTCTTTAGAAAACATCTACTACAGACACATTAGCTCAGATTCTAAACAACACAGTTTGAAGAACATCTATCTCGATCCAAAGATAACTGTTGTTAAAGGTGTATCCCATGTCTAGTATTCAATCCGTTTATTTGCTCTCTTTCTTTCTATGAGCACATAAGACCGAGGGAGAATAAGAGATTCAAGATCCAGACTTTCTTTTCATCTCATGGATTTTCTTGAAATACTTATTCCAGCATCTAGATTTTTCTAGAGCTTTCTAAAGCTCATAAAATGTTGCTAATAATCTTCTTGATTTTCATTCAGGAATACAGGTTCTCTCAAGATCATCAAGCAAATTTTATTATCTCTCACACAACATAAAATATTATGCTTGACTGACTTGCAAGATTCTATTCTTTTGCTTCAGTCAAATCTTCTTCTCTCTGGGTTCTGATATATGATTGATTTCTGTTATGTCTTTATGATTCCCTGTTAATCATGATCATGAATATATCATCACTGCATAAGCCTTATATTTGCATGATCTGTTCTTCCTTGTTTATCTCTGCAAATATAAAGCCTGAGTAACTGCTTATCATACTTTGCTCTTTGATTTCAATTCACTCGATTAAGCATGATTTACTTTACTCAATAGGTTTGACGTCTTCTTGTCAAAGTAATTTTTGATTATCATTGATCTGTTTAGACTGTATTACACTCAAACCTTCTTCTTTGTCGAACACTCTTGTTGCAGTATTTCATAAGCTCAGTTCTGTGTGCTAACTTATATGAGTTTTCACCTTAGTAGATAATGTGCAATATACATGGGTATCTTTGCAATTTCTACAAAGGTTGAGGTTAAACTTTTCGAAATTGACTACTTCTTAAAGTAAAAGATGAATTCGTAGATTCTCGGTAAAGGTAAACTATATCTTTAAAAAGGAAAATGAGTTCTTCATTCAAAAACATTTTTCTGAAAAGTCACTTTTGTCAAAATCAAAACTTTTTCTGAAAAAGCTGTTTTGACAAATTTTTACTGAAAAATCGTTTTGTCTTATCAAAAACCTTTTTATCTTCTCAAGAAAGCTGATTCGTTTTTTCAAAATCCTTTAGCTTTCCAAGGAGAATACTTTACCGGATATCTAGAAATTACAACCATCTCTCACACTACCTAATATTACTTTAATAAGAGTGGTTGAAAGGACTCTTCGAACTTAATGAATTCATCTCATTAACCGGTCCTTCGTCTTGTCTCAGCGAGTATTTATAGAGACATTCCTTCCCTCATCTCTATCACTCGCAAACTACTTCCCAAACACTATGATAGACACTGATACAATATCCCTTCCTTTCAAAATGTTACTTAGGAGTATTCTTAGCATTAGATCAAGTTTTTCTCTCAACAACTTGGTACTACCCTTCCTATCCACCGAAAGTTGTTTGGTTAGTTTTGAGGATTCCTCTTGTATGAAGATTTACGTCAACAACCATTTAGCATGTATCTCCTGTTTCTCTATATCCTTGATCACGTTTGAATGCTCCTTCTCATTTAGAAGATCCTCCTATCTTCAGTGAGCCAAACGTGATTCTCCTCGGATTTCCCCTCTCAAACCTCCGAGGATGAGTGTCTGCACTGGAACTGATATCTAGAAATCTAGAAGATGTTTATGCAACACATCTTGGATATAAACAACCTGCTAAAGAGGAGAAAAGGATGAGCCCCGCTCTCTCCTTGGCTCATATTTGAGTCCCTTGATCTGGACCTATACTCCGTTTGCCAATCGGTAAACTGTTTTAGGTCCATGCTCTTCATGGACATCTCCTTGTAACATTTTTATCTTTAGAAATGTATCAGGTGTTTAGATTAGTTGTTTAACTAGGAGTAGCTAAGTCATCGGAAGTTGTATTGAATCTTGTAATCATTAGATCCTTTTTGTAATCTATTATATTTTGATTTAAATGAGAACTTGTTCAAGACAACTTTACTTCATGTCTATCTGCTTTTGTTTGTCTATTCTTTGATAGCATGAAATCTTATGTTTGCTTATGGTTTCAGTACTTATACTTCATATTATACCTTTTGTTCCGAATTCACAACTACAAACATAACTCTGCTGTTAACCCAACAACAAACCAATCCTTAACCATTAGTATTCTTATTCAATGGACTATAATTTTGATGAGAAGAAACCATGATTTATCTTTTAAATAATAGTCTTATGAATTCGATCTAATTCTGCAAGATCTAATTCAGACAATACAGAAGATATTAAAATTTCTCAACAAAAACTTCTGGTGTTGAAAAGACTAAGTTGATTCTTACTATAATGACAATATTTTGACCTAACTTGTTTTAACTGCTGTCATTAAAACTAGATCAACTGGTATCTTGAAAAACTGATTTTAAATCAGTTGAACAGAACCTTATTCTGCTTCAAAAACGCCTAGAGTACTAGTAGAAATCTCATATGAAGAATTACTGTTGGAATATGGATAACTATAGTTTTGGAATTCTTAAGAAAGGACTGCTTCCCTTGCAACTCCTTTCTCAGGAATAGAAGATCTCGCCTTAACCCATGATGTTCTGGTGAATCTCCATTCTCCCCAAAAATTCTGGTCTCAATTGTTTTCATAACAGTAGACTTCATATCCGCTGTTGGATTGATGACCATCTAAAGAACAAGTAGCTTCTTCAATTCTATTTCTTATCTGCTGTTTCCTCTGTTCAAGACAACCCTGCTCGAAATTCTTTCTCCTTTTTCTTGTCTTGAACAGATGACTTTCTTACCCTTAAGAGAGTCATCATCTTAGCTATTGATCAAGAAGCCAAATGCATCCTCTTAACTATGTACTTCTAGCCAAATTTAGAGATAAGCTACTTGTTTTTTTATGATACAAGTGCTTTGACTAAGATGGTTGTTGTCTTTCATTTCGCCTCTAATGCTCTTCTCAATTAATAGGTATTCTATTGAGAAGGAGCATAGTCATCAGTTAATATCTGACAATGAAGCCTATGGTCCATCCTTCCAGAAGCCGGGGCAATCCAAAAGGATAAATTTGCTGAAACGCTGGTCATTCCATTGGTATAAGCAGATCTCCATGTCTGCTGTTCCATCTTCATTCAGCAAAATCTCATGTATGCTAAAATCAATCCAGTAGCAGATTCCCATCTCTACCGATGAAGCTTATGGTTCATCCTTCCAAAAGCCAATGCATCCAAAAGGATAATTTACTGAAATATTCTTCACTCAATTGGTATTAACAGATCTCAATATCTGCTGTTCCATCATTATTCAGCAACCCTCTTGTCTGCCAAACTCATGAGATACACCCTGTATAAGCAGACTTTAAATCTTGCTGATCACCTTCCATCAGCAAATTTTCTCATATGCCGACTCTCTTGTCCTTCTCATCAATTGACAACGGCATACCTCAATCATTGCTGATCACTCTTCATTTCAAAACCATAACATTAGGTATCAGCAAACCTTAGTCTACTGATTACCTATCTTTCCAAAAATCAGTATCGATAGACTTCAATCACCCTTGAACACAGCACTCTCCAAAATCATAGCAATTTCATTGCTGACCATTTTAATGTGTTCAAAACAACTGATAACCTTGCGCAACATATAATTGATATCAGTAGATATTTTCCTCAAATATTCACCCTTCCATCCGTTGTTATCACCTAGTATCAGCATACTATCATTTCTGCTGCATACCGTCTTTAGTTATCAATTGAATCAGCAGATCCCAATCTCTGCTGGTTATCTTTGAATAGCAGACTTCCTTCTCTACTATCCATATCCTAAGATCAGCAGACATTCATCTCTACTGAAACAGACCATTTATAAAAAATGTTTCAGTAGTTCATCAACTTTGCTGGTCACCTATTTGTGAAGATATTCTTGACTTAAACAACCTTTGGAAGTACTGATAGATTTTCAAAATGTTTTCAAACAAAGTAGTATTTCAATAATCGGTTTCAACTCCAAAAATGTTTTCAAAACCTTTTGTTTTTTTTGTTCCAAAATTTCTAGAAGATTTGGGAGATTGCTGAGGATTGTGTAGATGATTCAGAAAGCCCCGTAAAATATCTTCTAGAAACAAAGAACACAAATTCTATACTGTTTTGAAAAATATTTTGTAATCTTTTGAAATACTTCTTAAAAATTGGTTTAAATTCTAAAAATCCTAAAGATTTGAGAGATTGCTAAGGATTATGTAGATTCATAATGCCTCATAAATTATCTTATGGAAATTTTAGAATTTCAAAACATATCTTATTTCTTCAAAGGTTTGTATTTTAAACTCACATTACTTTCAAAAAGTCATTAATATCAACACAAGTCTTCTTCTCTTTATCCAGTTCTCCTCACCATCATTGGTATCTAATATCTGGATATTAAGATTCCTCGATTTAAGTCAAAATCCGTATCGAAAACATCTTCAAGAATGACTTAATATCGTCATCATGAATCACCACCTCTCCAAGATAAATGTCCATTCAAGATCGAGCTTTGACATGATTACTTCGCCGCCTTGTATATTTGTCATTACTGCTCTCCAATGGACACCAAAATGACGGTTCTTGATAAGTGTGTACTTCCAATATATATCCTCCGAAAGTAATGAAAATTTAATTCTTCCCATAATAATCCAAATTAAGACTTCCCAACAGTTGATATCAATTGATCGCATTTCAACAATTGATATCATTTCACTACCAGCAAATCTTTTCTTCTATCTTCAGAAACATCTTCATGGCCGCCTCATCTTCTTCAAGCGTCTCTAGTTGATATGTTCCACCTGAATCGTCCTTCGTTACCAGAATAGGATCTCAGTCCTACATTCTAGGTCACACGATCCAGGGAGAACAATTTCTCCTCGACAACACTGTTGGAGGAACGATTATCGATCTTCTTCACAGTTCTAGACTCATCTCCATCCTTACTTTTCGTGAAGAATTATATAGCCTTCAACTGGTTGTTGAATTCTACTCAAGGATACTACTGACAAGAGATGGTAAGAGCCTCAACGGTCGCATTTGAGGTACTGACATCGTCCTCAATGCCGAGAGCCTGTCACGCGTCTTTCATCTTCCTGTTGTTGGACATGACTATGAGAACCCAAACCCATTACTTGTATAATATCATTATAGCAGGTTTATTGTATGTCTTAACAAGTTAGAGACTTAATTTGGTTCATGTCATGCTTGCATTAGAGTTGTTACGTTCATAGTTGCTTGAATGTCTTCTATGCGTCGCATACCTTGTCGTTTGTGCTTTGAGTGTTCACCTTAGCATGTTAGCACTTAACCAAGTCTTGTTGGGGTTCTATTACCTTTCATATATGACTTAGAACATTCATCTTGATCATAGTAAGCTTGGTTGGAAGTTTAGAAGCTTTGTTGCTTCGTTTGGGTCTTAGCGATTTCCCTCGTTGCTCGTATTGCTTGTATTTCATCTTGCGAGATGTTCGTTGAGTTCTAGGCCATGTATTCAGGTCATAACCATGTTTAATGAAGCCTTGTTCATGCCCAAGTTGTCCTAGTTTGATTTGTGTTTGATTTGTGTTTGATTCATGTTTGATTCGTTGGCCATTCGTCGCATGATTCGAGCCTTGTTTTAACTTGTTTCGGATGATGTTCGGGTGTGTTTCCGACTTGTTTTGAGTTGGGTTAGACCTTAGAATGGTTGCCCATGAGTTTGGGACCATTTAGGACATGTTTAGATCATGTTTGAAGGCTGAACCACGCGATTGCATCGTTTTTGGGTCGTTGGCTTGCAGAACAGTGCTGAGAGCATGCAAAAAATGAACATAGGCTGAAGGCAGGACCATGCACTCGCATGGTCCAAAGGGCATGCGACCGCATCATTTCTGAATTTCACTTACGTGATTTTTTGATGCAATCTGAATTGTGACCAATTAAGCCCTTGAACCCCCATCCTAATTGACCCTAAACCATCCTATTAGACCCTAAGTAAGTGAGATTAAGCCTAACCTCAATCATCCTCCACTTGACAAGTGGATTTCCATGCCTTCTCCTTGTGACATGTGGAGTTCCACTCACCTTTTGCATGTCACATATAAACCTCCCAATTTGTGATCAGCCATTAAACCCACCATATCTGAATATTCTCTCTCTTTCTTCCCAAGCTTTTGTGTGCGAATGGTGAGGGGAGATTAGTGTGTGTTTTCCCCATAACTTGAGCTCCCGAACTCCGATTGCCAAACCGAGACCACCAAAGTGAAGCTATCGACGAGGAGCACGATTCCATCCGATTAGTTTGTGTTCATTCCATCTTTTTCTTTGGTGTAAGGTAAGCTATTGATTCCCCTTAGGATGTATGCTAGAAATGCCATGTCCCCCTCTTCTTATGATTCCCATGCTCCTACCATGTCCATGCCATGTTTGATGATGATTTGAGTTTATGAGATTTTTGAATAATATGTTCATCTTGTTGATTTAGTCCTAAGACTAGAATTAAAAGTGTTCTATGTCTCCTTAGGAATAACTATTGTTCTTGGACTAATGACTTTTGAATTTTAGGAGTCCATAAACTATGAATTGTTCATCCTATTGATTTGGTCATAAGCTTAGAATTAAAAGTGTTCTATGCCTCCTTAGGAATAAGTATTGTTCTTGAACCATTAACTTTTAATAACTTTAAGAAATAATGATTCTAAGGTTCCATGAATTATGAATTGATAATAATTCTTGACTATGGTTGTTAAGTGGATTAATGGCCTAGTCTATCCTATACGAGAACTTAGAAAATGGTTTAGAATGCATTTAGTATTTAAACTCTATTGGATGAATTTATAGAGACGACTCAACGGAGTCAAATTTAGTGAGCCATTGAACAATACCGATTCAATGATCAATCCCTACGACGTTCTAAACACGTTTCACTAAGAATAATAATTCTAGACTCTTGAATTTGGATTGATTATCATGCTTGATTTTAGATGTCATTTAATAGAATGCCTATTTGACATGTTGAGTTCGCTTTTATCGAACTCAATCCTACTTGATTATTGATGAGAATAATTACTTGTCATGAACGGGATCGTTCTTGTCGACCTTGTTCACTACTAGAGATTTTGTTAAGTAAACACTACTTGGCATTTGCATGAGTCCAGCTGGCATACCCGTCTTTGTTCACACACGCCTCCACTGTGGCCACAGTGGGGAAGTAGCCCCTTTGCTGTAACCATTAGAGCATCATTGATGTGTCTATCCTGGGCATCTCCTCGGAAGGTCGATGTACTCACAAACATCTGACACCTCACATTCCAGATAACGCTTGTATGCAGGAACTACGTAGCGGCCGGCTCTCCATATATCCTTATCCTATGTGATTTAATTATGAGCACCTATGTGAAACAATGTGCATCTTGGATATATGTTCTATATACTTATGTGACGATATCTTGCCTTGTATGTTGCATATTGCCATGACATGCATGATTGATAGCTTACAAGTCTTTATGACTTACCCATTCCCCTTTACTGCTTTAGATCTTAGCAAAACAGGTCCTTCTCATTGAGGCTTGCTGTGTTCGTGTTCCCTTGTTCCTCTTTTGGTTCGCCGTTGCAAATTGAAGAGGTGGTTTAGATGCCCCCTTCATTTCTTTTGTATTTGCAAGGACGACGGGTTTTAAAGCAAGTCATTTAGACTATGCTTGGGAATGTGCTAGAACTTGTACTTGTTTATTTTAGTTAACTACTCATAGTATTATCACTTGTAGTACTTGTAATCCCTTTAATGCCGGCAATGTGTAAGCCGAGCTTTGGTTATCATGTTTAGTAGTTCACTACGTATACGTCTTCCGCTGAGCATCCTATTAGCTCTTATTTAATTCTTGTCCATAAACTGCTAGCTTGGGTTTCGGCATGTAGTGTCGTCGATGACTTGGTTTAATTGCTTAACTGTTATATCAGGTTTGAAAAGTTTTAAAAATACCAGCATTTTGGTGCCGAGGCGTGTTACGTCTCTAATGTTGCGTCACGTCGTTTTCTTAAATTGAGTCCTTGTATGTTTATGTGTTTACTTGTTTCCCCTCTATTTGGGCGGTCCGACCCGCGGTTCCACCTCGGGTCCGGGTCAGGTCGCCACAGTTGGTATCAGAGCTTGTTTATAGGTTAACTATCGGCCAGGATAGGTTCCATGGCCTAGGTGGGTTAGTTTCTTGTGTGATATTCTAACGCCGAGTGAATTCTTATAGGTGTTGAATGGTGGTTCCTAGAAAAGTTGGTGTAGGTCGAGGCAGAGGCAGACCCAGGAGGGCTCCAGATGAGCCTGAGGCAGAGTTGCCACCTCTACCACAGGGTCCAGTTGATATGAATGCTCAGATGGCGGATATGTATCGCCGCATGACAGAGTTTATGATCGAGATGGCTCAGCTTGGCCATGGTCATAATGTACCTCCACCACCACCACCCCCAGAACCAGAGGTGAGAGTGTCGCCACCGCGTAATGTTAGACCACCAGAAGCTAGAGCACAGAATAATGCTGTTCTAGAGAGGTTCTTGAAGATGAAGCCTCCATCTTTTGAGGGAGAGGCGGATGCTAGTATTGCCGAGTTATGGCTTGAGGATTTGAAGAAGATCTTTGCAGCTCTAGATTGCACGGATGAAGAGAAAGTGGTTTTAGTTGTGTATAAGCTGAGGGGAGCCGCCAATCATTGGTGGGAAGTTCTACGTGCTAGTTGGGAGATGGACCGGGTGGCACAAGTGTGACCTACCTTTGAGACAAAGTTTAGGGCTTCTTATGTGCCTAATGTGGTTAGACAACGGAGAGAGAAAGATTTCCAGGAGCTTGAGCAGGGATCTATGTCTATAGCTCAATATTCTTCTAAATTTACTGAGTTGTCCCGTTATTGTGCACATCTGGGGATGAGAAACACAGGACCCAGAGGTTCGTGAAAGGGTTGAAGACCGAGTATAGGAAGCAGTTGTTATCTTTACAGTTGGTAGATTACCGGAGTGCGGTGGATCGTGCTTATGAGATTGAGCGAGACATTGAGGAGCACATGCACAAGCCTCCTGTGCAAACTTCTCAGCAGCAGTCTTCGTAGGCGACCGGTAGGGGTTAGTCATCTGGGAATCGGTCTGGCTATCAGGGCAACCGTCGTAACGGTGGTCAGAATAGGCAGCAGTCTGGTAGACATAATAGGCGTCCGTCTGAGAGTCGTGGTAGTGGTGCTCCTACTCTTCAGGGGCAGTAGACTCAGGGTAGTGGACCATTGATTTGTTCTTTCTGTAACAAGATTGGGCATTATAGTGAAAAGTGCAGAACCAGGCTTGGTACTTGTCTTGGTTGTGGAGATCCTAGTCATAACCTCAGAGATTTTCCTAAGTCTAGAGCAACTCATTCCATGGGGTCAGTTCAGTAGTCTGAGTCCAAGAGGGACAGTGATGGGCGTCCTAAGGCGCAGGCTCGTGTTTTCGCGCTTGATCAGCGAGGTGTTCCCGAGTCTACTTCTGTGATCGGAGGTATTCTTTCAGTTTTCGATCATCATGCTCGAGTTCTTATAGATCCGGGGTCTATTCATTCTTATGTTGCATCGCATTTCTTAGAGCATCTATGTGTATTGCCTGCCGAGTTGCCTTATGTGCTTGAGGTGTCTACATCGTTGGGTGATTGCTTGTCGGCCTCTGAGGTCTATAGAGACTGTGATGTGCTTGTTCATGATCGAGTCTTGCATGCTGCTTTGGTAGTATTGCCTATTAGAGACTTTGATGTGATTCTTGGTATAGATTGGCTATGTATACATCATGCTTTAGTTGATTGCCGTCGTAAGAAAGTAACTTTTCCATGCCCGGTATTCCGGAGTTTGTGTTTTCGGGTGATCATGCTATGAATGGGGTTCATGTTATTTCGCCATGGCTACACAACTTTTATCACGTGGTGTACTGGTATTTAGCTTGTGTACTTGATACTAGCATGTTTACTTCTAAGTTAGAAGATATTCCGGTAGTTAATGAGTTCCCTGATGTCTTTTCTACCGAGTATGCTTTACCTCCCGACCGAGAGCTAGAGTTTTGTATTGAGCTATTGCTAGGGACTTTGCCTATTTCTAGGGCACCTTACCGAATGGCTCGGCGGAGTTGCGAGAGTTGAAAGAACAGTTGCAGGAACTTCTAGATAGGGAGTTCATTAAACCGATCGTGTCTCCTTGGGGTGCACCGGTGTTGTTTGTGATTAAGAAGGATGGTAGTTTACGCCTTTGTATAGACTATCGACAGTTGAACTAGGCTACTATCAAGAATAGGTATCCCTTGCCACACATTGATGATCTCTTTGATCAACTTCGGGGTTCAGTTGTCTATTCCAAGTTTGACTTGAGGAATGGTTATCACCAGTTGAGGGTTCGGGCGGAGGATGTCCTGAAGACAGCCTTTCGTACGCGTTATGGTCATTATGAGTTTGTTGTGATGCCGTTTGGGTTGACGAACGCACCTGCAGTTTTTATGGACTTAATGAATAGGGTTTTTCATGAGTATCTTGATTGCTTTGTGGTGGTATTTATTGATGACATTCTTGTGTACTCTAAGTCACGAGAGGAACATAAGAATCATTTGAGAGAGGTTCTTTCTATCTTGCGAAAGAAGCAACTTTATGCGAAATTTAGTAAGTGTGCTTTCTAGCTAGAGCAAGTTTCTTTTCTAGGGCACGTGGTGTCTAGTGAGGGTATCGCGGTGGACCCATCCAAGGTTGAGGCGGTTACTAAGTGGAAGACGCCTAGTACGGTAACCGAAGTCCGTAGTTTCTTGGGCTTGACAGGTTATTACCGTAGGTTTATCGAGGGATTCTCAAAGATCGCTACTCCGATGACTAATTTGACTCATAAGAAGTCTTATTGTATATGGAGTGATAAGTGTGAGGTTAGTTTTCAGGAGTTGAAGAGGAGGTTGACTACGGCTCCTATCTTAGCATTGCCTAGTGGTTCGGAGAACTTTGTGGTTTATAGCGACGCTTCATTAGAAGGCTTGGGTTGTGTGCTTATGCAGAACGGGAGAGTTATTGCCTATGCTTCGAGGAAGTTATCACCTTATGAACAGAATTATCCGACACATGACCTTGAGTTGGTAGCTATTATATTGGCGCTTCACAAGTGGAAACATTATCTTTACGGGGCTAAGTTTGAGATATTCACCGATCATAAGAGTTTGAAGTATCTCTTTTCACAAAAGGAGTTGAATATGCGACAGAGGCGATGGATGGAGAAACTTAAGGATCATGACTGCACTATTTTATACCATCCGGGGAAAGCTAATGTTGTTGCGGATACCTTGCGTAGGAAGGCGTACATGTCTTGCTTGATGATGAGGGAGTGGAAGATGCTCGAGGATGTCCGTGAATGGAGTCCAGTTGTGAGTGAGCATAGGGTTATCTTTGCTAGCGTGCGTGTTACGCCTGCATTGTTTGAGTTGATTAAGAAGGCTCAAGCTACCGATTCTGAATTGAGGAAAATTATTGATGGATTGGGTGATAGTAAGACACCGGAGTTTGCTATTAACAGTGATGGCGTTTTAACTTTTCGAGGTAGAGTTTGTGTTCCTTCTACCAATGGAGTTAAGCGTATGGTTCTTGATGAGGCTCACAAGGCCAAGTATACTATACATCCAGGGAGTACCAAAATGTATAGAGACTTGAAGAGACAGTTCTGGTGGAATGGGATGAAGAGGGAAATAGCAGAGTATGTATCTATATGTTTGACATGTCAGCAGGTTAAGGCTGAACACCGAGACCTCCGGTTACTACTACCACTGAGATACCGGAGTGGAAATGGGAGCATATCACCATGGATTTTGTGACAGATTGCCACGCATCGCCGAGGTTTTGATGCGGGGTTGGGTTGTCAGGATAGGTTGACAAAATCTTCACATTTTATTCCTATTGCGATGACTTATAGTTTGAGTCAGTTGGCAGCGTTGTATATTCAGGATATCGTGAGATTGCATGGTATTCCGATTAGCATTGTTTTTTATAGAGACCCCAGGTTCACTTCTAGATTTTGGCATTCCTTGCAGGAGGCTTTGGGTACGAAGTTGAACTTTAGTACGGCTTTTCACCCAGAGTCTGATGGACAGTCGGAGAGATTGATTCAGGTATTGGAGGATTTATTGCGTGCTTGTGCCATGGATTTCAAAGGTAGTTGGGATTCTCATTTGCCATTAGCCGAATTTGCGTATAATAACGCCTAGTATTGAGATGGCGCCATACGAGGCTTTATATGGGCGTAAGTGTCGCTCACCGATTTGCTAGGGATGAAGTTGGTGAAGCTAAGCTTTGGGGTTCTGAGATGGTACAACAAATACCGAGAGTGTGAAACTTATTAGAGATAGATTGCTTGCAGCTCAGAGTAGACAGAAAAGCTACGCAGACAACCGGAGACGTGACTTAGAGTTTCAGGTTGGTGACTTTGTATTCTTGAAAGTATCGCCCCGGCGCGGTACTAAGCCATTTGGGAAGAAAGGTAAGCTTTCACCTAGATCTATTGGACCATTCGATATCCTAGAGAGGATTGGAGCTTTGGCGTATCTGTTAGCATTGCCACCTTCTATATCGGATGTTCATGATGTCTTTCATGTCTCGATGCTACGCAAGTACTTGAAGGATGAGTCACATGTCCTTACTTATGATGAGATTACTATTGAACCTGACCTTTTTTATGATGAGAAGCCGGTGAGGATTCTTCATACGAAGGAACAAGTCTTGAGAACAAAGAGAATTCCGTTAGTGAAGGTCTTGTGGAAGAATCATGATATTGAGGAAGCCACGTGGGAGACCGAGCTTGATATGAGAGAGAGATACCCTTTCCTATTTGATGACTCTGGTAAGAATTTAGGGACTAAATTCCTTTAAGTGGGGGAGGATGTGAGAACCCAAACCCATTACTTGTATAATATCATTATAGCATGTTTATTGTATGTCTTAGCATGTTAGAGACTTCATTTGGTTCATGTCATGCTTGCATTAAAGTTATTACGTTCATAGTCACTTGAATGCCTTCTATGCGTTGCATACCTTGTCGTTTGTTCTTTGAGTGTTCGGCTTAGCATGTTAGCACTTAACCAAGTCTTGTTGGGGTTCTATTACCTTTCATATATGACTTAGAACATTCATCTTGATCATAGTAAGCTTGGTTGGAAGTTTAGAAGCTTTGTTGCTTCGTTTGGGTCTTAGCGATTTCCCTCGTTGCTCGTATTGCTTGTATTTCGTCTTGCGAGATGTTCGTTGAGTTCTAGGTCATGTATTCAGGTCATAACCATATTTAATCAAGCCTTGTTCATGCCCAAGTTGTCCTAGTTTGATTTGTGTTTGATTCGTTGGCCATTCGTCGCATGATTCGAGCCTTGTTTTAACTTGTTTCAGATGTTGTTCGGGTGTGTTTCCGACTTGTTTTGAGTTGGGTTAGACCTTAGAATGGTTGCCTATGAGTTTGGGACCATTTAGGACATGCTTAGACCA
The DNA here is from genome assembly GCA_013146195.2 of Codonopsis lanceolata. Classification (NCBI taxonomy): domain Eukaryota; kingdom Viridiplantae; phylum Streptophyta; class Magnoliopsida; order Asterales; family Campanulaceae; genus Codonopsis; species Codonopsis lanceolata. The sequence continues at coordinate 56,607,852 of CM028377.1, read as the reverse complement.
TGTTTGAAGGATGAACCACGCGCTCGCATCATTTTTGGGTCGTTGGCTCGCGGAACAGTGCTGAGAGCATGCAAAAAATGAACATAGGCTGAAGGCAGGACCATGCACTCGCATGGTCCAAAGGGCATGCGACCGCATCATGCCTGAATTTCACTTACGTGATTTTTTGATGCAATCTGAATTGTGACCAATTAAGCCCTTGAACCCCCATACTAATTGACCCTAAACCATCCTATTAGACCCTAAGTAAGTGGGATTAAGCCTAACCTCAATCATCCTCCACTTGACAAGTGGATTTCCATGCCTTCTCCTTGTGACATGTGAAGCTCCACTCACCTTTTGCATATCACATATCAACCTCCCAATTTGTGATCAGCCATTAAACCCACCATATCTGAATATTCTCTCTCTCTCTTCTCAAGCTTTTGTGTGTGAATGGTGAGGGGAGATTAGTGTGTGTTTTCCCCATAACTTGAGCTCCCGAACTCCGATTGCCAAACCGAGACCACCAAAGTGAAACTATCGACGAGGATCACGATTCCATCCGATTAGTTTGTGTTCATTCCATCTTTTTCTTTGGTGTAAGGTAAGCTATTGATTCCCCTTAGGATGTATGCTAGAAATGCCATGTCCGCTTCTTCTTATGATTCCCATGCTCCTACCATGTCCATGCCATGTTTGATGATGATTCGAGTTTATGAGATTTTTGAATGATATGTTCATCTCGTTGATTTAGTCCTAAGCCTAGAATTAAAAGTGTTCTATGCCTCCTTAGGAATAACTATTGTTCTTGGACTAATGACTTTTGACAACTCTTAGAGATTGTGAATTTTAGGATTCCATAAACTATGAATTGTTCATCCTATTGATTTGGTCCTAAGCTTAGAATTTAAACTCTATTGGATGAATTTATAGAGACGACCCAACGGAGTCAAATTTAGTGAGCCATTGAACAATACCGGCTCAATGATCAATCCCTACGACGTTCTAAACACGTTTCACTAAGAATAATAATTCTAGACTCTTAAATTTGGATTGATTATCATGCTTGATTTTAGATGTCATATAATAGAATGCCTATTTGACATGTTGAGTTCGCTCTTGTCGAACTCAATCCTACTTGATTATTGATGAGAATAATTACTTGTCATGAACGAGATTGCTCTTGTCGACCTCATTCACTACTTGAGATTTTGTTAAGTAAACACTACTTGGCATTTGCATGAGTCCAGTTGGCATACTCGTTTTTGTTCACGCACGCCTCCACTGTGGCCACAGTGGGGAAGTAGCCCCTTTGCTGTAACCATTAGAGCATCATTTGTGTGTCTATCCCGGGCATCTCCTCGGAAGGTCGATGTACTCACAAACATCTGACACCTCATATTCCAGATAACGCTTGTATGCAGGAACTACGTAGCGACCCGGCTCTCCATCTATCTTTATCTTATGTGATTTAATTATGAGCACCTATGTGAAACAATGTGCATCTTGGATATATGTTCTATATGCTTATGTGACGATATCTTGCCTTGTATGTTGCATATTGCCATGACATGCATGATTGATAGCTTACAAGTCTTTATGACTTACCCATTCCCCTTTACTGCTTTAGATCTTAGCAAAACAGGTCCTTCTCGTTGAGGCTTGCTGTGTTCGTGTTCCCTTGTTCCTCTTTTGGTTCGCCGTTGCAGATTGAAGAGGTGGTTTAGATGTCCTCTTCCTTTCTTTTGTATTTGCAAGGACGACGGATTTTAAAGCAAGTCATTTAGACTATGCTTGGGAATGTGCTAGAGCTTGTACTTGTTTATTTTAGTTAACTACTCCTAGTATTATCACTTGTAGTACTTGTAATCCCTTTAATGCCGGCAATGTGTAAGCCGAGCTTTGGTTATCATGTTTAGTAGTTCACTACGTACACGTCTTCCGCTGAGCATCCTATTAGCTCTTATTTAATTCTTGTCCATAAACTGCTAGCTTAGGTTCCGGCATGTAGTGTCGCCGATGACTTGGTTTAATTGCTTAACTGTTATATCAGGTTTGAAAAGTTTTAAAAATACTGGCCTTTTGGTGCCAAGGAGTGTTACGTCTCTAATGTTGCGTCACATCGTTTTCTTAAATTGAGTCCTTGCATGTTTATGTGTTTACTTGTTTCCCCCCTATTTGGGCGGTTCGACTCGCGGTTCCACCTCGGGTCCAGGTCGGGTTGCCACACTAACGCTCTCGATGATTCTATCCTTAATGAATCATGGCTTCATTATACTGGCTACCATTCTCGCGATGACTACAGTACCTGGGACATCAACAATTATCCTTTAGACGTGTACTGTGTTGGTGAAATTTTGAGTCGATGTCTTCTATTTCATGAAGCAGGCTCAGGAAGTGACACCAGAAGACTTCGAAACTTCACCATTGCTGTTCTCGATTTTCACACCATCAATTGGCCAGAAGTTGTCTTATCTCTCATCTGCCGGTCTATCGTGCGAAGACGAGTGAATGGGTCTGGAATTCACAAGTACGCAAGGATTATAAGCTATTTTTTTTGCTCCTATCAGCCCATTCAATCCACAATCCACGAGGATGAAAGCCTTCCTATCACTGGAGACCTGTTGATAACTCGAGAGTTGTTTGGCACTAGAAGCTTTTCTGACGAAAATAGAGAATATTCTTTAGGTTCCAGTACTGGTAGCTTTGGGGATTCCAACTAGGTTGTATTATTCATTAAGGAGGAGAGTTATGACATATCCATAATAGAGAGGAGTGTCATTAAGTAAGGAGGAGAGTACATTAAGGAGGAAAGATTTCAATTAAGAAGGAGAGTCATTCCTTAAGGGGGGAGAGTTATCCATAACTCTTCAAGACATAGAAGAGTTCACAATTCAGGAGGAGAGTTATTCATAGCTAACAAGGGTAAAGACCAAAATCTCAAAATTTCCCTTGACCAATGGAAGACACATATAAGGTGATAAATTTCACCCCGACAGCTGATTCTTTGTGAATCACGCTCAGCCTTTGTCGCACTTCTGTTGAAAATTATTCTTTCACTAAAACATCTTTGTTGAGTCTTACCTTCAACAGAGATTCTGTATTTTTCAACAGAAACTTCAAACATTTTATCAAAAAGTTCTTTTTGAAATAAATGTTTTCTTTCTCTAAAAAATTGGTATCATAAGCAATCTTTATTGTAAACACTTTCAAAAACATATGATTAGATAATGATTTGCTACTCTCGCTTGCCAAAACATTCTTTAATATAAAACCTTTGTGCAAGCAGGGACTCTAAAACATTTTAGATCCTGATTAAACATTTTCAAAAATCATAAGAGATCTAAAACTATTTTTCACTATTGCTTTACATGTTCAGTACTTTGATTTATCGAGTCTGTAAGAGCAATAGTAGACTATACTAAAGTCATCGCTCATGTAATTATCAACATAGGGCATGCCTAAAGATTAAATGCTCATTCATTGTAGTTGGCATGTTATTGCTATGTATTGATAAATGCTTCAGTGCTTAGTATATGTCATCTTGTAATGGTTTCAAGCAAATAGGAGGAGATTGTTGGAATATGCTTCTTGATAATTAACTTATCACCATGCATATTCTGAATATTTTGATTTGCTTGTTCCCATTATCGTGTGTCATAACAAGTGGCTAAAAGGTATGCGTACCGGTTAGTGTGACAGCTTGTTTGACAACACATAGGTCTTAGGTTGGGTCATCCTAATTTAGTCCTACCTTCTTAATGATGATTGACAGATTAACGCTTCATATGCACCAGCACCAGTAAACTTGTTGTAGCATCAAGGTTTTCGAAAGACTCGTCACCAGCAGACTTGTCACATGCACTAAAGGATACCTTGAAGACTCACCACCAGCAGACGTGCTGTAGTGTCAAAGTTTCTCAAAGGATTCGTCACCAGCAGATTTATCAAGTGTATCACGGAAATACCTTGAAGATTTGCTACTGTTTGAATGTTCACATTAGCAACCAGCAGTCCTTCTTTACAAGAGGACTCACTTTTGAACATCATACCGACAGACTTAGTTCTGCACGTGCTATAAAAGACAGAACCGCAGTAGATCAAGACATGACAAATGTGTTCAAACTTCACAAGCGATTCAAATCTTTATGAAGCTTGACACCAGTGATGCTGCAGGACGTTCTCTCACTCACGTGGTCTAAAAAAAGGTCAAAAGAATATACTTTATTGAATAGACCACCTGATGGTGCATCAGACGTCAGACTTGCTTTTCAGAGACCTATCAATACAGTCTGATAGGCAACCGATTCAGGATCTGCAAGACAAAGCTTTTATCCAACATTCCAAGATCCAATGAACAACATCACTATCCGATGGATTTCAACAACGACATTTTTCTAACGGATAGAAAAATCATCTTCATTTCTCAACGATCAATTGTCCTCGGTCTATAAAAGAAATCTCCCATCCTCTTCTTCAAAAGGACGAGAACGAAGAATAAGAGACAGACCTTCAACAAGAACTTCAAAGAAGCTGTAAGATCTACAAGAGATCGTCTTCACCAACGCATCTCAGATCTTTACAGAAAGTTGCAATGAGCTTACCCAGACCTTAGCAAAACACTCTCTGTGGATTGCTAGGAAGAAATACTTTGAAGAAGAAGAGAGAGATCATAAACTTCAATAGACAGAGATCAGCGTCTTGGTCAAGAACCCAATTCTTGATTTGAGTTCTTAACCCTTCTTCGAAGAACTCAGCCGTTAGCTTTAGCTTCAGGATTTTATTCCTAAAGCTAGAGGTCAAGCTCTTGGATCTAATTGAAGATTAATTTTAGATGATACGTAAGGAAGATGAAGAGCTATCTGTAAATATTGCATTCATATCTTCAGATTTGTATTCACATACAAATGTTGTTGATTGTGCAACAATCAATCATCATAGAAGGACGAGTGCTCTGCACTCAATCGTTCAAATATTTTATATCTGAACGACCTTTAATAGTGTCTTCTCATATCGGTTTCTCGTTCTGGTCTCCTATTGCCCTCTTCACTTAAGAATTCATCTATGAATTATTAAGTAAAGATTAAGGCTTGAAAGGACGAGGACATAAACTATACTTAGAGTGTCTAGGCTGATGTAATCTTTAATTTATCTTTGAATAAATTAAGCTGTTCTTTCAAATAATTTATCTTTCAGTCTTTACCTCTCTATGAGCTTTTATTAAATGATTTATCCTTTGAAAAGCCACTCTATAATGATTTCCTAAATCTGCATTTAGAAGAAGGATTAAGTGTGTTATTGTTCTAATCATATATTTGTGTACAGCTACGTAAGACTTCTCTAAAATCTAAGCCTAGCTATTTCCGCTGCTTAAACCCTTTAAAATAGACTTTTGATTTAAAAGGCAGTGCACCAGCAGAGTTCATAACTCTTCTGAAAGCAAGCTTGTTGTTCCTTGATACTAGCAGACATGTTCATTGTGCAAACTGTCTATGCCTTTAAAACCCATGCTTTATCTCTATAAAAAGAAGAAAAGTTTTAAACGACAACATAGGTTATTCATCCCCCCTCTAGCTTATTTAAGCAATCATGTGGACCAACAATTGCATTGTAATTATTTGTCAAGACTATTATTAATAATGGTGGTAAATAATTTATTGAATCGACTGTTTCATCGTTTCATCTTATTTCTGGGAGTTTATATTACTTTGGTGAAGATTTAGAAGCCAATATAGCAATTACAAATGCAAAAAAAAAAAAAAATACAAAAAGAAATGTGAAATCGGATATAGAATAAATTATTCAATATTTGATATTATTTTGATATTGGATTTTTTGTCATTTCGTAAATCATATTGAACTATATTAAATGTTATACAATTTGTTTACATTAAATGCACTAAAAATATTTGTAAATTAATTTGAATCTGAAGAGTTGTTGTCAACTTCATTAATTGATTTTCATTTCAATTTCCAAAAAAAAAAAATAATAACAAATATACAAATTATAAATATTTCTAAATTTGAAAAGTCACTTTTGATGAGATATTTTCATTATTTGCTATTCTCCTTTTATATATGTATAGATTCTTCCTTAAAATTAATTAACTTAAGCTACACATAAGTAAAGACCAGCCATTAAATAAGAATATAACATATTTCCTCTGTTTCAAATGGTAGTCTATCTTTAATTTTTTTAGACGGTTTAAAGAACTATTCACTTACTAACCGCAAAAATGATGTCATTGTACTTTAATAAATCTTTACATTTTATTACTGTATTATTTTTTTGGTAAAATTATGGGCCGGTCCACTTTCTAAAATTTTTATTTGCTCTAGTACCGTATTTTTTTTTTCAAACTGAAAAAGGACACTTGGAGTAACAAAAACTACGATACCCTTAATGAGCATGAGGCGCACTACGAAAATAAATCGTGGTGCATTGATTATTGAATCGCGATGTATCAATTTTATTGCATTAATTTTTATACCGCAATTCATCAGTTTAATTATCTAGTCTATTTTTGCATCATAATACATCAATGTTTGAATCGCGATTCATCAGTTTAATTGGGTGTATTGATTATTGAACTGCGATGCATAAATTTTATTGTATTAATTTTGCACCGTGATTCATCAGTTTAATTTCCTAGTCTATTTTTGAACCGCTATACATCAATGTTTGAACCGTGATTCATAAGTTTAATTGCTTAGTCTATTTTTGAACCGTGATACATCAATATTTGAACCATGGTCGGTCTTGAACTTTTGAGGGTTCAAAGCAAAAAGAAAATAAGGGGCCCTTAAAAAAATATAAGCATAAGAATTTTAGACGAACAATTTATTTGAATTTTCATCATTTAAAATATTGAAAATGGATAATACTCAAACATATAAGAAAATAAATATTAAATAATTATTGAAAATTGTTCTTCTTCATTTGTTAAAATAGTTTACAATAAAAAGAATATACTTAATTAATTTTTTAATTTTATTTATGTTTTGACTTCTAGATAATTTTTTTGGTAACATGTATTGTGCACTATAGATTCAAGTTAAAATCAACTGGCAAAGCAAAGAATTAAATAAACATAAGCAATAATTAAAAATGATAGTAATATAATAATAAATTTTGATTTTTGCTTGAAATATTGATATTATATGCCCAATCAATTGTTATTTTTTATGACCCAGATAAAAAATTTAGTGGTCAACTAACTTTTTTTATAAGTAAATTTAGCGAATGTAAAATAAAAATAAGGTTGAATAACTCTGCTAAAACCGAATACAAAATATTTATCTTTATATAGTAACTCTTAATTCATTAGATTCCGGAGTAATTAAAACATATATAAGTAGATTTTAAGTTGGTAATAAAACAAATATATATTTAACCACAACCAAGTGACCAACATACTTACAAGTTGCAATATAAGTGGAGGATAAATATGAAATATTATGAAATTATAAGCATATATTTTAAAAGTTGAGTATTTACGTAAAACCTCTCAAAATACTATAAGGGACAATTTAACTAAATCGGAGAAGTATATAATATAATATGCATATAAAATAATACTAATAATAATTTACTGTAGACAAAAAAAAAATTACAAAAATGACACGTAGGGGCTTCAACCTTGGACTTCCCCACTTCATTCACCACTTACGTAGTTACCCATTCCATTGAGCCAAATGATAATTTATTTATTAATGTTACATTATTTATAATATATCTAAATAAAACTAGCATATACATATATAAAATTGGACCCTCTTACATTGTGGGCCCTATTCGGTCGATCACTCTGAACTCCTTGGTTTGAAGCGTGATACATCAATGGTTGAACCGTGCCACATTAATCAAATATTTTTACACTGCGATATAAAATCATAAAGAACCAAACCATGTCATACACCTTCTTTTTCCATTTCCTTCATCGTAAGCCTTCTTCTTTTTCCTCCACTTCCGCCTTCATCTTTACTGAAAAATCTCAACCCAGCACAGGTTGATCCCCGTTTCGTTGCGCAACAATGATGATTTTCAAATCCAATGTGTTTTCCGGAGCTGTTGAAGGAGACGATGACATTTTTTAAACAATATTTTGATCTTTTGCGGTTGAAAACAAGAACGACGAACTTTTAGGGTTAGAAACTTTGGAAAATGGACCGAGCATAATTTTTCCCTATTTTTGAGTAAAATTATCATTGTACTTTTAAAAGGAGGTGCAATTTTGCCATTATCCCCAACTGTCATTCAATTTCTAACGAAATTAATTTCAGTTGCCTCCCTTAAAGTTTTTTAAAATATTGACAAATCTTTAATGATAGTTGATGATAAAAAGTAGATGTTTTTTGTTCTCAATTCTTAACGGGGTCTTTTTTTTAGGGGTTCACAGAGATATTTTATGAACAAAAAAGGAAAGAGTTAATAAAATATAAAGATTTAATTAATTATTTGGTCCCTCGACTTTACAGAAACCATTTATTTGGTCCCTATATTAAAAAAATAATTCGTTTGGTCCTACATGTTAACGTTTATCTTCATATTCCCCCTCAACATGTTAACGTTAAACTTGTTGTCTAATTATTTTTTTAAAATACCCAAAGTACCCTCTCTCTTTCTCTCTCCTCTCTTGTACACACGGTAAGGAACCAAATCAATTGCATATCCCTTCCCCATAAAAAATTTCAAACCTAGCAAAAATTTCAAAATGCCCATGGCATTGATTTGTGTACCCAACAAAAATTTCAAAATGCCCATAGCATTGATTTGAGTACCCAGCAAAAAAATTCAAAATGCCCATAGCATTGATTAGAGTACGACCAAAACCCAGTAATGAGGTTGATTGAGGAAGGGTTCCACAATTAAGCCCTAAGCTTAAAATGGGCAGAATTTTCTAGAGAGAATTTCAAACCTTCGCCAAAATATGTTTCAAACACATCGAAGTTGTTGACTTGTTGCTTCGTCGACTGGTTTTGGGCAAAATTGATAGGATATTGGAGGCGTAGATGATGAAGGCAGAGTACCTACTTGGGCGTGAGAATAAGAGGGGAGAGATACAACTTGCGTCGGGAATGAATGACAAGGCTAGGCCGGTGGGTATGGTTGGATTCAGAAAAGATGAGGACGCCGAACGATGGGGAGTGAATGTTGTTGGTAGGCTGGAGTTTGAAAATGGTGCTCGGATATGGTGGGAATCTGATGGTTGGTGTTGGAGAGAGTGGAGAAGATGATTGGTTTTGGGGCATCACAAGCCACGTCATAGTCCCAGGCAGAAAAAATTCGCGGCAAGGGGGCGAAAATGGTGGCGTGAATGGTGAATGAAGGCGTCGACCATGAAAAGCTTTTGGTCGGATGATCAAGAATAGTACTTCCGCTCCCCTCTGCACTTCGAATACGGAAGACTCCACCCCAACCATAAAAGACTAGGAGAATATAGTTGCCCAAGGCCAATTCGGTTAGGACTGTAACATCAAGCCCAAATGATATGCCCTCAAGATAGACAGAGTACGCAAAAGCCAAATCTTGGAGGCTGCTGCTAGGCTGTGAATAAAGGCTTGGGAGGACGCAAGAGAGAAGGATATAAGTGTGCACCTTAACTTAAGGCATATAAGGGTAGTGTAGACACCTCAATTTCGTACTCCTGGTATGTAACATGGCATAAAATATCAAGACCTGTTAAAAGGCTAACGAATGCCAAGTTACAGGGTTGAAAATGTAAAGGAAAAAGCATGATGCATAAATAGTGAAATGCAGGGGGCCTAAGTGCCAAAAAGTAGGACAAAAATGGCTCCGGGCGCTGCCCAGAGCCACCTTGGCGCGATGCCCAGACCCCCCATGGGCAGCACCCAATAGTGCTCCATCTCTTGTAGTAGTTAGCCTTTGGTGCAATCTTCTCAGCGCGCGGTACAAGCCGATGAAGCTCAAAAAGTAAAACTTAACAACGAAGGAAGCCTAACTTTCAGCCTATAAATAAGAGGCCTCGGCTTGAGGAATTCACATAGTGAACACAGTGAAAACACAAGTGAGAAAACAATACGCAGTGAGTTCTCACCGAACAGTCTAAGAGAGCGTCGAAGGAATTTCTTCCTCTAGCCCCAATGCTTTACCAAATCTCCCCCCAAACACTAAAATCCTCCAGCCAAAGTGAAACCTAGTTGCCTTGCTAGGATTCCGCCATATTCCACCGGTCCAAAAATCTCAAAAAGAGCAGTTGCCCTGCCCGAATCTAGACGTCAAATCAGTAAAAAACAAGCAGTTGATCTGCCCGATTTCCAACGCCAGCAAGAAAACAACACCAGCAAAGCAAGCAGTTGTGCTACCCGGATCCCGAGGCGAAAAGCAACTAATCGGAGCAGTCCCTCTGTCCGAATCCCCGCAACAGCAAAGCATCAGTAAAAAGATTCCCTCTCCCTGAAGGACAGAGCGAGCGCACCCTAGGACCTACCAGAAGATAGTTAGTGCGGGATAAAAACCCCCACACTTCAAGAGGTGGACTTATTAAAAAAATTTATGTATAAAAAGTGCTATTTAGAATAGTAAAATGTAAGAAAAATAAGCAGTTATGCTGCTTGAATTTCTATAGAAAATAGCACTAAGAAGAGCCATTATTATGACTAAATATTTATAAATGTATTTGTGACTCCAGGAAGAAGGCTGTTGTAAGTTCTGTAATAATTTGCTTATATATTTGCAAATATATATTTAATGTTTTATTTCAATTGTTTAAAATAAATATAAAAAAACATATTTAAGCCAAAAACTATTTTGAGACCAAAAGGGCGAGTTGGGTGCCTAACCCCTTCCCACCTCGTAACTTAGCCTCCGAACCCTTTTGCAAATCTGGTTATTTTTTTTTTGTTTTTCTTTGTTTTCCTTAAAATAAAGATGGCGACTCCGTTGATCACATTTTGAGTCCACAATTGAGGCCAAACGTATTCCATGCACTTGAAAAGGTTTTAAAACCACTCGCTTCTCACGCAATGGGGGATCGGTCGAAAATCGGGGCACTCACAATGGCGACTCTGCTGTGGACGTTGTTTTTTTTAAAAATAAAATAAAAATTAAGGGCTAGACTCATTTTTCAAAAGGGAAAAAGTTTTTCTTTTGTTTTTGGCAAAATATGTTTATTATATGTATTTAACTGTTTAAATATTGCATTTTTATATACTTGTATATATATTTGTGCAAATAAATGTGGAAACTTGTAGCAGCTTCGTTTTGGATACCGTTGCAAATCGAAAAAAAAATTAGAATTTCGGGCAGGATAAAAAAAAAGAGCGGAGGTGCTATCGCTTTATTTTAGTTTTACTCTGCTTTATATATTTATTATTTCGGGCAAAATATGTAAATATTCTTTTATTCTGTTATTTTATTTTGGGGATTATGATCAATTTGTAATTAATAGGAACAAATAGATTCTACGCTTTTCCTTCTATTTATTGATCTGAATGGCCGTCACACTTGCTCGTGCCGTCCTTTCGAGGATTCAAACTAATTAGCTGAGAAAATCCACAAAGAACAGAAAAACAGGTCATTTACTGCTTTATATCTGGAAAAAAAAACTTTACTGCTTTTTTAGATACCTCACACATGCGGACGCACGTAGAAATATTCCGAACTGCTACCCTACACCATGGCCAGCCTACCCCCTGCATCAGTCAACGTTAAATGCATATAGATTCTCAGGACACTTCATGGACCGATCGGTTTTTATATCTCTAAATTATTGACCAATCCCTGTTGCAAAAATAAACTTTTATATAAATATATATAAATATATATATATATAAATAAATATATATATATATATATATATATATATATATATATATATATATATATATATATATATATATATATCACTGACTAATGATTTTTATGATATTCGACCTAGACCATTCGAATGGTGGATCATGGAAAAAGTATAGGTCATTCGCTTGAAATTAGTCCAATCTTGGGGAGTCGAAAGGCAGGTGGAATATGAAGGTTTAATACTCTAGAGAAAGAATCCATTATTCCAGGAAAAGTCCCGAGACTGTTAAAACAAAGCGGGTGCTTGTCCGATCAATCTTAGGAAAAAATGAATAATAATAAAAGATTTTAAAGGCACAATGTACTAAGAACCCAAAAACCCTGGAACCCTCCCTTTTGATACCTTCAACCCCTTTTCCTCAGAAACCTGGCCCAAGTTTGGAAAGGAAGAGATAACACCGGTCGGTTGATACAGGATACTGTAGACACCCCAAATTCGTACCCCTATTTTATATTGTCAATTAAATATTTCAAAATGAACTACTAATTATTTCTTATATGTTTCAGGAGCAAAGATATAAAAAAAAATCAAGAAAATGAATAAAACAAAAAAAAAAAAAAAAAAAACAAAAAAAACAAAAGAAACGAAAAAGGAAAAGAAAAACAAAAGAAACCAAAAAACGAAAGAAAAGAAAAGAAAAAGAAAAAAAAACAAAACAAAACAAAACAAAAAAGAAAGAAAATCAAAAAAGAAAAGAAAAAAAACGAAAAAGAAAACATGGGCAGCCGGTCACCCCCCTTTCTTACCCACTAATCAAACTCCCACCTATATATATTCCCTCATTCCCTCACAATCAAAAACTCGACTCACAATCTCTCTCTCTCATTTTTCCTCACCCACGAGTCCCTCTCTCTCTCTCATAAACCCACTCTCTCGGCCCTCATTCTCCCAATTAATCCTTCCACTCAAATACTCCCTCACGCACACACGCACATATACTCCCTCCTGTCGGCCCACTCACACACACATATACTTCCTCCATTTCGGCAGCCCCACTTACACACACATCACCCGCGTACACACACACACATAAATACATAAAAACACACACACACAAATACACACAATCACACACCCTGCTGTTACGCTGCCCGATTTCAGACAACAAAATCAACAAATACAAGCAGTTACGCTGCCCAAATTCACACAACACACAACACACAACACACACACACAACAACAACAACAACAACAAAAAGACTCCCTCTCCCGAGAAGGACAGAGCGAGCACACCGCCGCTCTAAAAGGTAACAGCCTTTAAGGGCGTTTTTATTTATTTATTTACTTTTTCAGTTCATTTATTATTTAAAGTTGTATTTAAAATCCGGCACAATGTAGTCAATATAAGCCGTTGTGCTGCCCGGATTAGATTAGGAAATATTATGTAAAAGAGCCGTTATAATGGCCAAATATTCTTAAATATGTTTGTAATTATTGGAAGGAGGCACTGCGAGTCCAGAATAATGTAGCCACGAATGTATCTGTTTAATTTTCCCTTGTCAAAATAAGACCTTATTTATTTGCTAGATTAATATAACAATGAGCATACTTCAGCCAAAAACGCTTTGAGACCGAAAGGGCGAGTTGGGTGCCTAGCACCTTCCCAACTCGTAACTTAGCCCCCGAACCCGTTTTCTAAAATCTCTGGTTTTCTTTTCTGGTTTTCCTTTATTTTTGCCTTAAAATAAAGGTGGCGACTCTAAAACTTTCAGATCCAGTGGGGCCTTGCAATATAGCTCCCATAGCGATCTGATTGGGCCATAAGGCTATTTTAATAAATCCATAAGTGGGGGCGTCGCAATATCTTTTCTTGCACTTCTCTATTTTCCCCTGAAAGATAAAAGGGGAGAATGAGAATGGAAAGGTAATGCATTCCCATATCCTGTTATCCCCGAAATAAGGGATAACCTGACATGAGGAAACCCTTAGTTCCCATTTTGGATACAAAATCCACTCAAGGCAACCGAGGCACATTCCAACGTGCTAATATAGACAGCACTCCTCTCGCACTTTGGATTTCGTCTTCCCCTAAACAAGGGAGGGTGGAACGAGAGCAGTGGTGTCCGCATCCGCACGCCGCACCCCTAACCAAGGGCGCGGGCGCGCACCCCTGAACCTCACGGTGGCGACTGGCTGGGAGTTGTTTTATTTTAAATAAAATGGAGGGCTAGACTCATAAAATAAAACTTTTTTGTTTTTCTTTGTTTCGATGCTCGTTATATTAATTTACGCATTTCAATAAAGTGTTCCCATTACGGCCGTGGCTATATTTGTGGATATGATCCTCCATCTGGCAGCAGTCTCGTTCCGATACCTGTTACGGATATGTTTAAGAGTATAAAAAAAATCAAAAAAAAATATATATATACAAAAAAAAATCGAAAAATCAAAAAAAAATACATATTATATATTTTACAATAAAATTCCGGGCAGCACAACAAAAGACCTGGGGCTTTACTTTTTTTCTATTTTTATTTCACTCATTTTCTTTTTTCATTTATTCTACATTTGTACATATTTACATTCATTCTGTCATTTTATTTTGGGGACATAGGACCAAAATTTGTAATTAATAGGGATAGATAGTTTCCCCACTTTTCTTTCTATTTCTTAATGTGATGTGCTTGCTTGCTTGCGCTCAAACTAAAAAAGCCGAGAAAATCCACACAAACAGCAAGACAGGCCATAATTGTTTTATTTTTCTGTTCATATATCTGTAAACAAATAAAAATTTTACTGCTTTCTAGATACCGCACACACGTGCACGCATGTAAATATATTCCGAACTGTTACCCTACACCATGGCCAGCCTACCCCCTGCATAAGCCAACGTTAGAATGCATATAGTTTTTCAGGACACTTCATAGACCGACCGGTTTTTGCATCTCCGAATTATGGGTCAGCCCCTGTCAAAAAAAAAAAATCAGAAAAAATATACATGTTAAAAAAAAAATTGCGCAACAAAAAAAAAAATAACAAAAACAAATAATAAACAGGGGCTGATTTATTATTCTCTGATGCTCGACCTAGACCATTTCGAATGGTGGATCCTGGAAAGAGTATAGGCCCTTCGCCTCGGGACGATCCGATCTAGGGAGTCGAAAGGTAGGTGGAACACGTTGGTCCTATACTCTGGAGAAAGAATCCACTGTTCCAGGAAAGTCCTGAGACTGTCAAAATAAAGCAGGTGCTTATCCGGTCAACTGTAGGGAAAACAAATAATAAATAAAATATACTAATAAAGGCACGCTGTACTCCAAACCCAGAAAGCCTTCAGCCAGCCTTCTGATACATCAAAAACCCATTTTCCTCAGAAACCTGGCCCGAACCTGGAAAGGCAGAGATAGTACTGGCCGGTTGATACGGGAAATAAGTTCGTAAATCGTAACGTAGGTATCAATATCATATCAGACAAGGGCAGAATCAATACAGAAAATACAGATCCTAGCAGTATGGCAGCAGAAAATGAACAGTCCGCTACAGTCCCCCAAGAAGCATCAACCTTCCATGTTCCTCCAAATCCAATTTCCCAGCCAAACACCAACCCACCCAAATGTCTATTATTACCAAAATTTTAACCCTTTTTCATCACACCCTCCATATCCTGCCCAAAATCCATATCCTGCCCAAAATTCATATCCTGCCCAATATCCCTATCCAGCCCAGAATCCTTATCCAGCCCAATATCCTTATCCTGCCCAATATCCATATCCACTCCAATATCCTTATCCTACCCAATATCCATATCCAGCCCAAAATCCATCAGCCCCATATCCATATCCAGCCCAAAACCCTTACCAGACACCACAGCCAGAAATTAACCCAGCCTTCCCTAATCCTACCAGCATATACCAAAACCCAACTCTCCCGCCCGCCAAAATGGAGGCTGACATCGAAAATTTGAAAATCATGATGCTTAGAATTCTAAACCAAGAAGTTTCTAATGAAAATTTGGGGAACAGCTTCCTGGGTATGATGGATAAAGGCACTCAAAAAAAAAAAAAAAAAAGCTCCCTGCTGAGTTTGAGCCTATTCCTAATAAACCTCTGCAGAACTAGTATACTACGACCAGCCCACTTTTGACGCCCGCAGATCTGGTGGACTACTTTGGATATATTACCCTATTCCTTTCCCTAGCCTTACGGATTTGGTCATCTACCAATCCGCTCCCTAAAATTGAGTACCCCTATTCCTTTCCCTAGCCTTACGGATTTGGTCATCTACCAATCCGCTCCCTAAAATTGAGGATCTCAAACCCCAGGTCCTCAATAATGTAATAAACCCTGTACGTTGTGCTTTTAATAATAATCTAAACGTCTTTGCTTATTTCTTAGTTGCACCTTCATTAAAAGACGCATTAAATAATTATAATAATGAGTCATTTAATAGGACCCAAAAGATAAAAATTATTTGTCTGAGCTTGTAAAGTCGAGAGCCGAGACACATCATCAACAAAGAATCAAGACCGATCCACCATCAATCTGGGCCGACAAGGAAATCAAAAGAAGTCGAGAATCGGCAACTACGCAAGGCTTCAAAAGAACACCACTCATGGATCTCCTCAAAAGTTCGTGGACATGCTTACCTAGTCCTATAAAGATGTGTCGAGGGTAGACCCGCCATAGGTCAAACACCGGACCCTCCCCATATATCCGGATGCTCAGCCAATCAGACAAAAGCTCCACTGCATCAAGCTAGAATTGTCACTACAAGTTGAAAAAAAAAAACATGAAACAACCGCACGTCAACTTCATTCGGGTAAAAAAAAAAAGAGAAAAAAAAACACAAAAAAATAATTAAAAAAAAAAGTGAAGAAAAAAAATACCCGATCTGACTGTCCAAAATAGTGACCATTCCCAAATCTAACAACAACATGTTGAGCTATAGTCAAATCAAAAGCAGCAGGAGACCAAGAAAAGACCTCATCCCTTGGGGACCTACTGCTATCATGTCATGCCGTCTGGGCTAAAAAAAATGTTTGGGGCTACTTATCAAAGGCTGCTACCCCTCTCTTCCACGATGTGTCGTATATTGTCAAAGAGATCCTGTCAGGAGATGTCGTACTCCCCACAAGCCAAGAAAGAAGACCTTGTTCAGCCCCCAATTTCAACGAGTTCAAAAGGTACGGTGCTCGATCCATTCTATCCAACAAGTGCTTCCCTCTCCAGCCCGCTAGGTTGAAAACCCGAAAGGGCGGCCTAGGCAAAAGTTAGGGCATTCAAAAAAATAAAAATAAAAAAAATGATGAAAAAATGAAAAAGAAGAAATAAGGGCTCGCTAGGCTGAAAACCCGAAAGGGCGGCCTAGGCAAAAATTAGAGCACAAAAAAAAAAACACACATTTATTCATAAGGGCTCGCTAGGTTGAAAACCCGAAAGGGCGGCCTAGGCAAAAGTTAGAGTCAAATAAAATAATATATAAGGAGAATAAGGAGAGGGAAGACACTCTTTGAAACCTCGACATCTTACCTCCAGTCTTCAGCATGCAAGGGGGCTCGACTGACAGAAAAGAAGAAGAAAAACCACGACAGGAAAGCTCACAATAATACACTAAAATATAATATTACGGGTCCTAAGGTGCAACTTAGGAATAATTGCAAAAGAAATTTAGATTATGCATTAATGGCATGTACATATCTATTATTGCCTCTACCCCCTTTGTTTCCCCCAAAACTATCCTTCATTTGCAGCTTAAGCCCCGGAGCAGTCCATCAATGTCTGTGGCGTCCACCCGGCCGGTCCCATATACTTCTTCTACGAAGGCACAGAAAAAGCTCAGTCTCATCAGGATGAGAAACACCAGAAGTATCCTCGCCCTATTCATCATCTGCGTTGCCATTGTCCTGAAACCGATGACTTGATTCCGATCATCCACCGCCGCCTCGATTATGAAGAAAAATGCAGGAGTTGTGAGAATAGGCTTATGCCAAATATAGCCCTGCAACAATTATATGGCCAAGGAGGTATCTGCCTTTTCCTTTCCCCGCATCTCATAAAAAAAAAAAAAAGGAAGCCTGCTCGAACCCGAAGGTATTTTCCTTTAAAATCCATTTTGGAAATACATCGTGCCATTACCCGTTAGGTCGGTATAGCTTTACTTTGTGCGTGCGTCTTGAGTCTGCATGTGTTTATAAATTTTGCATCATATAAAATTAGACTGCATTGTAAATATTTGTACAGGTTTAAAAAAAAAACAAACAAAAACAAAAAACAAAAACAAACAAAAAAAAAAACAAAACAAAAAAAAAAAAAATGTATCATTCTTTACGTAAATACACACTTGCCATTTTTTTTAAATATATATATATACATGAACAAAATTTACATGTAAATAAACATTTGATTTTATTAAAAAAATGTATATATTGTACATATATACCATATTCTTTTACATTCCTCCAATAACAAAAAAAAAAACAAAAAAACAACAAAAACAAAAACAAAAACAAAAAAAAAAAAAGAGAGAAAAGAAAAAGAGTGAGCAAGAATAAAATCCCCAGCAGAAATGAACTACGCTTGGTCTGATTTCCTTTAATAGGGAATACGTAGGCAGCCTATCTTTATAGGTCCGACCGTCACAAAAAAAAAAAAAAAAAAGAGAAAAAGAATAAATTCCCCAGCAAGAGTGGCAAAAATGCCAAGATCAGTCGAATCCGCGGCAGCCACCCGGGCACAAACAGGTAAGTCAGGTACAGTATTCCTACCCTGACTTTAGAATAATTTCCCTTTTTAGGAAAATTTAAAAAAAAAAAGTTTGCTTTTGTTCTCAAATAAAAGAAAAACTCTTTTTCAGATTGAGTTTTGATTTCAAAAAAAAAACAAAACAAAAAACAAAAACAAAACAAAACAAAAAAAAAAAAAAGAGGGAAAGGAAGAAGAAAAGAAGAATCTTTGTCGTGTCCAACAGATTTCGGTCGCTTGATGCGCCAAAAATTTGAAGAAAATTCCCTTTGTCGTATTCGACGACGTTTATTTATCGGTCGAGTTTTCGAAAATTTGAAAGTTTTCTTATTATGTTTGGAAACAAGGTACGAGGCCAGCCAGACATGATTTTGAAAATGCCTCTTAACGTATTTCAACGACGGGTCTTTATCGGTTGAAATATGGTTTTCGAAATACACAAAAATCTTCATACCGTATTTGACAACGGTTTCGGACCGGAAGAATACGGCTTTTCGGAAAACATAAAAATCTTTTCTTCATTGGTTGTTTGTTTCAGCCCCAGGGTGAACTACGTTTGGTCTGATTCCTTGAATAAGGATACGTAGGCAGCCTATTTCGGAAGGCACGACCATCACAAAAAAAAAAAAAAAAGAGAAGGAAGAAAGAAAAGAAAAATCTTTGTCGTGTCCAACAGATTTCGGTCAGTTGGATGCGAAAAATTTGAAGAAATTTCCTTTGTCGTATTCGACGACGCTTATCGGTCGAGTACGCTTTCGAAAATTTGAAAGTTTTCTTATTATGTTTGGAAACAAGGTACGAGGCCACCGGACATGATTTTGAAAATGCCTCTTAACGTATTTCAACGACGGTCTTTATCGGTTGAAATATGGTTTTCGAAAAACACAAAATCTTCATACCGTATTTGACAACGGTTTCGACCGAAGAATACGACTTTTCGAAAAACATAAAAATCTTTTCTTTCGTTTGTGTTCTCAAATGGGTTTTGAGCCCAAATCAACCAAAGATCAATCAAAAGCATGAAAGGTAAGAGAGGTAAGAAAGGTAAGATTTTCTTATTCTACTTTCAGAAATAAAAGAAAAATCTTTTCTTTCAAAAAGGTTTTGTTCAAAAAAAAAAAAAAACAAAAACAAAAAAAAAAAAAAAGGGAGAAAGGAAGAAGAAAAAAAATCTTTGTCGTGTCCAACGATTTCGGTCGCTTGGATGCGCGAAAAATTTGAAGAAAATTCCCTTTGTCGTATTCGACGACAGTTTATCGGTCGAGTACAGTTTTCGAAAATTTGAAAGTTTTCTTATTATGTTTGGAAACAAGGTACGAGGCCAGCCAGACATGATTTTGAAAATGCCTCTTAACGTATTTCAACGACGGGTCTTTATCGGTTGAAATATGGTTTTCGAAATACACAAAAATCTTCATACCGTATTTGACAACGGTTTCGGACCGGAAGAATACGGCTTTTCGGAAAACATAAAAATCTTTTCTTCATTGGTTGTTTGTTTCGGCTTGAGCCGAACTACGTTTGGTCTGATTTCCTTTGTTAAGGAATACGTAGGCAGCCTATCTCGGTAGGTCCGACCATTGCAACATAAAAATATTTTCTCATCTCGAATTTGGGAGTCTATCTTTTCAACGATGTTCGTTTACTTGGTAAGCTTCGGGTTACCCGTAAACTCCATCGTTGAGGGGCTCAGACACCCCAAATTGCACTCTATTTTATATTGTCAATTAAATATTTCAAAATGAACTACTAATTATTTCTTATATGTTTCAGGAGCAAAGGTATAAAAAAAATCAAGAAAATGAATAAAACAAAAAAAAGAATAAAAAAGAAAACAAAAAAAACAAAAGAAACGAAAAAGGAAAAGAAAAACAAAAGAAACCAAAAAACGAAAGAAAAGAAAAGAAAAAGAAAAAAAAAACAAAACAAAACAAAACAAAAAAAAAAGAAAATCAAAAAAGAAAAGAAAAAAAACGAAAAAGAAAACATGGGCAGCCGGTCACCCCCCCTTTCTTACCCACTAATCAAACTCCCACCTATATATATTCCCTCATTCCCTCACAATCAAAAAAACTCTGACTCACAATCTCTCTCTCTCATTTTTCCCTCACCCAGCGAGTCCCTCTCTCTCTCATAAACCCACTCTCTCAGCCGTCCCTCATTCTCCCAATTAATCCTTCCACTCAAATACTCCCTCACGCACACACGCACATATACTCCCTCCTGTCGGCCCACTCACACACACATATACTTCCTCCATTTCGGCAGCCCCACTTACACACACATCACCCGCGTACACACACACACATAAATACATAAAAACACACACACACAAATACACACAATCACACACCCTGCTGTTACGCTGCCCGATTTCAGACAACAAAATCAACAAATACAAGCAGTTACGCTGCCCAAATTCACACAACACACAACACACAACACAACAACAACAACAACAACAACAACAAAAAGACTCCCTCTCCCGAGAAGGACAGAGCGAGCACACCGCCGCTCTAAAAGGTAACAGCCTTTAAGGGCGTTTTTATTTATTTATTTACTTTTCAGTTCATTTATTATTTAAAGTTGTATTTAAAATCCGGCACAATGTAGCCAATATAAGCCGTTGTGCTGCCCGGATTAGATTAGGAAATATTATGTAAAAGAGCCGTTATAATGGCCAAATATTCTTAAATATGTTTGTAATTATTGGAAGGAGGCGGCTGCGAGTCCGTAAATAATGTAGCCACGAATGTATCTGTTTAATTTTCCCTTGTCAAAATAAGACCTTATTTATTTGCTAGATTAATATAACAATGAGCATACTTCAGCCAAAAACGCTTTGAGACCGAAAGGGCGAGTTGGGTGCCTAGCACCTTCCCAACTCGTAACTTAGCCCCCGAACCCGTTTTCTAAAATCTCTGGTTTTCTTTTCTGGTTTTCCTTTATTTTTGCCTTAAAATAAAGGTGGCGACTCTAAAACTTTCAGATCCAGTGGGGCCTTGCAATATAGCTCCCATAGCGATCTGACTGGGCCATAAGGCTATTTTAATAAATCCATAAGTGGGGGCGTCGCAATATCTTTTCTTGCACTTCTCTATTTTCCCTGAAAGATAAAAGGGGAGAATGAGAATGGAAAGGTAATGCATTCCCATATCCTGTTATCCCCGAAATAAGGGATAACCTGACATGAGGAAACCCTTAGTTCCCATTTTGGATACAAAATCCACTCAAGGCAACCGAGGCACATTCCAACGTGCTAATATAGACAGCACTCCTCTCGCACTTTGGATTTCGTCTTCCCCTAAACAAGGGAGGGTGGAACGAGAGCAGTGGTGTCCCGCATCCGCACGTACGCGCACCCCTAACCAAGGGCGCGCGGGGCGCGGGTCGCACCCCGGGAACCTCACAGATACAGGCATAGGGGTCAGTTCAGAAAATATCAGAATCAGTTCGGAAAGTACAAATTTGGGCAGAATGGCCGCCAAAAATATACGGACAGTGGCAGAGACCAGCAATGGACAGAATGA
Source organism: Codonopsis lanceolata (assembly GCA_013146195.2). NCBI lineage: Eukaryota > Viridiplantae > Streptophyta > Magnoliopsida > Asterales > Campanulaceae > Codonopsis > Codonopsis lanceolata. Next base: position 56,585,841 of record CM028377.1, on the reverse strand, counting down.
TCTGGGACCAGAAATAAAAGCTCTGGGTATACCCCACATCCCGAATTCCAAAACTGACTGAAAAGGGAATTGGATGCCCATGTAGAAAGGGTGGCAAACCAAGTAGTTGGCAATGTGTTGGAAAAATTGGCAGAAACTTTCGCTACCATTTCTCATGAAGTCAAAAGCCTAATGCCTCCTTCTAATAGTTCCCTCCTTCCGAAAATAAACTTCTCCGACCCAACAGAAGATATCCTTTTTCAAGCTTCCAAAACCCAACCAAACACCAACCTTCAGCCAAATGCCAACCCCATTTCCCAAAGCAACATCATTCCAAATATTTATAACCCCAATCCACGAACTACCCCAAAAGCCAACCCTAAACTCATTCACCTAAATTCCTGTTATCATAACCAAAAGAGCTACCTCCTTCTTGACCCTTCAAATACCTATACCCAGCAAATGGCTCACGGTACCCTAACCGAAATGATTTACATGCACGAAAAAGAACAACCTCGCTCAAATAGAAGCACACACAATTAGTTCATGGCACAATACTTCCCAAACCAAAAAGAAGATATTCAAACTAGTTACTTAACCAAATTCGAACCAAACACTTCACCCCAACCAAAAGGAAGAAGGGATCAAATTCAGAGGCATTATGATGATTTGCCTGCTTCAAGGTCCATGATCTTTCAAACACTATGGGCTCATGGAAAGCTTAAACCAATCATGAATTATACACCGCCAAGCCCATTACCTAGCTCATGGAACCATACCCAGTATTGTGAGTACCATCGCTGCAGTGGTCATCTCACTGAGAAGTGCTACTCTCTCAAGAATGCTATCCAGGACCTCATTGACAATAAGATAATCACGGTGGCAGACAGAAGAGAACAAAACTTGGTACCCGATCAAGCAAAGAAAGTATGACAGGATCAAAGATGTATATGTAGTTAGAATAAAAATACTGTATTATTCCCTTTTCAATAAAAAGAGCTTAACTACAACATGCTCTCTTGGGACACTATCTTGGGTAGCCAAAATATCAGTAGCACTGAAAAAGTGACTTGGGTCGGTGGGGATGTTAGTCACCTTACTAGATCTGGCCGGGCATATCAACCAAATCAAGAAAGGGGTGGCCACTATGGCAAAGACAAAGAAATAGACACTGGGGCTAAAAGTATGGAAGATACCCTGTTAGCTCATATGATAAAAAAAACCAAGTAAACATATCCATCTGTGGCTTGCTATGTGCTTCCAAAAATCATCGTGAGACATTGGCCAAATCCCTAAGTCAGGCAGTCATCCTTATTGAAACCTCTCCAAATGAACTCAACCAAATGATTGGAAACATGCACTTTGGGAATGTGATTATGTTCACTGATCTAGATCTGCCAAGAGAAGGAACCAACCACATCGATGCTCTCGACATCACTATGAGGGTCATGGAAAAAAGGGTTCCCCGAGTCCTGATAGACAACGGTTCATCTTTGAATGTATGTCCCACCAGCACGCTAGCCAAACTGGGGACAAAGATATCAAACTGACTCCTTCATCGCAGATAGTAAGGGCATATGACAAGACTAGTCGATGTGTCCTAGGGGTGGTACCTCTGATGATGACTATTGGGCCACTAACCATGCCAGTTGAGTTCCAAGTCCTAGACATTCCTGCTACTTTCAGTCTATTGATGGGACGTCCTTGGATCTATGGGGTTAAAGGGGTAGCCTCTTCCCTACATCAGCGTGTCAAGTTTATCCACGATGACCACATAGTAATCATACTTAACGATAAAATCGTGGAAAATAAAGAAAACGGGGGCATCCCAATTCTCGAAATAGAGCACGATGACACGGGTATCTTCCTCAGTGGTTTTAAAGTTATTCATCAAACCAGAGTCAACGCCATTGAATATGGGCGAGAGACTGATATTACTGGAAAGAAAACCACAGTCTTCGGAGATATGGTTCCACTAAACATGCTCTGAAAAATAAATTACATGCCTGGTTTGGGTCTCGGTAGAAATCAGCAGGGGCTTATCAATCTGGTCCCACTAAACTAGCACCTCGCCAGAAATAGAAATACGCCCGTTGGCGTAGAATTCGCGGACTAAGGCCACAATGGCCACGCCCTGGGTCGCGCAAAGATTGCCCCACCTTCGACATTTGAAGTGGGCAGGGAAAGCAAAGTCTTGAGCCTTAAATCCCCTATCAGAGATTATGCTCTTGTAGAGCTTCCTAGTGTAGCTCTCTGATGCCTCAAAGGATACAAATCTATGGGGGTTATAATGTTGCTCCTCCTCTTGGGAGCGGGACGAGGATGCACCGGTATTTCTACGCTTAGGGGTCATTTTATAAGCAAAAATTTAAATCTACTCTCTAAAAATTTAAATTTAAATTTAACTAACCCAACTAAAACAATTAAAACATGCACGTAGACAATTAAAATATTCCTATCACCCTAACATGCAAAAATTTGACGGATCAAAAATTTAAATATAAAAGGGATAGAAGATACTTGGATTGTGCTTTACACTTCAACTGCAATAGAGGGATGCCAGGGTTTCAAAGCTTCTCGCCGGAATTAATGGTGGTAGCAGCTTTTTCTTCAAAATCTTGATGAAAGGAGATGGGAGATGGAATGATGATGGAGCTTTTGAAGGAGAAGAAGCTTGACACTTGAATCCTTGGCCGGAATGAGAGAAGCTTTGCCGGAATTTTTGAAAGAGAGAGAGAGAGATTTCCGTTTGATTGAGAGAGAGGGAAGGCTTGAAATTTTGTGATCTGTCACTACTGCCCGGCTCATGCTTATAAAGAGGGATGTTGTTTCTCATTCATATTGTGATTTACATATGTTCATACATTACATTAAGTTTTATTTATTAGTGGCTAATTGGGCTGCGTATCAATTAGCGTGGCAACTGTGTATAGAACTTTGCCATAGAATAGTTTTTATAGGCTTCACAGGTTCAGCGGAAGACTTCAGCAAAGCTTCACCGGAAGACCTCGTTCAGCATCCAGCGGCAGACCTTGTCTACACGTGTTCAAGCATGATGTGTCCTCTCACCAAGTCTTTGTGGATTAATTAAATTCAGACTCTATCAGTTTGAATTTGAATTAAAACATGCCCTTACTTCTCAGACACGCCTGACCAGCTTTTCAAAAAGCAAGAAGACTTTCGCCTTCTGAACAGTGACAGAGCAGGTGAACAGACTAACACTTACAGTCTGTACCGACTTTTGCAGGTCTGAAATTCTGATTGCTCACCTACCAACTCCTGCAACAACTCTGCACCACTCCCTGCTCAGTATCAGTGAAGACGAAACCCACAAGTCAGCTCCATGCATTGAATGCATTCAACCTAATAGAGCTGTTACATTTCGTCTTCTCCAACGGATCTCAAGAATGCCCCTGCTATAAATACTGTCATTAAAGACTGAAGATCTAGTCCAAAAAATGCTCTAAAATTCTCCAACAACATAAAGTCTTTATACTCAGTGCATTTAAGAGATCGTAAACTGATCAAGAAGTCCTCGACAACAATCAAGAAGATCTGCATTAACTCTTATCTTAAGCTTCTTATTGTTGTTCCTTTAACTATTCTTCTGCACAATTGAATATCTTGTTTATCCAGATATTCAATTCCTAAACCCCCAAACACAAGTCAAATATTTTGTACACGATCCATTGGATATATTCTTTGTAATAGAATTAGTGGAAAATATAGTGCACATTTAAATCCAAGGTTGACTGCCTTGGTGGTGGACGTAGCACTCTTTATAGTGCGAACCATCTCAAAATACTTATGTTCTTTCATTACTGTTGTTTACTGCTTTATACTATTCCATATCTATTTACTTATCTCTTCAAGCAGCAGACTTGAGTATTCAATCAAGTCTACCGGTAGTCCTTCACCAGCAGACCTAAACGGTCTTCCATACAAGACTTTCGCTACTTCAATCTCTTTAATAGATTGCAAGTGCTTGTTTTAGGAACTTATACGAAAAGATTTTAAGTGTTTAATAAGCTATTCAACCCCCCCTTCTAGCTTATTATTATGCCCTTTGGGACTACCAAGGGCCTTGCGGTCGCAAGGTATTTATGCCTTGCGTCCGCAAGGTGTCCAGTCAACGGATGCACGGAAGCTGAGGAGATGAATTCACGTGTTTGGTCGTTATTAGGGTCTTGCAGCCGCAAGGTATTTAGGCCTTACGTCCGCAAGGTCCACATAATGAATTCCTTGAGAGCTGCTTCCTATATTTTTGGTAGTTTTTGTTTTAGTCCTTCAATTACGTTCCGTTAGGTCCGTTTCTTTCCTGCACTCTGAAAATTCTACACAAACTTCTAAACTAAAGTATTAAAAACATATAAATACAACACTAAGATGCTTTTCTCCCCCAAACTTGAATTATGCCATACTGGAAAATATTTAAATTAAATGTCCATAATTAAATAAGACGGAGAACAGGATATTTAAATTACACTACGAAAGCAAATAAAATTTCATCAAAGTGGGTTGCCTCCCATCTAGCGCACTTGTTTAACGTCTTTGGCTCAACCCAACTACAAACCTATTCTCTCAGAGGTTCGTTGTCAGAGAGATGAATGAGTTCTATTGTCCTCTCCACTGACATTGGTTCAAGGTATGGTTTGAGTCGGTGACCATTAACTTTAAATATCTCATTGGTCTTTGGGTTCTTGATATCAATAGCTCCATGTGGATAAATTCGAACTATAATGAAAGGACCAGACCATTTTGATTTTAATTTTCCTGGAAATAATCTGAGTCTAGAATTAAACAAAAAAACACCTTTAATCCTGGACGAAACATCTTGTTAGTCAGTCCCATATCATGGTATTTCTTGGTATTTTCGTTATAAGTTTTTGCATTTTCATACGAATTTAGCCTATGCTCTTCTAATTCATTTAGCTGAAATAGTCTTTTTTCACCGGTCAAAGTTAAGTCAAGGTTAAGAGCTTTAATGGCCCAATAGGCCTTGTGTTCAATTTCTACTGGTAAATGACAAGCTTTGCCATACACCATCCTATATGGACTCATAACTATTGGGCTTATATATGCAGTTCGATATGCCCAAAAAGCATCTTTAAGTTTTGGTTCCCAATCCTTACGATTTAGTCTCACAATCTTTTCCAAGACTGCTTTAATCTGTCTATTACTAACTTCTACTTGGCCAGAAGTCTGAGGATGATAAGGTGTAGCTAACTTGTGAGTTACACCGTATTTTCTAAGGCTCGAATTTAATAATTTATTAGTGAAGTGTGTTCCTTGATCATTAATTATAGCCTTCGGTACTCCATACTGCGCAAAGATATCCTCCAAAAACTTGACAACAGTTTGGCCATCATTATTTCTAGTAGCAACGACTTCTATCCATTTGGACACATAATCAACAGCAACTAAAATATATTCACAACCATTTGAAACTGGAAAAGGACCCATAAAGTCAATACCCCAAACATCAAAAATTTCAACAACTATATTAACATGCAAGGGCATTTCATTCATTTTACTTATTCCACCAGTTCTTTGACATTTATCACATGTTTTGCAAAATATGTCAGAGTCTCTAAAAACAGAATTTATATCGGAGCATTCTTGAGACCGTTGGAGAAAACGAAGTGAGTAACAACTCTATTAGGTTGGATGCATTAAATGCAAGAAGTTGTTGGTTGACTTTGTCTTCAACTGTAATTGATCGAGGCATGGAGAGGAATAGATACTGGAATGAGCAGTTGGAAGATAACAGAGTTGCAGACCTGCAGTAGTTGGTACAGTCTGTTTGTGTCAGACTGTATACCTGCTCTGTCTTGTTCAGGAGGCGAAAGTCCTCATTCTTCGAAAAATCTGGAAAGGTGTGTTCTTTGAAGTCAGGAGTCAATTGATTTGACAGATTAATTCAAACTAATATTGTGTAAATATCTGAATTAATAATCCTCTTGATAAGTGTTAAGCTAGACATCCTGAGAACACGCCATACTGCTTTTTGAAGGCATACAAGGTCTGCTGGTGAAGCATTTGTCGTAGTCTTCTGGTGAGGACAGTCGAAACCTGTGAAGTCTAAAAAACTATTCTAAAGGCAAAGTTCTATACACAGTTGTCATGCTACCTAGTACGCATCCCAATTAGCCACTAAGTATAGAACCTAAAGTAATGTGTGATCAAATGAAAATCTAAGATACAATGAGAAACAACAACTTGCCAACTCGCTGCGGGTGAAGAAGATACTATGCTCTTCTGCTCGTTGTACTGCTGGTGCGTTGATCACTTTTGATAGAGAGTAGATGTGTTTGCCGAGCTAAGTGTTGGAAGGGGGTTCTTCTTGAATGACATTCACAACCCCTTCAATCTGAGGGGCCTGGCCGCCTCTTCCTCTGGGGGTCTTGCTCGGCGATCATTACCAGTATCATTACCCGCTCCCTGATTCTTCTTGAAGCGATCTAGCTTGTCCGCGTTGATCATTTTTTGAATTTCCTACTTCAACATGTTGCACTTCGCTGTGGTGTAACCGTTGTCGTGGTGATAGTCACAATACTTGGTGTTGTCCCTGGTGTGAGCGAACTAAGGGTGTTGGTCCCAAGTAGGCTTAATCTAGGCTAAGAGGGGGGGGGGTTGAATAGCCTAGTTGTATTTTCTAAAATTCTTTAAAATCTTTTCAAAATGTTCTTCTTCTTTTGAAAAATAGCTAACTCTTAAGAAGAGTTAGGGCAGTGGAAAATAGAGAAGATAGAAACAGATCAAAGGTTGTTGTTCTTAAACAGACCCAGCAACAGTCTTTAAACAGAGATGACAGTAGCAGTTGTTATGGAAGACAAGATAAGCGAAAACTGTTCAAACAATACATGAGGATTTAGAAGTGGTTCGTACTATGAAAAGTACTACGTCCACTACCAAAGTGGTTAGCTTTGGATTTTGAAAGGTGCACTTGTTTATCCATTAGGTGAGAAAGTTATATCTCCAATGGATCGTGTACAAAAATAGTTTTTAACCAAGTTTTTGATGATGAGAGAAACAATCAATGAATAATTGCTTTCTCAAGTGCTAAAGTAAAGAACAGTTAACAGCAAACTAGAAAAAGCTGAAAGCAAGTTAAGACTGGCAGATCTGCAACTTCAGGAAGTTTGAAGCAGTGTTAGTTCTTGTCATTTGGATCTCTTGAATTCTTGAGTATTGAAGATGAAGCTAGAGTATTGAATGCGCAAGAGATGTGTGTTATCATATCTTCAAGAATTGAATATATATTAGGGGAGATCTTCAGGACCGTTGGACTGAGAGCGAAGAGGTTGAATCCAACGTTATCATGCATTGAATGCATTTCGACGCTTTGTAGAATGAGTGCAGCAAGACAGACATCAGAGATGCAATGATGCAGAGGCAGACATTCCCAAACAGAGTAAGGTTTCAGCTTGCAGGCGTTATAGCTTGAAAGTCTTCTTAGCCAAAAGAGGTAATGTCTTCAGTCTTCATGATTCAGGCAGCAGGCTGGACAGTTGTCTGTGCATATTGTTTGAAGCCAGATAATGACATGGTTGACTTCTTTGGAGGGAATTCTGATGAAGATAATTTGAATATTATTTGACTAGATATTAAAAAATATCTAGTACAAATAATATGTGACCTAATTCCACGTGTTTGGCAGAGTTTCGATGTTAAGCTGAGCAGACTTTAAAGTCTGCTGGTGAGACGTGCTTTCAAGGCTACTGTTGAAGCCTGCTGGTCCACGCCTTGGAGAAACTAACACTAAACTATTCTATTACACCCTTGATTCTAAGACAGTTGCCACACTAACTGGTACACAGACCTTTTAGCCACTGTGCAATAGAATCAGAAGATGACTCAACCAAATCTAGAACTTGTTAGGGTCAACACAGGGTCTAGCGAGTAAGGAACTGGCAGAGCATCGCCAACCTGGAACATGATTTCCTCTCGGGAGGTTTTCAGCGGGGTGAACTATGATTCTCTGAATCTTAGTCCGGGAGTGGAGGTACGTTTTTTGTCCCTGCGCAGGCGGTTTTTGCCCTCATGGCTCTGGTCAACTGGCGTGGACGAGTTGTCCTGAGTCTTATCTTTTCCCTTGGGCTTATCACCTTTGGTACTTTCTGTCAAGCAAAATAGGTACGAGTTGGCTAATAGCTATGCCTTCGAAGCACCGGGGTTCATAGTCAGTATGGTTTTCAACTGACCCACTCTCATGTTGTTCAGGTAGCAAAACGTGATCTTCGAGTAGCTTGTAGCTGTTACCTGGTCGAGCATCTCCTCGAATCGCTTGAGGTAGCTGTTGTAGGACTCGTGGTCACCTTGTTTGATCTTGCCAAGATCAAATATGTTCTTGGACGTGGGACCCGCTGTGCCAAATTTCTCTAGGAATTTCTCCCTGAGCTCTACCCAAACTGCCAATAGATCCCCGGGGAACTCTCCTCAACCACAACTTCGCCTTGCCCTGAAGAGCGCCCTCGAAAGCTCGCATTTTCACAACTTCAATATCTGTGACCATCCGGATCTGTGCCTCAAACGACATAAGCCAATCGTTTGCACGCGTCTTCCCAAAGTATTTTTCAAACTATGGGAAGGTGACTCCTTGCACGGGTGGCGCGTTCTCGATTTTCCGGGGTGAAAGGGATTCCCTCCAGCAGCTTTGTGGCTCCATAATCGGGCTTGGCCACGGCTAACTCGGCCATTTTCCTGGACATATCCTTTTTCATGGCCTCCATCCGATTGGTCAGGCGCTTCTTGGTGTCCACAGTGAGCCTAGAAGAGCGGGATGAGCTTTTCGAGTGAGTATATTATGATAGCTGACTACATGCTCTCTTGGAATGCTCGGTAGTAGGTGGATAGTAGGTCGGATCATAGAAGGCTTCAACCTCCTACTCGACTCGAGCTCTGTGCCTTGGTCGCTACCCCTCTGCCTCTGTGTAATCACGAGCTCTACGGCGACTATGCCCTTCAGCCTGGGCATGCGCTCGTGTCTGCGATAATGTTGACGGGACGGATTCTGGCAGCTGTTCTTGCTTTTCGCCTGATCATCTACCCTTTGCTCTTGATTCTCCCGATCCGAGGATAAATGAACGATAGATAGAATTCGTCTACTCGGAGCGAGCAGTTGTTGGGGGCCACTACCAACAGGTGCGGGATTACTGGGAGCGGGCAATGCAAACTCAACAACTAACCGGGGTATGGCCCAAGGCGAACAGCTGTGGATTGAGTGCGTACATCTTATTGTAGTAGTCCACTTGAACTTGTAGGGCAGTAGAGCCCAGGGGTCAGCCCGGGCAAGGCCGCCTGGCTACCCTGACCATTCTCTCACTGACAGTTCAACTGAGTCCTGAGGTCACGAGCACGATCCCGCTGCTCGTTGATTACTTCGCGAGCGTCTCGCTGACTCGCTTGATTCTAACTGGCTTGTTGGGAAAGTTGTTCCTCAACATAAGGGACGTCCTCGCCATGAGCTGCATGCCAAGCAGCCATCTTCTGATTCCTTGTTTGCACTCCCTGTTGGGGTGCCCTTGGTGGTAAATCATCGGGTTACTGGTTGTTCCCAGCCGGCTAGCTCGCAGCCTGGTGGTCACTAGTGGTGGCGTGATGCTTGCTACCTTCACCAACTATTGCACTAATATTGTTCGTCAGAAAGCTATCAGAGAAATAGATGAGAGAGCTTTGAAGCTTCATTTCTCAGCAACGAAACCAAACTGATGTGGCAAAAATCTAGTTTGGGCTGTCCGATTGATGCGTAGGATATCTGGGCTTGATTTGCTTCATTGAACTTGTTTAAGAGCACGAAATCACCTTAGTGGGAGTGCAAGACTTGGCCTCGCGAAACCACTCCAACGTGAGAGTAAGTATCATGTGAGAGTCAAAAAAACAATTTGACAGAGGTTCTAGGCTCAAGAAAGTGTGTGCACCTTGTTTATGGTTTATGGAGGGGTATTTATAGGCCCCCATGACCTAGAATCCTTGTGGGATTCGGTTTCCATATATATCTAGCAAGTTTAGGAGGAAACTCCTAAATTTTAGGCGCGACAAGTGGCTGGCCCCGAGAGTACAAAAGCAGAAAAGGTAAGTGTCCTGCTCAGAAAAGGAAACATTTGACCTGTCTTAGAGAGCAAGTTCCTGAGGTTCCCTGTTCGATTCTTGTCCGGGCGAGCAAGGCTCTGCCTGGCTTTATGATGTAGGTCTGATGATGAGTGTAGTTCCCGGGCATGACTCCTAGTCGAGCAGGCAAAGTATGTGCTCGACCAGGTTCAGACGGACGATATCTTTATCTTTGCTCGGATACTCAGCCAACTCTGCCCGCTAAGATGGTAGGTCCCACGCTGACTAAGCTCGTGATTGACACGTGATGTCCGCTCGTGCTTTGCTCGTGATCGGTTTTGGGCTGGGCACGTCAGTTTTGAATCTTTTACTTAATCAAATACATCAATCTGATTGCTCCATTCCATCGAGAATTCAACTCACATTAACGGTGTCTATATTTGTAAGGATAAGACTGCATCATTATACTTTTCTTAGACTTCGTACACTAGACCATTATTCTATAAAAAGAAAATATGATACATTACAAATAAATGGAGTAAAATATGTGATTGTTGTTACTAAGTAACGATGTTAACATGCCACCAAATTTCGAATTGACAACAACCAATAGCTAATGCTTAGTTTCAAGTTTCAACTATCATTCAAGGTGACTGAGTCAATTACCTTAACCCTTACTTCTTCATCAGATGTTGAACCTTAGGAGATCACACTCACATGAATTCAGAAATCAAAGTTGTAGTAAGATATGGCAACCAACATTTCGTTATTTAATTGTTAATACTATAAATTAAAACAAAAAGAAAAGAAAAAAAATAATTCAGTGGAGACTAATTCAATCGCGTATTCCTTTAAAATTTCAACTTTCCCTTACTAGGTTAGCAATTGCAGAGGCATCATGTTGTCAGGTTCTCACTCTGAAGTCTGAACAGGCCAATGCCAAGCAACGGCTCTGATTGGCTATCGGTACGAGCTTTTTAAATTTATGCTTCTGTTTCACTCTATTTTCACTTGGCAGCAATTTCTTGGTGTTTTTTTTTTTCTTTTCAGAAACTATTTCTTGGTGTTTAAGATTTAGATTTAAGTATGTACACAGTCCAAACTCTATTGTACTTGTTTCCTTATCATTAATCTCTGCATTTTGTAAGCAAATTAAGTTCCCTGTTTTTCAAGTTTTAGCATTCTTGACGCTCTAAATCAGAAAGAAGGAATAGCGCTCCTTCGCTAGTCTATATCCAACTTTTATTTTCAGTTTCAGGTCAAGGGGAACATGAGCCAAATTGATAATCAAGCTGAATCCTTGTTGCTATCTATTTCTGAAATCACTTCAACAGTTACTTGTATTAAGATAGAGCACGACAATTTCATTGAAATTGGATGTTACTTTTACCGCGTTTCCTTGGTCATAATGGAGTTTCAGTCTGCTTCGGCCAAGAGAGGAAACACGATAGAGTTACTGCGTATGCTATCCAAAAACGTAGATATAGCAAAAGAACTTGTGGCAAGATGCAACAATGGGGCACACACGATCCCAGACCCTGAAATCAGACGGATAATGGAACTGCTTGAAGGTGTGATTAAGCAGATGGGAGAAGACCTTAGCTTAGTAACATCGCCCACAGCATACGGAGACCAAGAATATGCTCAGATTGCTGTTCAATCTCTTATACAAGAAATGAAAAGTGCTCGATTTGAAGTCAGCTTAACTCAACCATCAAGGCAAAACGAGGAGAATGAAGAGCCTCAAGTATTGCAGAAAAAGGGTTCAGCGCATAATGAGCCTCAAGATCTCTACCCCATAGATGTTGAAGATGCAACAATAGTTAAAAGCACAAGCGGAACAGTCAAAATGGAGCGTGAAAGGAAGAGCTCGAGATCCTCGATGAATTTGTCAGAGGTGGCTCAGTACTTGGAACCTTTATATGAGACATTCTTTTGTCCGTTGACCAAGAAAATAATGGATGATCCGGTCACGGTTGAAAGTGGAGTCACATATGAGCGGAAGGCAATTACTGAGTGGTACCAAAAGTTTGAAAATCAGGAGGAGATTCTCTGCCCGAAGACAGGGCAGAAGATAATGAGTAGAGCTTTGAGCACAAATATGGCTTTAAAGGCGACAATCGAGCAATGGGAGGAAAGGAATGACGCAGCAAGGATCAAGGTAGCCCGGTCAGCTTTGGCTTTAGCCAGTACAAAAACTATGCTTCTTGAGGCACTGATAGATTTGCAAAGTATTTGCAGGAAGAAGCCTGACAGTAAGGTACAAGTTCAAAAAGTTGGAATTGTACCATTGCTTGGAACACATTTGGAAAACACAGATAGGAATGTGAGGTTTGAAACGTTGAAATTATTGCAAGAGTTGGCCGAGGACGATGATGAGGCCAAGGTAATTCCTTCTTTCCCTCGAACTCGAAAAACTCTCTTCTGTAATATATGCATTTATCGTCAGTAACTGAAACTGGCTTCTAATTTACTCTTACAGGAAACAATTGCCAACGCAATTGACATATCTTCGATAGTAAAGATGTTATCAAGTACTTTTGAGCCGAATAAGCATGCAGCATTACTTCTTCTGCTCAAGCTTTCAAAATCCCGTGTTGTGTGTGATAAAATTGGATCAGCAACTGGGGGAATTCTGTTATTGATCACAATGAAGCATAGACATGCCATTGATGCTTTTGCTGCAGAAAAAGCTGATGATCTCTTAAGGAACTTGGAGATATCTCCAAATAACATCAAATGCATGGCGGAAAATGGATACTGGGAACCCCTTCTAAATCATCTTACTGAAGGTACTTACCAGTATACCGCTTTTTATGTTTAGCAAACAATTATGTTTCATAACATAAATGACATGAAATAAAAAATGAACAAATAATTAGGTGATGAAGAGATGAAGATGGAGATGGTGAGCTGCCTCGGCAAAATCGTGGCTCGACATGATCTCAAGATTTATGTCGCTGAGGGGACGTCCAGCTCTCAGTCCAAGCAGGGGATTCTGACCAGGGATGTGTCATTTAAAGCTCTAAAGCAAATTGCATCTCACCGTGCGAACGGTGAAATCCTTGTTAAGTCCGGAATACTGAGCATTATGTTTGAAGAGATGTTCTCGAGGACAATCTATAGCGAGCCTATGAACTCAAAGAACGAAGCAGCTGCTGTACTTGCTAATATACTTGAGTCGGGAATAGTGCTAGATAACTTCCAAGTGAACACACAGGGACACACAATGTCTTCGGACTATATTATTTACAATATCATTAACAAGCTCGGGAATTCAACGGCAGATGAATTGAACATCAACCTCATCAGAATCCTATTGTGTCTTATGAAATCCTCTAAATCCTCTGCTACTATTGTTTCTGTGGTCAAAGAGACTGAAGCCAGTTATAATCTGATTGACCTCATCAACAACCCAAATGATGAACTTGTGGTTATATCAATTAAGTTTCTTATCACTCTTTCATCCTTCATGGGCCACATGCTAATCGAGCGACTCTTGAAAACTCGAGGCCAACCGGAGGCTTTACTCCAAGAACCAGCTCAAGTAACCCGAATCACTGAGAAGCAAGCAGTTTCAGCCAATTTCCTTGCAAAGCTTCCCCATCAAAACTTAACCCTCAACCTAGCTCTACTTGGCAATAATACAGTCCCCACAATTCTACAACGAATTGATCAAATCCAACAATTTGGCACAAGAACAAGCCGGCATGGAAGTGCTTATTTGGAAGGACTTGTTGGTATTCTAGTCAGGTTCACAACAACACTGTACGAATACCAAATATTGATTTTGGCAAGGACCTGTAACTTAACAGCAGTCTTCACAGACTTGCTTATGAACACGTCAAGCGATGAAGTTCAGAGATTATCAGCAACTGGGTTGGAGAACCTTTCATCAAACTCGGTTAGTCTATCAAAACCACCAGTAATAAAGAAAACCAAGTCCATGACGGCCTGCTTGTTACCGATTTGTCTTTCATTTGATTCATCAAAATTTAAAAAGATACCGTTATGCCCAATTCACAGGGGAGATTGTTCTTCTCAAGAGACTTTCTGTCTGGTTGATGCTAAAGCAGTTGAGAGGCTCTTGGCTTGTCTGGACCATGGAAACGTTGAGGTGGTGGAAGCTGCATTGTCAGCTCTGTGCACATTGCTCGATGACAAAGTTGACTTGGACAAGAGCGTGAATATGTTGATTGCAGAAAATGCTATAAAGCATGTATTGAATGTTGTAAGGGAGCACAAGGAAGTGGGGGTCTGGCAAAAATCATTTTGGATGCTTGAGAAGTTCTTGATGAAAGGAGGGGACTATTCTGCTTCAGAAATATCCCAAGACAGGTTGTTGCCTGCAACGTTAATTGATGTCTTGCATCATGGGGATGGGAATATACGGCAGATGGCCGAGAAAATCTTAAGGGGCTTGAATATGTTGCCTAATGTAAATACCTCGTTTGTGATGTGACGATGTAAATCTTTTGTTCATCCTTCAGACAGTTGGCTGATTGCGAGTCAGGATCCTCTATTCCAAAAGTGTATTTCATCTTCTATTCCAATGTCAGATCCACCGTTAACTTGTCAATCAGTAATTGATTTTGTTTACATAATTAATTTTGTTAATACACTTTAACGGTGGATTTAACATTGGAATAGAAGATGGAATACACTTTTGGAATAAAGGATCCAAAATCGCTGATTGCACCATTTTGTAGAAACTAGAAAGTTAGTAATGTTTGGTTTTGCGTTCTTTTAGCAAGTTTTACCATTTGCAATTGCAGCCGCCTTTCCTTTTCAAGTGTAAACAAAAATACTTATAAAAAATTATTCTTTACGTTTGCAGCGTGTCCTCGGTTCTCCGTTCTCCAATTGGTTCCTACTTCCTAGCCAAGGGCTAAACGGTAAACCAATCCAAGATTTGGCCTAGAGTAGGGCAAGAATATGTCAAGAATACAAAGAAGGGCAAATGTTGCTTCCCAAGCTATTCACACCATTCAAAATAAATAAAAATAATCTTAAACTACTCTAACCTACCCTACAAAAAAAATAGTTTATATATCTCATCATCTTTATCTCAATTAATTTTTAAGGCAAATTTCAAGTATGTATAATTTTAGAAATATGTTTTCATGTAGGATCATCAATTTTTTGGATATTTTATATAACTACAAACCAAGATTCTAAAATCGTGGCGCACTAGCGCCTAGCCCGGCGGTCCAGGGCATACCATTTTTTGATAATTTACATCAAAGATTAAACACATTGACTACAAATTAAATTTTTTTATGTTTGTCATTTATCAAACACTTGTCTATATTTGTAAAATGAACAAAAATATGCAAACCTACCATTAACCTCAATTCTCAACAAGCTCAAAGCAATAAACCAGCCAAGTTTAGAACTAAAAACAAAAAAGATATTACTCCAGTTCGCCCTCCATTATCTCCCTCGATGCCTCATCATTATCACTCTCCCTTCCTTCTCCAGTTCGCCCCCCTTCCTTCTCCAGTCACCGCATACTACAAAATCAAAATTACAAAAATAAATTAAGGTCGACGAGGTTTGGCGTAGGCACCGACTTGGTCGATTAGGCGACGACTAAGAAAGTCGCGGCAGAGGGGCTTGATTAAAGGGCTAGGCGGAGAGTTTTAGAACACTGCTACAAACTGGTTGCCAAATGACAAAAATGTCATTAATAAAGACAAATCTAATCCGGCCTTAAAAAACCAAAAAATGTTAATATCAAGGCTTGGCATCAGCACTGTTTTGACAGTTTTTTGCAAGACCAAAAAAATTCAAAAAATACTGAAACCAAGGCTTGGTATCAGCACTGTTTTGACAGTTTATTCAAGTTAAAAAAATAAAAAAATGCTAATGTCAAGGCTTGGCATTAGTATTGTTTTGACAGTTTATTCAAGTTAAAAAAAATAAAAAAAACTGATGTCAAAACTTGACATCAGTACTGTTTTGACAATTTTTGCAAGACCAAAAAAATTCAAAAAAAACTGATGCCAAGGCTTGGCATCAGTACTGTTTTGATTGTTTTTTGCAAGACCAAAAAAATTCAAAAAAGCTGATACCAAGGCTTGGCAGCACTGTTTTGACAATCTATTCAAGCCAAAAAAAATCAAAAAATATTGATGGCATCAGGACTGTTTTAGCAGTTTATTCAAGCCAAAAAAAATCAAAAAAGTTGATGTCAAGGCTTGGCATCAACATGTTTTGACAGTTTTTTTTGCAATACCAAAAAAATTCAAAAAAGCTGATGTCAAGACTTGGCATCAACATGTTTTGACAGTTTTTTTTGCAATACCAAAAAAATTCAAAAAAACTGATGTCAAAGCTTGGTATCAACACTGTTTTGACAATATATTGAAGCAAAAAAAATCAAAAAATGTTGATGCCGAGACTTGGCATCAGGACTGTTTTGATAGTTTATTCAAGCTAAAAAAATTAAAAAAATGCTGATGCCAAGCGCTTGACCAAAGATTTTATTCAAGTTTATTCAAAAAAAAAATGCTGATGCCAAGGCTTGGCATCAGCACTGTTTTGACATTTTTTGCAAGACCAAAAAAATTCACAATAAACTAAAAATCCCCAAACTATACGAGTGGCATCAGCTGCTTTCCTCCATTCTTCTGTTTTCTCATTAATATTCTTCATTTCAGCTTGCAAAGTTTCTTTTGCTCCTTCAACCTCTTTGAGCTTCGCATTCAACTGAAAATGAAAGTTGAACTAAAAACTAAAAATTAAAAGCATCATTGTGAAGTCAAATGTAAAGATGAAACCAAACGCGATAATCATTTTAATAAGTCATATGTTCTTCTCAAAAAATTCTTTTCTTTCATACGTTCTTTCAGGGCAACGGTTGAAAATCAAACCTGGTACTTGAAACATCAATGTTTTGACTCGGACCCCGATCTACATAAGAACAATAATCAGGACCGAAAACCCAACACTCCCAAGCAGAATGCACGTGTTCCCTATACTCATAACAAGACCTAGACACATCGACTCCAGCACCACCACTTCTACCACCGCCACCGCCGTCGCCGCCACCCATCGAATGGTAAGAGAGTTTCACTTTCCAGCCATGTATCTCATCCAAATTATGAAGTGCTAGAAGAGAGTCATCACGATCGTCAAAATCCACAAACGCATAGTTTGGGGATTTTCTAGTAATCCTAACACTTTGTACTTCACTGAAGGGGCGGATCTAAAAACAAACAAACAGCGCAATCAATGTACGATACAATTAATCAAGAGATACTGAGATTAGATTAATTAAACTAACCGATGCCACTCGCGAAAATCTGATTCGGCTCCGGAAGCAGCGGGCCGTCACCAGCTGGCGTGAATACCCCCTCTGTATCAGCTCCGAGGTAGTACGGCTTCGAAGCGCCGTTCGATTCCGTCTCGAACGGCAACAGTCCTCCGTACTAGACGAAGGTATGTTGAGGGAACGACGAGCTGAACCCGTACATTTCCTGTTGTTGTTGTTGTTGTTGTTGTTGCATGTTATTAGTGTCGAAGTTGCAGGAAAAGTCATATTGCTAAGGTAAATGGAAGGAGGTGCGTCGTCCACGACATTTTCCACGACGGTGGAGGAATGGTAGGGTATGTAGGAGTCGTCGTCGAAGGGACGGGAGGTTGTGTGTGTTTCGTCTCTGGCAGCATTGTGGTATGTGTCGTCGAACGAATCCAACTTTTTTGTAGGTCTCTCTGTCTCTAACGATACAAAGGGGCAGTGATGTACTTTTGCCTCAAAATTGTACCTAAAAGATATGTTCAAAAAATAGTTTGATTCATTTGAAAACATGTTTTAAAAGATGTACCGGCTAGTAATTTGTTTTAATTTTTATCTTCATATATTATTTATATTAATAAAAAATCTTGTTTATGCAATGTAAATTTGATATTGCATATATTAATAAATTCCAAAGTAAATTAAATTTTTAATAACTATATTTAGCTATTAAATAAATTAATAAAGATTGAAAATCTGAAATTTGGAGAGAGAAAGAAGGAAAATTAAGAAAATTTCAAATTTGTGTAGAAAATTGAGTTGATATCCAAATAAAGCAAACCAAGTCATATTTGTAGATAAAAATATATACTTTTTTTTAACCAAAAAAAGTTATTTTTTTGAGGTGCAAAAGGATAAAAACTGAAAGAAAAACAATAGCTGTGGACCACCTTGTTTTCTTTTTGAAAAAGCGGAAGCCAAAATGACGTGGTTTTGGTACTTTTAAAGCCAAAAAGACACCGTTTTGTTTCCCATGGACTTGCTATGCGAGGTGAGCTGTCAAAATAGGGTTAAAACCGGCTGGAATACCCATCCTGTCATTTAAAAAAGACGGGTTAGACTGATGTAATAGAGGATCGTTTGGATGCGGGTTTTATGGGCTTTACCAGCACGGACTACGGGCTTTTTGATGACCCTCTTGACATGTGTCATGATCTAAATCTTTGCATATATTATTTAATACTGTCTTCTTTACTATAGAAGTATGATTTGTCTTTTAGAAATTAATGTATGGACAAAATTAACATTTCATCTAATAAATCATTCACCATTTATTTAAGGAGAAATAAGTAAATTTATCTTCTTTACTATAAAAATGGAGTTGTTTCTTAAAAATTAATGTATGAACAAAAATTAACATTTCATCTAATAAACCATCCACCATACAAGTAAATTTATCATGATAAAAAATAATATTTGTACAAAAATAATATTTAATAAATCACTCCCCATTCAATAAGGTCAAATAAATAATCTATTATTTGTTAATCAATTCCATGAATAATAACAAAAAAATTATCATAATAAATGATAATGTCAAATTAGTAAATTATATCTCTATACATTTATCTATTTCTACTATAAAATTGTGAGTTGTCCATTAGAAATTAATGTATAGACAAAATTAACATTTCATCTAATAAATCATCCACCATTTATTTAAGGACAAACAAATAAATTTATCATAATAAATGATAATATTTGTAAAAAAATAACTCTAAATTTAATAAATCACTCACCATTGAATAAGGTCAAATATGTAAATTTGTTATGAGCTAATCAATTACATGAATGATTACAAAAAGAACCCTAAATTTAATAAATCACTCACCACTGAATAAGGTCAAATAGGTCAATGTTATCTCTATCTATCCATCTTCTTTACTATAAAAGTGTGAGTTGTCTCTTAGAAATTAATGTATGGACAAAATTAACATTTCATCTAATAAATCATCTATCATTTATTCAAGGACAAACAAGTAAATTTATCTTATTTTACTATAAAAATGTGAATTGTCTCTTATAAATTAATATATGGACAAAATTAACCTTTCATCTAATAAATCATCCACCATTTATTTAAGAACAAACAAGTAAATTTATCATGATAAATAATAATATTTGGACAAAAATAATGTTTAATAAATCACTCCCCATTGAATAAGGTCAAATAAATAGTCTATTATTTGCTAATCAATTCCATGAATAATAACAAAATAATAATAATAATAAATGATAGTATCAAATTAATAAATTCTATCTCCATCTATCTATCTATTTCTACAATAAAATTGTGAGTTGTCGCTTAGAAATTAATGTATGGACAAAATTAACCTTTCATCTAATAAATCATCTACCATTTATTTAAGGACAAACACGTAAATTTATCATAATAAATGATAATAGTTGTAAA
Source organism: Codonopsis lanceolata (assembly GCA_013146195.2). Lineage (NCBI taxonomy): Eukaryota > Viridiplantae > Streptophyta > Magnoliopsida > Asterales > Campanulaceae > Codonopsis > Codonopsis lanceolata. The sequence goes on along the minus strand of CM028377.1, from coordinate 56,566,099 downwards.
AAATAACTCTAAATTTAATAAATCATTCACCATTGAATAAGGTCAAATAAGTAAATTTTTATGAGCTAATCAATTACATGAATAATTACAAAAAAACTCTAAATTTAATAAATCACTCACCATTGAATAAGGTCAAATAGGTAAATGTTATCTCTATCTATCTATTCTTTACTATAAAAGTGTGAGTTGTCTCTTAGAAATTAATATATGGACAAAATTAACATTTCATCGAATAAATCATCCACCATTTATTTAAGGAGAAACAAGTAAATTTATCTTATTTACTATAAAAATATGAGTTGTCTTTTAAAAATTAATGTATGGACAAAATTAACATTTCATCTAATAAACCATCCACCATTTATTTAAGAACAAACAAGTTAATTTATCATGATAAAAAATAATATTTGTATAAAAATAATGTTTAATAAATTACTCCCCATTGAATAAGGTCAAATAAATAATTTATTATTTGCTAATCAATTCCATGAATAATAACAAAAAAATTATCATAATAAATGATAATGTCAAATTAGTAAATTATATATATATATATATATATATATATATATATATATATATATATATATATATATCTATCTATCTATCTATCTATCTATCTATCTATTTCTACTATAAAATTGTGAGTTATCTCTTAGAAATTAATGTATAGACAAAATTAACCTTTCATCTAATAAATCATCTACCATTTCTTTAAGGACAAACAAGTAATTTTATCATAATAAATGATAATGTTTGTAAAAAAATAACTCTAAATTTAATAAATCACTCACCATTGAATAAGGTCAAATAAGTAAATTTGTTATGAGCTAATCAATTACATTAATAATTACAAAAAGAACTCTAAATTTAATAAATCACTCACCATTGAATAAGGTCAAATAGGTCAATGATATCTCTATCTATCTATCTTCTTTACTATAAAAGTGTGAGTTGTCTCTTAAAAATTAATGTATGGACAAAATTAACCTTTCATCTAATAAATCATCAATCATTTATTTAAGAGCAAACACGTAAATTTATCTTCTTTACTATAAAAATGTGAGTTGTATTTTAGAAATTAATGTACAGACGAAATTATCATTTCATCTAATAAACCATCCACCATTTATTTAAGGACAAACAAGTAAATTTATTATGATAAAAAATAGTATTTGTACAAAAATAATGTTTAATAAATTGAATCTCTAAGATATCTCCATCTATTTATCTATTCTGGTGTACATCTCTTTTAAACCTTTAAAGTGTTTCTCATTTTTTAAATGTGGGACAAAAGTTATCACTAATTATGCATCTATTTTTTTACCTTTAAAGAGGGGTTAGTTTGCTTGTTGGTGACATATTCTTCTTCCAATATTGGATTGCAATTGTTTGCAATTTTCATATGACCCCCTTGTTTCTATGATGTTATAAACAACTCATATTTTTCAGACTTTATGGCACTTCAACTAACGGATTTAGGGTTAGGAACTATCGGTGTCAAAAATTGTATTCTTTGGTGTATGGCGTGCATTTGCATTGTAAAGTCATCTTAAAGTTCAAGGACTAATGGTCTAATTTTCCCTTAAATAAATTTTTATTTTTATTTTTGGGATATTTTCTTAACTTTAAAGCTAATTATGAGAATTTTTTAATTATTTTTCTGATTATTAAAACAATTATTCATTAATTTTTATTACAAACATATTTTAAATATCAAATGGTTAACTAAATGATAGAATTATAAATAAATCTAACTTTGCACCCAAGGAAAATAACCAAAATAATCCACATGTCACATACAATGTGTCATTTTCCATTAATATTATATTTTCATGGACGTGCGGGGGCAAAGTGAGATGAATAGAAAAATTGTGTATGAAAATAAGACACGTAATTTACTGGTGATGGTGTAAATATTTCTGGGAGCGAATCGCATTTTGATCTCATAAAAATTAGGCCAAAAAAACAAATATCTCATCAAAGTTTCTATCAAATCTTACTTTAGTTTTTTTATGATTAATTTAATTCATAGGAGAAATACACACATATATGTATATATGCATGTATATATTTAGATATATATAAATATTTATTATTTCTGGTGAAAGATATACATTAAAATTTCATAAATTTTCAGAAATATATATAATTTTTTTCGTATATAAAAATAATAATTAAAAGTAAAAAAAATGAAAGCAAAATATTTTACAAAAATCATTGTACTTGTGTCCCCATGTGCTTGTATTATTGTATATCAGTTCTTCAAGTTTAACGATTCTTGACGCTCTAAATCAGAGAGAAGGAATAGCGCTCGTTCTCTAGTCTAAATTCATCTTCTTCTTCTTTTTCCAGCTCAAGGGGAACATGAACAGATTGCTAGTCAAGCAGAATCCTTGTTGCTATCAATTTCTGAAATCAATTCAACAGTTACATGTATTAAGATAGAACACGACTATTTCATTGAAATTGGATGTTACAAATATGGCCATGTAGGTTGCAACTGTTCTTGTTAACAAATTCACTGTGATGGTGCAGACTATTCTAGTTTTTTTTTAGGAATATGTGGAATGGGAGGTGCAACCAATGTGTGTGTGTGTGTGTGTGTAATTGTGATGTATGGAAGGTATTGTTTTTGTCTTGTAAACCAGAGGTGTAGTAGTTAGGCGTTGTTGTCTCCAAGGGCGTTTGTAACTTCTTTAATCATTAATAAATAATATCTTTTGTAAATAAAAAACAATATAGGTTGCAAGTGTTAATAATTTAAGGATATGAACAACTAAGATAACAAAAGCATTAATCCACTATTTTATTTTTGACTTTTCAAACGTTTATTTTAGGGTAGAAGCACAATGTTTAAGGTTAGTTTCAGTTAGAACTCGTCAAACTATTTTATTTTTGATGAAGTTTTGTTGGGGGCAGGAGTCAGGAGAGACCATGCTAAAGACAAATAGTTAACATTTACTTGTTCTAGGTGCAGACTGCAGACCATAGTAATTACACATGATAATGCTTGAAAATAAAATTAATGTTTTGGCCGGCACAAAGTTAAAATCATGCATCAAAGTTTTGTCCACAAAATACCATATTGAAATATGACGTAGATTTGGACAGCAATGCAAGGCAGAAATTAAACAATTAATTCTTGACTGCTCATTCGTCGTTGTATATTTTTTTTTTCCTTTTCTGTTGTTAGTAGAATCTTCACCTTGGCGTTTCGCTTTGTTCCGCTTTATAGCATTCTAACAATCAGCAAAACCATGCATAGCTTCATAAATAAACTTGCCTTAAACAAGAACATCAGCACAATATCCATCTCTTGTTTTCCCTTCTTGTCTTCTATCTGCAACACAAGTTACTTGTCAGAAAATTCTACCATATGTTGAAAGTTTCCAACAAAGCAAATCATACTAATTTACTACAACTTGAGATGATTTGGAATTCAGAAAATAAACTAATACATACTCCATTGACAGTGTCAAAAATATGGACATCAATCATTTTCAAGTTAAAGTAAATAGTTCAGTTGAGGCCTCCTCTAGGTATGTCGTTGGATTTACCTACTGGCTTAGTTAATCAAGTTGGACAACTCTCATATCTCATTATTCAACTTTTTTTGATTCATACTTTCACGGAGATAGAGATACAAGGATGGCTTCTTTCTCCATGGACGATTTTGTTGGGAATGGATCGCTAAAGGGGCTTCTTCCAAAGCTGTTAGACGAAGGTTGGGATGATGTACCAACCTTGAAGATTATGAATTCCGAAGATATGGCTGCAATAAACATGACTCAACAACACAAGGTTAGTGCACTCTGTCATAGTCAGCCTTTTCAATTTTGTAGCCCTGAAACAAGATCAATCAAACAAGAATCAGAAACTTTTTGTGTTATCGTAAACAATTCAAGACTTATTTTCCCTCTATGGTTCACTCATGGATGTGTTACAGAATATTACTTTTATCATAGTAACTGCCAATAATAAGCAGATTGATTAGGTCAAGCTCTACTGTAACTTAAATTCTTGATGGCAAACTTCTTTCAAGAATATTCCTTGAAGGCAGCTATTCTAAGGATTTACCACCAAGGAAGGGGGTGGGGTAGAAAATTCAAAGGATGATGATGTTTTGCAACCGGGCTGGCCTAACAACTCAAATTGTATAATAGTACCGGTCCTTACCATTTTGTATAAAGAAATGCTTAACATGCTATTTCTCTTCTTTGTTCTACTCAAGGATGCACTGGAAATCAGGTCATATCTGCACGATCGAGCGCTGATGCAATACGCCGACAAGCTAGAAGCATCCGGGAAATGTCTGCCTGAGCTTCTTAACCTAAGCACGGCTGACCTTTCATCTCAGTTTGGAATGAAAAGAGGACACCTGGCACGTTTTATGGATAGAACCACCGCTTGTGCATCAGATCCCATGCCAGTATCATTTTCTCTCCCATCAAGGAAATTGACCACTGGACCTTCCACAAATAATAGTATGTACAAGGGTGAGTCTGTTTCTGTAAACCCACGAAAGATGCAGGCCATGCCAACTAGAAACAGTATAGCTTATGATTCGGCCATTGAGCAATCCATGGCCGATTTCAAGATCAAAGATGGCCATATATTCAAGGGAATTGTGGCTTCAGTTCCTGATGAGCCCAGAGCATGTGGCTGTGTACAGCCTCCCCCAATAATTGAGAATGTTGCCCCATACCCTATTATTGAGAGTATATCCGTTCAGAAACTAACTCCAGAATATAAGATCGGGATGGAGCGATTGGTCAAAACAAAGACACCGCCAATGAAGGCTTCAGAATTATGGCGAGATGAACCCGCTTTGCTCCTCTGCATCCGCCGACCAGGGTAATTTTTCTTAATTTATCCTGCATCTCAAAATACCTGTATTCAAACATTGTAGTTTTTTTCGTATGTTTCATAAATAGAGAAGGATAGGAGGTGCATACACAATGCTACAAGCCATATGGCCGTCCTTGATAATATTTACACAAAAGTCATACAGACATTTATATTAAAAATTATCAAGCACTGATTCGGACATGGATACGGGTGGGCAATACGATATATTCACAACTTTTACAAAAATAGGATACATAATTTTTATACGTGATATAAATATTAAGAAAGAGTCACAGGCTAACAGCAATACGCATTTGATATGTTCTGAACTCCAAAACAGGTTTTAGTTAGGTTAGGTTAGTTTTAGGGTTGGCATTTTTCAATTTGGCGGGCAGTATGATTGAACTGAAAATTAGAGTTTCTGTTTTCAGAAAGATATTCTTGATGAAGTTATATTGTTTGTTCTGTAAATTTCAGATTTGATTTTCAAAACAATAGGTCGTCAAGTTACCATTTATTTTTACTATTTTTCCATTATGGATGTGCCAAGAAAACATATCACAAGTATCCAAGGTGTACCTGCGTGAATATGTGTCCACTGTGGTAACACAGATATGTTTGGAGCATCCATGTTTCATAGATTAAAGATAATATCTTTTCTAGTGCTTAGTGTATGAATACATAAAGTATCTAGCTTCTTGAGGCTCCATTATTGTGAATTTGTTTGGTTACATTATTTTTTTGTCAGCAACATATTTTTTTATTATAAAGAATCATGCAACGAGGCAGACCAACAACACCCAAAGCAAAAGCCCAAAACCAACTCTACTACAGATGATCTCAAGAAACTTGTTTTTTGTAATAATGAGCTGACACCATTTACGTTGTTGAAGCAAGATCCCAGCCTAAAATTGAGGAAGAATATGTTCAGCCTCCCTTTCTCGTTAGTTGTTGTGTATGTGTTCTTTCATGACCACAAGTAACAAAAACACTAACCAATTTTACTTGAATTGGAAAATAGGTGCATCATGTGCAGAGCTGAGGCACACAAACTCTATTCAAAGAAACCCATCTTTGATGCACTTGGAGTCAAATTATATGCTGTCCTTCACGAACACATAGAATCAGAGGTAATTTGCAAACATACTTAATTTTCTCACCCTTCAACGAAGCATAATTGGTTAACTTGATTTAAGTCAAGCCTATATTTGACAAGTCCAGGTAAAAGATTTCTGGCCCCGATATTGGGGTGGTGTCGTACTCCTTGACAAGAACATGGAGTTTTTCAAAGCTCTAGGTGGAGGTAAGCTGCTAAAGGACAAATTCATATCAGGATTTTTGTTTAATCCTCGAGCTATTGCCAATTACAAGCGTGCAAAAGCCATGGGCGTAGACCAAAATTTCAAGGGGGAAGGTGAAATAAAAGGTGGACTATTTATAGTTGGCAAAGGAAAAAGTGGTATCGCGTACCAGTTCATAGAGCGAAACTTTGGAGACTGGGCTCCTCTTGCTGAAATCTTTGATATCTGTTCAAAGTTGCAGGTGCATATCAGTAGTCTTCATTAATCATTCACCATCTTCTTTCCTGCAAAAGTAATGTATTATTAACCTTCTCCCTCATTATTATGCAGAACCAACAAGATAGCCAGGGGGAGTCTATCAGATCATTTGAGGGTTACAAATAAATTCTTCTTAAAAGTTTCCATATTAATTGTCATTGTAAGTCAATTTACCCTGATTATGACTCCAGCATATAAGGAGCACCAGTTGTAATATATTTATTCTCACATTTGATTCTTTGTGCTTTGTATCTGTTAAGACTTAATGTATCTGAGGCAGTATCTCTGGCCATTTGATTGATAAAGAAGGAAATATTGATGGATTAATGTATTTTGTTCTCTGAGCTCTTCTCAGACTCAAATCTTATCTGCCTAAAAGCCAAAACCCAAGTGTGAATTTGTCTCTGTTAGCAAGTTTGATGAAGTGCATCGATTCTTTGCTGATGAGTCAAACTGGAAGTTATTTCAAAGGTTACCTCGCTCTAAGCAGTAAATTCACACCATGCTCAATTAAACTTTTAATTTCATTTGTGCATTCCCTCTTTCAGATCTCTCCATGAGCAGCTTCAGCAAGGCATTCTCGTAAACAAAGCTGCTTACAGCTTTTCCATCAAGAATGCAACTCTTCATTGGTACAAATTTCAAAAGAATGATTTATCAAAACCCATAAGTTCTGTCACTCACATGGTGCTTTTTTCAAAGGTTTTAACACCTTGCCCCAAAACTTCATCACCAGAAATCTCCGCATGAACATGTTCCATCCTTAAATAAATGGAACCTGACAGCATCCCTAACAAGAATCTCTCTTCGGCTGACCTTCGAAATTAATTTAGTTGCATTGTGGCAATCCCCACATACCCTGAGATTTTTGACTACTCGTATAGGCATGCCAGGAGGGATAAAAATCAATCCGAAAGCAATAGCAAGCTTCTCACTGTGATGATTCAGCATCTTTAGTTTCTCTGACTCGTTAACATCATGAAGAACATAACTCATGTCAGGCACATAACCTTCCCTTAACATTTTATAGTTCAAGTCCTCTAGCTCAGCATAAATCTGATCTGAATATGGACTTGATCTATCGTCAGCGGAGAAGACGTGCACTCTATTCTTATATTTGATCCAACTAAATCCAGGTTCCTTTCTGACACCTCTCTCTCTCATTCTTCTCCTTAATTGAGCCACCTCATCCCATTTCTGTTTAGCGGCATAAATGCTTGACAGCAAGATATAGCTTGCAGGGTTTCGGGGCTCTAGTTTCAGTAGTGACTCTGCGGCCCATTTACCAAGACTCAAGTTACCATGAAACCTGCATGAGCTGAGTAAAGTAGACCAAGCAATTGCATCTGGACTATAAGGCATCCCAGAAATAAAAGTTTTGGCTTCCTCAAGCTTCCCGGCACGGCTGAATAGATCAATCATGCAAGTGTAATGATCAGAAATTGGATTGATTCCATGTTCTTCTACCATGGACTCAAAATATTGACGACCTTTCTCTACTAGTCCTGCCCTACTGCAAGCTGAAAGAACCCCAATAAAAGTTACCCCATCTGGTTTTAGGTCATGTGCCAACATCTTCTCGAACAAATTGATTGTTTCATTGGCATTTCCAAATTGTGCGTACCCGGAAACCAATGCAGTCCATGACACCTCATCCCTGAAATCCATCTCATTGAACAATTGATTGGACTTCTCTATGCTTCCACATTTACCATACAAGGTCACAAGTGCATTGGAAACAGTAATAAAGGAAATCAAGCCTGAAACCAGTGCTTGGCAATGCAACTGGGCACCCTCTTCTAAGCTAGCCAGATTTGCACATGAGCTAACTACACTTCCAAATGTAATATCATCTGGCTCAATCCCATTCCTCTGCATCTCACAAAAGATTCTAACAGCTTCTTCGCTGCACCCATTCTGACCATAGCCCACTATCATTGCGGTCCAAGATACAATATTTTTGTGGTTCATTCTCTTAAAAACCCTTTCAGCATATTGAATACTTTTACACTTCAAATACATGTCGACGAGGGCACTACCGACATATATATTGTCCATGTAATTGGTCCTAATTATAAACGCATGGATTTGCTTACCTTCACCCAAGACCCCGAGTCCCCCACAAGCTGTCAAGATGCTTCCAAAGGTAAACTGATCAATACATAATCCCTCCATCCTCATTTCACTAAACATATCAACTGCTTTTCTGTCCAAACCATTCTTTGCAAGTCCAGTTATCATTGTTGTCCATGAGATAGAATCTTTTTCAGGCATACGCTGAAACAGATGCTCCGAATCTTTGATCATACCACAACGCAAAAACCCCATAATCATCGTATTATACATAACCACGTTCCTCTCAGGCAATCCATCAAAAACCCGGTTTGCGTCATATATCAACCCTGCTTTTGAGTACATATCCACCAAAGGACTACCAACAAAAACATATGCCTCGAAACCATTAATCACTACTTGCCCATGAATTTGCTTACCCAAATCAAAAAACTCATGAGTTGAAGAGAACAAAAGCATAGTTGAGAATGTAATCCTATTCAAATTCGCAGGTCCACCCTTCAACATTAACTTATAAACCTCCACTGTTTCCTCGCGTGATCCGTGACAAGCATAACCCGAAATAACCGAGTTCCAGGAGACCCCATCTCGAGCTGGCATGCGATAGAAAACTTTACGCATTTCTGAAAGATACCCAGATTTCGAGTAAGCGGAAAGAATTGTATTCCATGAAAAGAGGTTTGGATAAGGGATTTTATCAAACACCTTTCGGGCATACGTCAAGTTGCCCAATTTGTAATAGGAGCTGATGAGATTGTTTAGTAGGAATGTTTCAGGGTTTATTAGGGTTTTGATTATGAGGCAATGAAGGTTCTTTGCTTGGATTTTGTTATGGGTTTCACAGCAAGTTTTAAGCAAGGAACAATAGTTGTTTGAGGCGGAAGACATACTTTGTAACCCTAATTTTAGCGGGAACAAATTGTCGCGTGAGGGTTTTTATGCTTAAAGTTAAAGGTGGCAACAGCAAAGAAAAAATAAAATAAAATACTCTCTCCTTCCCTAAATTATCGTTTTATTTTCTTTTTTCGTTCGTCCCAAAAATAATTATCCAGTTTAAAACTTATATTTTTAAAACATCATTTTTGTCACTTTATCCTTACTTTTTCATCATACTTTAATAATATGTCATATACACATGGACTTTAAAAGAAACTATACATTAAACCAATATAAATAATCAAGTCAATTGTTTTTTCTTAATCTACGTATCGAATCAACTAGAACGATAATTTAAGAACGGGAAAGTACTTCACATGTCCTCAAATAAGTGCATGTTATTGATTATTCAATGTGGTTTATTAACTTTTTATCTCACAAAAAATACGGTCACATTAAACTGTTGACTTGAAAAAAAAATTGCTCCATACCTTAACTATGAAAGAAATTTTTTTTAAAAATCCAAAAACAAAACACACATTAGAAATTATAAAAATTCAACGAAGAAATCCATAATTTTTATAAGATCTTAAACTTTTAGTTAGTATAACTTGATTCTTCTAATTTCACTTAACAAATCAGACTCTAATTATATCCAATTCAGACACCATCGATGTACAAAAAGGGGTCAACTTTGGTCATTAGCGCATTTGTATTCTACATGAACTAATATCAGAAAGTTCAAAAGTAGGGGTGTAGGGAACTGGTGGTACACTTTGGGCATGTTTGGTAACAAATCTATATAAATATATATATATATATATATATATATATATATATATATAATGATACAGTCAATTTAAAATACCAATTTCTCGCTCAAAATCTTTAGCTAAAAAAAAACTCTAATCTAAATCTATGCGCCTCTAAAGGGGTGGTCCAGTGGTAGATATGAGGTTTCACGAAGTGTGAGATCTCAGATTCGATCCCTTCCCATGCCCCCTTAGGAAGAAAAAAAAAAGAAACAAAAAAACTAATTAAAAAATTCCAAATCTATGCACTTGAAGATAAAATATTTCGCATATTTCTATACCTCCAATTTTGACCGATGGATTGGTAATTACAAGACATAAATGGTCCTTCGGTTTCCCTTCACATGTATATTTAAGAATCTTAAACAATATAAATTATGACAACTCATCTTATATAAACTCACATTGAGCTCCTACAAAACTCACATAAAACAGTCTGTCCTCCAAAACTCACCTATTTTGCAAGAAATTTAGTTAGACATTGATAAATCAACAAGAATTGCAACAAATTAATGTCACCCTCATTTGATTCAGTTATAATTCCAATCAGTATGCAAAGGTAATATTTTATGAGCTACTTCATACGTTCCGGGTAAAGAGTTTACTATTCAATTTTGGGATATTTCACTTAAAGAGTCCACTTTCAAAAATTAAAGCATAAAAGTGTTACTCCCTCCGTCCTAAAATTATCGTCTGGGTTGACTTGGCGCACAATGTAAGAAAACACATTTGACTGAATTATTAATATTGGAATAGTGTGTGGTTTCCTTTAAAGCCCATGAATATGTGGCCCAAAATTAAAGTAAGAAGAAAAAGTAAGGGTAATGTGGTAAAAGTGATGTACTAAAAATGAAACTTTCAAAGAAGATAATTATTTTGGAACGGACGAAAAAGGAAAATAAGATAATAATTTTGGGACGAATGGAGTATTTTATTATTAAAAAGGTACTAAAAATGTCATTTTCTTAAAAAGTTTGACTTTTAAACGGGGACTTTTTGCTCGAAACGGAGGGAGTATTTTTTTTCCTTTTCCATAATTAATGAAGTTTTTTCCTTTCCATTAAGGAATATGCTGGCAAAGCATGTTATGATTAGTCAGCAAATGAAACAAAAAATAAGTTAGTAATGTCGTACAAACTCTCAAGTCAAAATATATACGCTATAGCAGTCAACGACTCAACATATAGATGTGAAACTTTTACGTGAATTTCAATTCTCTCATTATGTTAAAACAAAGCAATTTAAACAATAACATATATATATATATATATATATATATATATATATATATATATATATATATATACAGTCATCCTAACACACCAATTTCCCGCCTAAAATCATTAGCTAAAAAAAAAAGCTATGATCTAAATCCATGCACTTGAAGATGAAATATTTCTCATGTTTCTATACCTCCAATTTTGACCGATGGATTGGTAATTATGAGACAGAAATGGTCATTTGGTTTTCCTTCACATGTATATTTAAGAATCTTAAACAGTATAAACTATGACAATTCATCTTATATAAACTCACATTGAGCTCCTATAAAACTCACATAAAACAGTATATCCTCCAAAACTCACCTATTTTGAAAGAAATTTAGTTAAACGGTGATAAATTAACAAGAATTGCAACAAATTAATGTCAGAAATGGTCCTTCGGTTTCCCTTTATATGTATATTTAAGAATCTTAAACAATAAACTATGACCGATGGATTGGTAATTACTCCCTCCGTCCCTAAATAATTGTCCTAGTTGACCCGGCGTACAGTTTAAGAAAAAACAATTGACTTGATTATTTATATTGGTTTAATGTGTAGTCTCCTTTAAAGCACATGTGCATGTGACCCATAATTAAAGTAGAGTGAAAAAGTAAGGGTAAAGTTGTAAAAGTGATGTTCTAAAAAGGTAAGTTTCAAACTGGACAATTATTTTGGGACGGACGAAAAATGAAAGGATGACGATAATTTAGGAACAGAAGGAGTACAAGATTGAAATGGTCATTTAGTTTCCCTTCACATGTATATTTAAGAATTTTAAACAATATAAACTATGACGACCCATCTTATATAAACTCACATTGAGCTCCTACAAAACTCACATAAAACAGTATTTCCTCCAAAACTCGCCTATTTTGCAAGAAATTTAGTTAAACACTGATAAATTAACAAGAATTGCAACAAATCAGTGTCACCCTCATTTGATTCAGTTATAATTTCAATCATTATGCAAATGTAGCATCTTATGAGTTATTTCCTCCGTTTCGGGCAAAGACTACACTATTTAATTTTGGGATGTTTCACTTAAAGAGTCCACTTTAAAAAATTAAAGCATAAAAGTGTTACTCCCTCCATCCCAAAATTATCGTCTGGGTTGACTTGACGCACAGTTTAAGAAAACACATTTGACTGAATTATTAATATTGGAATAGTGTGCGGTTTCCTTTAAAGCCCATGAATATGTGACCCAAAATTAAAGTAAGAAGAAAAAGTAAGGGTAAAGTGGTAAAAGTGATGTACTAAAAATGAAACTTTTAAAGAAGATAATTATTTTGGAACAGACGAAAAATGAAAGTAAGACAATAGTGTTCGATTATGGCTGGGTCTAGCCCGGGCATATCTTCATAGGACCATGTGAAGATATCTACGAACTCTTTGAGGAGATCAATAAGTGCTACCCTTTCAGAGCCTTGCAGGTAGCTGCTGATTTTGATTTATTTTATTTCATTGTCCAGCCCCAGATTGATAATGGACAAGTCTTCAGTTGCTGCTGATAAATGATGCTATTCCTGGTGCTCGACTGACTTTACAAGCTCAAGCAAATAATTTTTATCTTTTGGGTCCATTTCATCAAATGACTCATTTTTATAATTATTTAATGCGTCTTGTAATGTAGGTGCAACTAAGGAATAAGCAAAGACATTCAGATTATCATTAAAAGCAAACTGTACAGGGTTATTTACATTATTGAGGATCTGGGGTTTGAGATCCTCAACTTTAGGGAGCGGATCGGTAGATGACCAATCCGTACAGCTAGGGGAAGGAAGGGGAATAATATATCCGAAGCGGTCCACCAGATCTGCGGGCATCAAAAGCAGGCCGGTCGTAGTATATCAGTTCTGCAGAGGCTTATCAATAATAAGCTCGAACTCAGGGAGCTTTTCATAATCAGTGCCTCCGTTTATCATACCCAAAAAGCTGTCCTCCAGGCATTCATCATCTAATAGGGCCAGAGCATAATCATCTTGGTCTATGGACCAAGTATTTTCAATAGTGACAGTCTTATATGCGACTTCTGGGGCTCGTGGTAACTGTTCCATCTTATCTGTGAGAAAACTGACATCTTCAAAGATCTCCCAACCAGGGCATCTTTTCCCATTCTGGTCTAGCCAGGGCTCGGGAAACATGAAATAGGCTTCTGTTTCTCCCTTTCTTACAAAGTAACCATTTAAGGTTTTTCTATATGGTTAGAGAGGGGGATATTTATAAGGACGTTTTTCTCTCTCTGCCTTAGTTTTCTCACGTTTCTGTTTCATGACCGCGGGGCTACCTCGGCTGGAGTAGGTTCGTATCCTAGACCGAAAGGCGAGATACACTTCTTAAGTTTATCTTGGACTAAATTAACAAGCCCCTGTTGATTCCTGCCGAGACCCAAACCAGTCATATAATTCATTTTCCGAAACATGTATAAAGGGACCATGTTTCATAGGGATGTGGCTTTCTTTCCGATGATGTCAGTTTCTCGCCCATATTCAATGGCATTGACCACAGCTTGGGGGATAACCTCAAAGCCACTGAGAAATATACCCGTGTCTTCATGTTCTATTTCGAGGATTGGGATATCCTCGTTTTCTTTGTTTTCCACAATCTTATCAGCCAAAATAATCACTATGTGGTCATCGTGGATGAATTTGACACATTGGTGCAATGAAGAGGCTACCCCTTTCACCCCATGGATCCAAGGGCGTCCCAGCAACAGGCTAAAAGTGGCTGGTATGTCCAAGACTTGGAACTCAACCGGCATGCTTAATGGCCCAATAGTCAGCATTAAAGTGACCACCTCTAGGACACATCGACTAGTGTTGTCGCATGCCCTTACTGTCTGCAATAAAGGAGCAAGCTCTGATATTTTTGTTCCCAGTTTGGTCAGCGTGCTAGCGGGACATATATTCAAAGAAGACCCATTGTCTATCAGAACTCGGGGAACCCATTTTTCCAAAATCCCCACAGTGATATGGAGAGCATCAATGTGGTTGGTTCCTTCCCTTGGCAGATCTAAATCAGTAAACATTATCACATTCTCCAAAGTGAATGTTCCCAATCATTTGAGTGAGCTCATTTGGGGAGGTTTCAATAGGGATGACTGCCTGACTTAAAGATTTAGCCAGCGTATCACGGTGGGTTTTAGAAGCACAAAGCAAGCCCCAGATGGATATGTTAGCCTGAGTTTTCTTCATCTGAGCTAATAAAGTATCTTCCACCGATTTATCCCCAGTACCTGTTTCTTGGTCTTTGCCAGAGTGGTCACCTCTTTCCAAGTTTGGTTGGTAGGCTCGGCCAGATCGGGTAAGGTGGCTAACATCTCCACCGACCCAAGTGGCTTTTTCAATATTGCAAGTATTTTGGCTACCCAGGATGGTGTCCCAAGAGAGCATATTGCAGCTAGGCTCTTTTATGGATAAATATGGAGAGAAAGGAACAAGGATATATATGGTAATGGCTTTTTATTTATTTCGAACTTGGGTACACAAAATTTTTCATCAACCTCAATCATATTGATTTGAGGTAGAGGGTTATTGACTATATTTGGTCTGGGAGGAGGCTTATCAATAACCTTATCATCTATAATGTCTTGGATAGCATCTTTGAGTATATAGCATTTATCGGTGAGGTGACCACTGCAGCGATGGTATTCACAGTACTGGGCATGATTCCAAGTCTTGGGCAGGGGTTCGGTGGCTTATAGCCTTCCAAAGGCTTTAACACTCCTTGTACCATTAACCCTTGCAGTGTGTCACAGACTGGGGAGCTTGCAGCTCATCATAATATCGGTTCCCCCTGCTCTGATTTCTGACATTTCTGCTTGGGCCATTATTCCCTCCGACTGCGTTGACAGACCTGTCCGACCCGTAGGACCATGGAACAGTGCTATAGTTTTGGGTAGGAAAAGTGGCTGAAGCGTTTCCTACCATATTGGCGGCTGGTGCTAGTGCGGCTGCCTTTCCTTTAGAGTAACGGAAAGAGCTGGGAGACGTATTGACTTTTAATTGCCCTGTCCGTATATCTTCATCAATACGGGTTCCTATCTCCACTATTTCTTTAAAATTGCTATAGAGGAGATACCGCATGTGTTCCAGGGATATGGGTTGGAGATTTTTAATGAACATCCTAGAAGACTTAGCCGGATTAGGTCTGTCGAAGGTCTGGGCCAATTTCATTTTCCACCTGACTGCAAATTCAGCGCATGTTTCTTTTTCCCTTTGGGTGCATGACTCAAGGTCTCTTTTATTTTCAGGGCTGGTGTTATCTTTGTACCTTTCTAGGAACCCTTCAGCTATATGGTCCCAAGTACTCATGGTGCTACTATCTGACAACATTAACCATTGCTTAGCAGCCCCTATTAGGGTGAGGTGGAAATTAGAAGCCATAGCTTCGAAACTAGCTCCCCTTGACTGCATGCCAATGGAATAGGATTTTAAGTGGGATATAGGGCATCACGTCCCATCAAACTTTTCTATGTCGGGTATTTTGAATTTGGAAAGTAATATTGCTGATGGTTGCAATGCTAAAGCCCGCGTAGAAAATTCCCCTTTGTTTAGAAGTTTGAGCATCATGTTTTTCATGTTTTCCATGTCAGTCTCCATTTTGGTGGGCGAGGGAGTTGGTTTTTGGTATATGCTGGCAGGATTAGGAAAGGTTGGGTTAATCTCTGGCTGCGGTATCTAGTAAGGATTTTGGAGCTGCATAAGGATTTTGGGCATGATAGGGGTTTTGGGCAAGATAGGGATTTTGGGCAGGATAGGGACTTTGGGCAGGTGGGTTGGCGGTTTCGGTTTGGTGGCCAGGATCATTAAAGGGTAGATATGTGGTAACTTGGTCTGGCGGGTTATAGCTTTTTGGGTCCATATGTGGGCTATTCTGGAGCGGATTGGTTATGGGAAAAGGGAGGTCATTTGGGCTTTGGGGAATATTGGTGTTTGGGAAAAGATATGGAGGATAGTATGGAAAAAGGTTGATATTTGGGTAATAAGGACTAGGTGGAGGATTTGGATTTGGGGTAAGGGCAGTATTTGGTGGGTTGGTGTTTGGCTGGGGGTTTGGATTTGGAGGAACATGGGAGGTTGATGCTTCTTGAGGGACTGCAGAGGAAGAGATTACCTCGCCATTGGATATTAAACTTTGCACCAGATTAGCCATCTGGTTCATTATACGATCAGTCTGTGCACCCAAATTCTGGTCTAGCCACTGTTGCATTGCTGGAGTCGGAGCGTACCCTCGAGCCCCTGTATCGGTACCCATAGCGGACTGCTCACTTTCGCCGCCATACCGCTCGGATCGTACCCTCCGAACCGAGCACGCCTCTTTGTTTCGCCTCGATATTTTCGATGCTTCTGTACCCGTATCCCGTATCAACCGCCCAATACTATCTCTACCTTTCCAAATTCGGGCCAGGTTTCTGAGGAAAATGGGTTTTGGAGGTATTAGAAGGCTGGCTGAAGGCTTTCTGGGCTAGGAGTACAGCGTGCCTTTATTAGTATATTTTATTATTTTTTATTTTTCTACAATTAACCGGATAAGCACCTGCTTTATTTTGACAATCTCAGGACTTTTCCTGGAACAATAGATTCTTTCTCCAGAGTATAGGACCCTCGTATTCCACCTGCCTTTCGACTCCCAAAGATCGGACTGATCCCAGGCGAAGGGCTTATACTCTTTCCGGGATCCACCATTCAAAATGGTCTAGGTCGAGCATCAGAGAATAATCAATCAGCCCCTGTGTATTTATTTCTTTTCTTGCGCATTCTTTTTTTTTTTTTGCGCATTTTTTTATTCATATTATTTTATTATTTTTTCATCATTTTTTCTTTCACAGGGGCTGACCCACGATTCAAAGATGCAAAAACCGGTCGGTCTTTGAAGTATCATGAGAATCTATATGCAATCTAGCGATGGCTTATGCAGGGGGTAGGCTGGCCATGGTGTAGGGTAGCAATTCGGAATATATTTACATGCATGCGCGTGTGTGCAGTATCTAAAAAGCAGTAAAATCTCTTTTTTTTTTCAGATATAGAAACAGAAAATAAAACAGATATGGCCAATCATGCTATTATTTGTTGATTTTCTCGGCATTTTTAATTTGAGCGCAAGCAAGCAAGCAATCACATCAAGAAATAGAAAGAAAAGCGGGGAATCTATCTATCCCTATTAATTACAAACTTGTCCTATATCCCCAAAATAAAATGACAGAATGAAATAATAAACATACAAATTTTCGTAATAAAGCAGAATAGAATAATAATGGCAAAACAAACCTTTGGGCCACTGTACTTTTCAAAAAATTGCAATTAGGCTACTGAGACGTCAAAATTTTCGGGATGGCCACTGTACCAGACTTATCTTGCACGTTAACCCCTTTTTTGGATGGACGTTAAGTTTGGTTAAATGTCTATTTTGTCATCATCTTCATCATCATCACTGTGACAAAGTAACCCAGATTTGGGTTTAAAAACTCATATCTGGGTTTACAAACTGAAAACCCAACTCAGACTGAAATCTTCCCAATCTCATATTCAGCCTTCATGTGCGTCTCTAGAAATAACACCCACCTTCGGTCACCATCTTCGACTCCAACAAAGCCGAACCAGCTCCAACCTTCCTCTTCATTTTTTTAATAGAGAGCGAGACTAGGAGAGGCCGAAGGAGCAATAGGACTGAAAGCCTTAATTAAAGAAGAAGTGGGCGATCTCCGCTCGTAGGGCGACCAAAGGAAGACTCACTCCTCTCCTTTCTTTCAGTCGAGCTTCTTTTCTATTTAGATTGGATCTTTTTTTCAGGAATTAGTGTATTGATGCATAGATTCTGCAGCTCAGCCATCCACGAAAAGTCAACATTTGAAGTCCTTGCTGGTCAGGTGTCAGATCTGACTTTCAGAGTTTGGTGTAAGTCACCCAGAAGCCCTTGGGTGTGGAAGTGATTGGAGGCAGGAGATAGGGTATTATGTAAGAAAGAGTAGCTGGTTGGTCCCCGATCTCACCTAATCGAACGCTGGGACGACGTTGTCGTTTTGGAGCTAAACTTTGTTGCTACACCATATGATTGTTGGTGTTGTTTTTATAGACGCTTGTGTTGGTCTCAACTGTAAGCGGCGGCACAATTACAGTTACAGGAGTAGCGGTGGTGGTGATGGTGATGGTTGTGGCGGTCGTGATTGGGGGTTCAGGTGGCGGTAATTCCACCATTATAGGAGGGTGAAGTGAGCGGAAGAGAATCTATGGAGGGATTCTAGAAAGGAAAATGACGTGTGGTTATTGAGTCAGTTATCTTCGACACTATCCCATCAAATTTGCTCTTAATGGAGTTGGGACTTGGGAAGTTCTTTGGGTGCAGAAATGTCAGACAAGCCGACGGGCGGCTGATGATATTGAATATTTGGATTACTATTGAGAATTTGAGATCTCGTTTGGGGGCTCAGTTTGGAACTTATCAGTTTTGGGCTTCATTTTTTATGAGGATGAAGACGAGGGCAAAATAGACATTTAACCAAACATAACGTCCAAACTTAACGTCCATCCAAAAAAGGGGTTAACGTGCAATATAAGTCTGGTGCAGTGGTCATCCCGAAAATTTTGACGTCTCAGTGGCCTAATTGTAATTTTTTGAAAAGTACAGTGACCCAAAGGTGTGTTTTGCCAATAATAATATAGGGCCGAAAATAAAATAATATAAAATAAAGCTCCGGCCCTTTTTGTTGTGCTGCCCGGAAATTTATTGCACATATATATACTCTTTTTTTTATTATTTTTTTTAAATATTTTTAAATATGCCTGTAATAGTTACTGGAACGAAACTGCTGCAAGATGGAGGATCATATCCACAAATATAGACACGGATGTATAGGAACGCAATATTCAAATGCTTAAATAAATATAACAAGCATACTTTAGCCAGAAACAAAGAAAAACAAAAACAGTTTTTTTATGAGTCTAGCCCTCCATTTTTATTTAAAATAAAAACGATCTCCCCAACAGAGTCATCACTGTGGGTTCCCCGGTGTGCGCCCGCGCCCTGTGCGCCCTTGGATAGGGGTGCGCGTACGTACGGAAGCGGGACACCACGCTTTCCATTCCATCCTCCCTTGTTTAGGGGAGGACGAAATTAAAAATGCGGAAATGGTGCTGTCAAAATAGCGCGTTGAATACGCCTCGGTGACTTCAGTGATTTTTCGGTCCGTTATGAGAGCTATAGGTTTTCTATGTCAAGTTATCCATTTTTTAGGGGATACCAGGATATAGGAATACATCACCCTTTCATTCTCATTCTCCCTTTTTTAGGGGAAAACGGAAAGTAGAAGAAAAGATGTTGCGGGCCCCACTACAGACTTTATGAAAATTGTCTTATGGCCTATTTTGGATCACGATGAGTGCTTTGGGTTTTCTATATCAAGTTATCCTTTTTTTAGGGGATACCAGGTTATAGGAATACATCACTCTTTCATTCACATTCTCCCTTTTTTAGGGGAAACGGGAAAGTACAAGAAAGGAATGTTGCGATGCCCCACTGCGATCCAAAATGTTTTATAGAGTCGTCATCTTTATTTTAAGGAAGAAATAAAGAAAAATCAAAAAAGAAAAATCAGAGATTGCAAAAACGGGTTCGGAGGCTAAGTTACGAGTTGAGAAGATGCTAGGCACTCAACTCGCCCTTTCGGTCTCAAAAGCGGTTTTTGGCTAAAGTATGTTTTTTGTTATATTTATCTAGCAAATAAATAAAACATTAAAAGACAGGAAATAAAAGCAAATACATCCATGGCTACATTATTTACGGACTTGCAGTCGTTTCCTTACAATAATTACAAATACATTTAAAAATATTTTGCCATAATAACAGTTATTTTAAATGGTATTTCCTAACTAAATCCGAGCAGCACAACGACTTATATTTTTACATTGGGCTGGATTTGAAAATAACTTTGTTATAAATAAACGCTCTTAAAGACTACCTTTTAGAGCGAGGTGTGCTCGCTCTGTCCTTCTCGGGAGAGTGAGTCTTTTTTATGTTGCTGCTGCTGCGGTTTGGGCAGAGTAGCGACTTGTTTTTGGTGGTTTTGGCCTTTTTACTCAGGCAGAGCAACTGCTTTTTCCGAGGCTTTTTGGACCGGAGAAATAGGGTGGATACCTAACTGGAGGGCTAGGGATCACTTTAACTGGTTGGATTTGCTTTTGGCGGAGTTTTGGCAGTGCTTTGAGGCATTATAGAAGGATCACTCACCATCTCACTTCACTCACTAATCTCTCAGCATAACAACGACGCGGAAAGTTTTTGATCAATTCTTCGTCCCCTGAAAGCAAACCCCAAAGGCTTTATTTATAGGCTGAGAGAGGGATTCATCGGGAATTACTTTTTCTCACTGCGTGTTTCATTTCCTTGTACATCGCGCTTCAGGAATTGCACAATGCGTTAAGTGTGGGAGCCACTGTAGCACCTTGGGCGCGGCCATAAGGGTATATAGGCGCCGCGCCAAGGGACCATATTGGCGGCGCCATAGCACTATTCTAGCTTCCAATTTTGCACTTTTAGCCCTTGCATTTTACTGTTTTGCGCATCCTGCTTTGCCTTTTACATTTTTAAATCCTGTAACTTGACATTTGTTAAGTTTTAACAGGTCTTGATATCGCATGCCATAGTTACATATCAGGGGTACGAAATTGGGGTATCTACAAGGGGAAGACATCCTACAATAGATCAAGGAATATCTTGATTAAGCCCCAAAAAACTCATTTTACTTGAAGATTTCTCCTCGATCTCCCTGAAAACTACTCGGATCTAAAGGCAAAACCCTAAGAATCTACCCAGAAAGAACGAATGTGAAGAGCATACAGAAAAAGAATGAATCTCATGCAAGTGCAGAAAAGGAAAACTAGAGAAATATAGACACTTACTTGTGCGTTGAACGGGGATCAATTTGCCGGAAGGAGTAATTTGCACTGGGTCCAGTTTGCCGAAAGGATTAATCTGTCAAAAGCTCGTTGTCGGAGATATCGAGTGAACACAGAAAATGCAATCGTTGCAGAGCACAGTTGAAGATGGGAGGCAGTAAAAAAGGCTGAAGGATTTAGAGCTCCCCTTTTATAGGCGAAATTTGAGGAAAAGGCGCCCAAATCACGCTCCGACAACCTTCTCAAATTCAAATGATGGCGGCTACGAAGCACCTGATCAAGCCCGTCATTAATGCCCGCCTCGAAAACACTCAACTCATCATGACTGAACCCAGCCGCTGTCACCTCAGAAAAACTTTTCAGCTTCCTACAACCGGCGTTTTGAATACCTCACTTGTCACCAACAAAGCAACTTCCCTCACTTCGGCCACAATTAAAATAAACAATCGTTTTGCTCCCCAATTCAAGCCTTCATATAGTCCTATCATGCTCCCCGCACCGAGCATAAATACTCGTCGGACAGGGAGCAGGGGGCCACTGATGAGCTCGGCCCAAATCCAAATCCTGGTCACGAGCCAAACACATGTGGCACCACGTGATAAGCACATGTATGTTAGAGACCATGAAAGAGGTCACTTGGGCAGGATAACCGCGGGGTAAACACCTTACATCTATCCCGAGCAGGAGTCTATCTATCAATCAGCGAGCAGGGAGCAGGACTGCTCAAATAGACCTAATATCCATCCCAAGCCTAACTGGCAGATGACTCCCGAGCCCGAGATTCAAGCCATGATTCCGTCAGTTACGCGGTCAACCCGCATTTATGGTCATAAAGTCGTAAATTCTCTCCATCATAATAACTCAGCCCGGATTTCACTCCAAAAGGGGCTATATATACCTCACAAAGTTACATTGGAAAGGTACGCACACTTTTACATACCGAAACTCTGTCATTTCACTTTCCACAAGCTAAAGACTTACTCTCACGGCTGAGGGGTTTCGCGAGGCCCAGCCTTACATTCCTTCTAAGGTTTTCTTCTTTTGACAGGGTTTTCACAGGATCATACATTCACATAAGCCCAGATATCCTACAAACCGCAAGAAACGACCCAAGACCAAATTGTGTAGCATCACTAGCCAATGATGCAAATGTTTTGGTTGAAATTGTCCACCAGAACGACATCAACCTAACAAATTTGAGAGAAGTTGGATATTTCAAGTTTTCATATATTTTATTTAATTGTGTATTTACTTAAATAATTCAAAAATAATTATTGAGGCAAAGTTAAGATTTTGATATTATGCTGAGAAAAAAGTATTCATTATGAAAATACTTGGATTCAACCCTTAATATTAAGATCACGACATTTAATTTTTCGATACTTAAAAGTGAGCAACTTAATTTTTTAGCTCTACTTTTTCAGACTTTAGTTTTCAGAACTTAGTTTTCAGTTTTAACAAACATGTCATTAACCATTGCCATTAAGTCTCAGCCTCTTACGCTATCTCAAATCAAAATTTCAATACATAGGCCTTAACCTAAAACATATATTGGTAGTTGAAAGTTGAAACTCATTTATTATCGAATTTTCAAAACATTGATGTCTATAGTACCATGTCTCTTTAGTATTTAGAGTAGATCTCGTGTGAGACCGTTTTACGAATCTTAATTCGTAAAACGAAGCATAATTCTCTCACAACTCAGTTCACAAATACATAATGCATTGGATCAGAGGGATCTGTCTTACAAAATATTACCAATAAGATAATCTTAATTTTGTAACCTTTTGGCTTAGGGCTCGTTTGTTGTGGCTGATGGCTTATGACTTATGGCTGATAGCTTAAGTTGACAGCTGAATGACTTTTGGCTGATTGCATGATAGACTGTTTGTTACAGCTGTTGAAAAGCTGCTTATGAATCGTTATAATTATTTGTTAAAAAAAAACTTGAAAATTAGTATTCATATTTTTATGTATATTTCATAAAAGGATGAAATGAAGACAATCAAATATTTATTAATGAATAGTTGTTTTCATGTTAAAAAAAAAAAAAACCAAAAAAGCTTAAAATTTTGGCTTTTGGCTTTTCAATGTATAAAGGGTGTTGTACCTTACTTATTGACTTTTGGCTTATAAGCTGAAACAAACATTTTAAATATGACTTTTCAAAAGTCAAATAACAAAAGTCACTCCAAATAAGCTGCAACAAACGAGCACTTAGTCTTATAATGTGTCATTATTAGTAGTAGAGTACTACGGTAGGCTCTTGTCATGTGGTGGTCAAGGACCATATATACAAGATTTTCTCAATATCTATATTGACATTCATACTATACTTGGAAATTAAAAACTAAATGGTTCAAGTGTGTGAAAATATCAACTATGTATAATAGAAACATTCATTTTATGTCAAGTAAATATCACAGGGAAACATTTGAACGGTGAAGTGAAAGGATTAGACTGTTCACAATCCAAGAAGGGAAAATGTCTTTACCAAGTTTAGTTACCATGTCATTTGGCTCGAGTACAAAGAGGAAATTGAAGGTTGGACATATAAAAGTAGTAAAGTAGTAAGCCATCTTTCTATTTTTTTCTCTTAATATTATTTCAACTGTACTTGTCAAATTTTCAAACATAGTATTATTGGAAAACTCATTTCTTGTTCCTCAATCCTCATACTCAACAAATGTTTTTTATTAAACTCAATAGTAATGTTTTAGGGGTGCCACAGCCACACACCATGATCATTGATCAGGCTCAGTTCTGTTCAGGACCAATTAATTATAATAACATGGCTGATTTCGCATAATATATCCATTAAAGAGTGAATTATTATTTGGATCCTCCCATATCCAAAGTTTTAGACACAAGGAATATCATGATTTCCTCAACATTATTATTGTTTTCTTAACAAGCCTACATATCTGTGACAATGCCCACTTTCTATTTTTATACACTTAACCCCACCTCCCTTCAAAAATTAGAGATTGCATATTCTTAGTGGTCCTACTCCCCAGCTTTTATCTATTTGACATGATATTTCTTCAATGAAAACGATAGATCAAAATGAAACACCTCTCTCTCTCTCTCTCCCACACACAAAGATGGTTAGCATCATTATAGAGATCTGATTATTAAACCACAAGGTAAGGTACATTTGGCAATTAACACAGGCTCACTTGGATACAGGTTCAAGCTTGACAAGCTTCATGAGACACACTGACAGTCAGGTGTAGCTACGGCCAAAGTCCAATTATCTAGTCGACCGACGACCACCACATAATTTGGATTAATGGCTTTGATTGAACAGACGAGCTTATACTCACTCCCTTTCAAGAAACAAAAATATAAATAAAATAATCTCTCTCTCTCTCTCTCTCTCTCTTTAAAAGTAGGGGTGGAATCGGGACGGGACCCGTTCCGATACCCTTCATCCCGATTCCATCCCGATAGATTTCGGGATTTCAATTTCTTCCTTATCCTGTTTCCTCGATATTTACGACGATCTCAGCTCGGGATATAAAAATCCCGTTTTTTTATATAAACTCTCTCTCTCTCTACCTTTAAAAGTCTAGGTTTTTTCTATTAAATTAATAGATTAATAAAAATAGATAAAACACCCGCAATTGAATTAAAGTCAAACAAATAAATTTTTCATTAGTAAAAAATTATGTGTCAACATAAATTTTCTTAAATTTAATAAACTATTCACCATTAATTAAGGTCAAACAAGTAAATTTGTAAGGTCTAATAAATTTCATGAAGAATTAAATAATAATTTGGTCCCTTAACTTGTATCTAGCTTAAAATTAGGTCCTTTTTTTAATTATATTTATTTTCGACTCATATATCAACTTATTTTTAATTTTTTTTCGTGGTCAGATTCTTCTCTTTTGTCATTACCATTTAAAATGTAATCCAATATTAATGAATATGATGAAAATATCCTTACTAAGTTAAGAGACTAAATTTATTTGAATTTTAAAAAATAATATAGTTTTTGTTAGGCTCTTAGCTAGTTTCACATATTTTTCGTTAGACTCACTGTACTTTTTTTTCTCAATTTAATCATTATATTTGGCTAATCAAGCCAATAAGGTCATTTAGGACCATTTACATTACTTAGATGGACGTAAATATTTGAAATGATCAAAATATCCTTACTAATGTTAAGAATTTTCAATTTAAAATGTTAATAATTAAAGGATCAAACTAAAAGATTAAGATACTACTATATATATATATATATATGAAAAGAAAAAAAAACATTGTTAGTCAAAGTGAATAGGAAGATTGCTTCCTCCTGAATTGCGTAATTTGCGTATCACTTCCTACTTCCTTTAGATAGATGGGAGTTCCTCTTTGTAAACCCCTCCTGCTCTGAAAAACAATACTATATTACTACTTAGTCAAGCCCTTCCCTCCCGGTCGAGCAGCGGATTTTAGATCATGTGACGACCCGCACCCGGGTCGTCGGGTTTTCTATAAATTCAATACAAAAATAACTTTAATTATAAACATGTAATTTGCAGCGAAAGAAGTAAATAAATAATATTTCTCAAATATAAAATTATAATATTTTTTCCAAATAAAACATTTTATAACTCACAACGGAAGAAATAAATAAATAATATTTCTTAATATAAATTATCATTTCTTTACAAACGTGTATTGTTACAATTTTGATAAAGTCAAAAGTAATACATAAATGCTTTATTATTAAAGTTGAGCGCTTCAATCTCCTCTTGCTTTATATGTCGAACTTCTCGGTCTAGTTGCATTCTACGAGGGCATGCAAATGGAAAGGGGTAAGTTTAAGACTCACTAAAGTTCTACCAATCTCATATATGCTATGCATATATTCAGCAGTTCAATACATACTGTTATGATGCAGTTTTAAAGGCAATAATAACAAGTTAGTCAATCAAGTCTCATTACTACGTAGCCAGTTCAAAGTATTCACCGTCCCATAACAATAAATACTAACCTACCATGAGTAATAAGATCTCATGCTCATATAAGTGTGATATTGAAACACATAAATGAAAGAACGCAATGCCACTGAAACTCAATGGAACGATGTTATCCACGCCAATGTTGAATGTTGCAACAATGACAAGAACAATGTGAACTCGAAAGTGTTTCACGTAAAATTGCAGCGGAAGAATTGTTTTCAGATTTCGAACCAAACGTAATATAGAAGACGTAAAAATCACACAAAAACAATCTACAAGAATCAATCTTGTAGATCAAGCCTCAAGGCAACAAACTATATTAAAATCAAAAACTGTTTTTAAACCTTAACAGTTAACACAAAAATCTCACAAGATATAGAATCTTGGAGATCACAAAAACCCACATAAACAACTAGAACAAACGTGGGAAGAAAGACTAAAAACAGCTACCAAAAACAACAAAACAAACTAAACCACAAAAAGTAACTGTGATACACAAGGTCGTGTTCCGAAGTTTCAAACAAGAAGAAAGTGTGTGAGACTTATAGTCCTAGAAAGATCTTCGTCGTATGGGATGTTTTTCTCTTTTCTCAAGCACGGCACATAAGACTTCTAATCAAAACTCTCGCACTGCTTTCACTTAATAGAAGCTTCCTCTCGAATATGACTGTAGTCTTGTAAGCTTACTTGCACACCAGCCTTTCATAATCCGATTCTAGGCTCTTCGGCATCCTAATAGTCTCGAGTATAAGCTTCTCGGTACCTCTCAACCAGAAATCACCTCCGTATATATAGCACACCACTGTAGAACACTAATAACAAGGAAAACAATTCCTACTAGGAAAGAGATTATCATAAATATTAAGAAAGATTATGTTTCATATTAAGACTAAGATACATCAAATAACAAATTTATTTACATAAATCTAGTTACCAAAAATATGTTGCCTAAATCTTTAAAATCTTTTAAAAAGATTTAGTTACCAAACATATATATAACTAAATCTCCAAAATCTTTTGAAAGATTTTCCTAAAGATTTTCCTATCAAAAACACACCAATCTACCAAAAATAATCTAAACAAAATCTAACTCCTAAAATAAACATTGACTAAATTAAAATCCTTCTTTGACCAAGAAAGGTGAAAACAAGATAAAATAGGTCATGCCTATTTTACCCCTTACAATCTCCCCTTTGTTGAACCTTTCTCGTCAAATCAAAATACAAGTGTTTATTCAACACCAATCAAATCACCTAACTTTGCATTGGTTAGAAAATCACATCTCCCGAATTTGTGCAAGGGGTAAAATCAGAAACCATTACTAAGCACAATTCGAGAAAATATCACCATCACAAGAAACACTCGATCTCTCCCATTTGGCCAGGAAAAGGAAGAGAGAGATAAAACATCTTTAGGAATTCTCAACATCGAAGATTTTGAAAAACACAATAAAGTGTTCACCAAGATTTGATCACACCACTAGCAAAAGCCGAGCACATCATATCCAATTCAAAAACTCTTAGTTTCACACAAAATTAGACAACCACTAAATATTTTTCAACATGAAGATTTTTGAAAATTGATTTGATTTGAGTTTAGGACAAAATTTCACCAAGTGATATCATTGCCAACAATGCATGTCCTAAATTTTATGCCTAAAAAACATGATGAATAACTAAAAGCTAGGCAAAAGAAAAATGCAATCACACACAAGTGATAAAGACCGATCAAAGGATGTAGTTCCTAATGTTGTCCGATTGGGAGATACATTCGCCAAAATTGTGATTTTATTTTCTTTTGCTTTTTTATTTTCTCAACCAAATTTCTCTCCCAAGATCATAAAATTTTCACAACAAAAATCCATAGGTACTTTATTTCCCTAGGATATAGCCTACTTTATTTCAAGCTATAAAACATGCCACTTGGAACCTTTCACACTATTTACCAAGGGAAGCAATTTTACATTTGATCAACCCATGAAATCCGAAGATTCATAGTCCCCAAAGAAAGGTGCCACAACCTTGTTCATAGGTAGCTCTTTTCCTGTTAGGTATTTCACACTTTTTCAAAAAGGGAGTCAATTTTCTCAAGATCAACCCATGAGAACCTAAGAACCTCCATAGTACCTTGACAAATTGAAAGATCCCAAAAATTTCAAAAGGTAGCTTTTCCTTTGTGGACTTTAAACATACTCAAGAACTGGAGAGAGAGAAAATCATAACAAAAAATCACAACCCATTTTGAATGAAATTCTCAAGCAACCACAAGAGACACATACATGTGAGTCAATTGATCTAGAGTGCCCTCTAAAGACAAAATGCAATCATGCCTAAATTTTTTTTTTATAATTAGCTAAGTGTAAAATCATATGGCACACAAAACACAAGAGATTTCCAAAGATTGAAAAATCTCAAAAACAAGACACTTGGCAAATATATCATCAAGAAGATGATTTTCCCACAACATGTTCAATGCAAACAATTTACATAATCAACCAAGTCTCTAAAAAAATGTGGTGTCTTATATTAATGCGATTAGTTCGAGAATAATGAACCGGATTTTTTGTGCTAAGCAAAATGCATAGGTATTATCAAAAACAAGGTTAACACATCAATGTGAACACATAATCTTTGATCATTTGAAGCATCCATAAAGATTTAAGGCTTCTCTCAAAAATATTTTGATAAGCATGCAAATTTTTGAGATTCAACCTACTTCTTCTCCTTGTGTATATCCCATCATGAATATCACTATGAGAGATTGATGGCTCAATACGGCTAGAATATCATGGCTGCAACCATTCAAATTTGATGATCTATTTTCAACACAGACCTGATTCGAAGTTCAAGACTCATCTCCGCTATTTTCTGGTCTAATGTTGCTCCCATTGTTGCAACATCGGGTGAAACATTGGGTGAAACATTGTGAATAACATTGGCTGAACTTTCTAATATGAAAGTTTAGTTCCGACATGTGTGTGCGTTCAGTTTCATATGCTGGTCTCGAACATTTTGGAGGAGAAACATCGGGATCTGCTTAGGAACCGTGACATATATCAAATGGTTCACAATATTTGACTTGCCTTTGTCATTACTACCCTAGAATCCACACATCCGTTTAAAAACTTTGGGTTGAGATTTTGAATTTCGATTTGTCTTTGAATGAGGCTTCCAATGTGTCCGCCAATGTTGCAACATTGGCCGGCGATTGGTCTGCCTATAACGGCTCGCTAATGAGTTTTTCAAAGAAATCTTGCCTCATTTCATTCTCATACATGGCCTTTTTTCGTAAAACAAAAGGGTTGTATGTGACCAAAGCTTATGGCGTGACAAACATACCTTTGTTCTCGGTTTTTTCAAAGAAGGCGCGTGAAAACTTTCATATGTTCCTTCCCTCTTTCACAAATACCTTAGGGACAAAACCAATACCCGATCTAGATATTACCGACCAAGAAATCATCAACCTTTTGTTTGCTAGAATTCCACTTGGTCATGGTCTCTTTGCTTGAGTAAGTCAGCTTCCTTTAACCTCAATTCCACATCCTTTCTACTTAGGACACCTCCAAATTTCACTATGCATTCTTTTTGTTCTTCAT